>CM076580.1:256322715-256727762 GCA_034641835.2 Pinus albicaulis | reverse complement strand
GTGCTGACAACGGAAACGACCGTACAGAACGGCGTTTCCCCGGCCGTTACGTTTGTAGCACCAATTTTTCCAAGAACGCCTGGTAACGTGCTGTTTCTGGTAACCGGGGGCAGGGGGCTCCTTTTATACAATTCTCAGGACGTTCTCACCCAATGGGTTACAGGAATCCATTGTCGCAACAGTTCTAAGGGAGACTTTAAAGGCGTTGCATTATCTCCACAAGGAGGGTCATATTCACAGGGATGTCAAGGCTGATAGTATTTTACTTGACAGCGATGGATCTGTAAAGCTATCTGCACTATACAATGCTTCTCTAAGTTTTGAGCACTATCTGCACTATCACTAACTGTCTCACTCTCATCCCAACAAGTGTGGCTCAATACTTAACCAATTTCTTGCCTCTGGGTTGCTCAACGTTACTTATGCATTCCTGAGGGAATTGAGCCCCTATTAATTAGGAAATTACAAGTACTTATTGTGTGATATATCCAATCCATCTCACTGACCTCATGCATGACATGTACAATTTTCTAATTATACAACTGATACTATACGTCCCTTTAACTCCAATCTCAAGTGGGCCTTCCTTAGAACTGACATGAAGTGCTATCAATTCTCATCGAATTCCTTTTGAGGCACACAAGTTCTTGAATTCGTTTGAGGCATATTCTCCACCATTGTCACTTCTAAGAGCCTTCACCTTCTTCCCTATATCTTTCTCGACAAGTGCTTTGAACTCACAAAACTTTGAGAATGTCTGATTTTTATTTTGCATGAAGAATATACAACACTTGCATGAAAAATAATTTACAAAAGTCATATGATACCTATGTTTTGTTGTGGAGTATGTCGAGAATGGTCCACACACCTCTGAGTGAACTCTCTCAAGGATCGCCTTTGCTCGGCTTTCCTTATCGTGAAAGGTGGATTTTGTGTACTTCCCCACTGTACACCCTTTGCATGTATCTCATTGCTCAAGTGCACCCTTGGGAAGTCCTGTAGAAATCTATTGCATGATCTTCAAAGCACCATGGTGTAGATGGCCTAATCTTTTGTGCCATAACTCACTGATGTCTCGGCTTTGCACCTTCTCTGCTTTCGTGCTTAAGGTAGCCTACATCCATTTTGTAGAGATTCTTTACCCGAACCCCAATCTTCTTTCCCTTTCCCATGGCTTTGTGACGAAGGAACGCCTTTCATAGAAATAATCTTGGATGGATTAGTAAGACCTTAAGCCAGGGATTCATGAAGAATGATTGTCTCTAACTCCCTCAAGCCCTAGTTTCATTTATGAATCTTTTTAAATGTGTATCGTTAATATTTTGAAGTGATTTGAGCCATCCAAAGTATTACAAATTATTTTTTCTTGAATGGGGGATTTTATTGTTTTGACTTTAGGGGATTAGCCCTATTTTCTATGCAATTTTGGTTCATATTGTAGTGTATTTTTACTTCTTTCATTCTTTTGATTGTTGGGCTACACCTTGACTCATAATTTAATGCCCAAGCAAGAGCACCTAAGGATATTTCATTCTAGATTATCTCCACACTATTATTGCGCTTGTAAGAGACTCCAAATTTGGTATTTTTTTCATTTTATATCATTTTGTCAATATAGAAGTGTAGGAAAATGGAAATATTAGACTAAAAAATCAGATGAAATTCAAAGGAAATTTGTCCCACTTGATGTATGTATCTTTCCTCGCTCTTGACCACCAAAGGAAACAATTCATTTTGGTATTTGAGTGGGTTCTCAAGTACTAGTTTGTATTTTATTTGATACTTATTCATATATAAGGTTTAACACTTTTTAAAATTAACTCCTAACCTTCATCATACATAAGTGTTTTTAGTAACTTTCCTTTTAACTTGTGGTTGAATTGTATGTAGTTTGGGATACCCCCTGTGGCTTTCTAGGAGTTGGCCTAAAGTGAGAGGAGATTGTTCTAAGGTGACATTGCACATATCTCATGTGTGCTTACCCCCAAGAACCTTAGTTGTGACCTTTCCAAGTTTTTTAATTTGGGTGGTAATAGTACATATATATTTATTTAGACATGAAGGATACCCACTTTTAAGTCATTTGTGGTCATTCAAAGTGTCATTCTTGGTGTCATAAGCTTATAAGTTTCCTCTAGGGCTCAACTCTTTGGTTTGTTCTCTTGACCATACCAAATCTCCATACGCTCATACTCAGTGTTCAAAACTCATAATGTTGACTATTCCTATCAAGAGACCAAAGATACCCTTGAAAGGCATTTTTTGTTGAATTCGAGATGTTGATGATGGCCTTAGATGCCTATGAGTTTGCTTTGGAACAATATTGTTAGATTTACCTTTTGAAAATTTAGGCATAGAAGTATATCTACACTATAGGAACACACACATGCTCTAGAGTGTGCACTTGCACATTCCTTTCAGTTCTTTTTTTTTTTTTTTTAATGAATGACAACTCTAGTGTAAACATTTTTTAAGCTGGTGGCCTTGGAGTTTTGTTTTACAAGAAAAACATAGTGGTTCGTGTTGCAAATACAATAAAACATTCATTTTACTGATTACCTCTCATTATCTCTCTTTTTGATGTTGTTTTTATATAGGCTATGTAAATTCATCATTAATGAAACTATAGAAACATATAGAGTCAAATAAGTCGATTTAAAATATACAATTAAAAAAAATCATTATTGTTTAACGCAATTGAATCCCAAAAATGATATCTAATATGATTCACAATGGAAACGCCTCATACTTAAATATATCATAATCTGAGTCTATTTCTCTTATAACCTTTATTTTTTTGTATTTTTACTTGAATCATTTTAAAATAAGTTACATATAGTTGAAACTAAGATTTACAATTAAAAAGGAATAAAGTTGTTTGATAACGTTAAGATCCTTTTACACAATTCTAACATTTTTTTTTTTTTGCAACTTCAAAGATATGAATTTCTTTTAATTTAAAAAAATATAACAACATTATAAATTTTGAAAAATCTGTGTGCACAAGAACAATATGTAATTTACAATTCTACAATATATTTTAAGGAAATTCAATCATTTAGATAATCAACACCATCACTAATGGAAACCTATGTATATTATATTTTGCATGAAAAATAAAATATTGTTTTTTTTCCATGTTTGCATTGGCACTAACATATCACTAGAAACCATTATTAGCTTAGGTACTCAACACCAACACCAATGGAAACATACGCATTATATTTTGCATGAGAAATAAAAAAATTGTTGTTTTTCCAGATTTGCATTCCCAATAATGCATCATGACAATATCATTAGCTTAGGTATTCAACACCAACAATAATATAAACATATGAATTATATTTAGCATGAAAAATAACAATTTCTTGATGGCCATTGCCACTAATAGATAATAAGAAGACCATCATTAACTTAAGTACTCAACATCAAATTTAATGGAAACATATACATTATATTTTGCATGAAACATAACATATTTTTATTTTTAAAAAGATCATCATTAACTTACACTATGAAATTGGAGGTGAATAGAAAATTTGAGACTTGCTGTTTTTGGAAATTGAACATAGTTCCTCCCAACCACTTTAAATAAACCCAATTTATATAAATATTCAATAACTTAAATTCATTCATATTGAATAAATTAGCCTTGCATCAATTCACTTACATATAAATTATTCTATGATTGTTTCTTATGTTGAAACTCCAAATCACAAGTCTAGCTAGATATTAAGACGTGTTCAAAACTATTTTCAATGAAACATTTCCAAGATATAGAAGAGCATGAAATTTTTAGCAAACTCTCTTGATTGTAGGAAAATGGAAAAGTAGAAGAATAAGTTTAATGACCTATATGCATTAAATACACATGTCACAAACTTTTCATCCAAATGCGTATTGCATATTGCCATGACTGGGTTGAAACCAAAAATACAAAACTAGCTCAAATTTCTAGATTCGAAGGATATTGAGGAAGCTCAAAAAATCCATTTTTTTAAAGAAAATCTCTAATTTCTCATTAAATTTTTAACCCCCAACCTACAAAATCAAGTTCAAAGGACACTCCCCTCATGTAATAGACTCACCATTAGATGAAAGGAAGGACAATAATCGATGCTTTCAAAATGCAACATAACCAATTGGCATCTTTTTCAAACTCGGGTCCGTTCATTGAAGAGCTATCTGTTGAATACATAATGCTCATAGGTGGTTTAGAGATGAATGTTGTTAATTATTACACTAAATTTTGTGTGTTACCTATTTCTAAACCAAATAATTTTATATCTTATGTGCATAAAAATTCACAGAAACTACTTGAGAGACGAAAATATAAACCTTTTTCCTTTGCTCTTTGTCATAAACCCATAATCCAAAAAAATGGGAAATCTATGCCATCTATATTTAAAGCCTCTCTTGAGTATGCTAATTGAGCTCCCCCTACTCCGAACTTTCTGGTTTCTCTTTCCTTGACTGACTTTGTCAATCGTACTTCTTCCAATGAGACCCTTATGATATTTCCAATACCTACCTTCCTTGAGATTTACTCTAATGAGAATTTACCATTTGAAACATACTTCTCATTTCAAAATGTTACTAATAGGAAGAAAACACATAACAAGAAAGATCTAGCTAGGGAGGGCATCTCCCCGTAGCAGATTCTAGGTGGTTTAAGCCTCTCCCCGTCCATTGATTCCTGCACTATTTCTTGGGCCCTTAGAGCATTTTTGCCCTCACTTTCAGATCCTTAATGATTATATTATCTCTTAATATTTGTGGGGTAAGGGGAATCTCAAAAATCACCTCCTTCAAGAGACTTCTTGACCTTCATCGTCCTTTGATCATCTTACGACAAGAAACCATGGTGTCAGGTGAAAAGGTTAGAGAGACATTAGGGAATATTTTTCCGGATTGGCATTCAAGTTCCATTGACTCCAATGGTTTGTATGGAGGTCTAATATCCCTATGGGATCCTATAAATGCCTATTTTAAAGCATTCTCATCCACTCTTGGCATCATCCTAAAATGGTATTTCAGGGGTTTTTCTTTTCCCATCAAACTTGTGAATTGTTATGGACCTTACAGTGATAGGGAGAAATTATGGTATTGTGTTCAAGTAAGAGGTTTACTTGAGGATCCTTCTTTACTTTTGATTAGAGACCTTAACTTCAATACTATTGATGGTGAATCTTGGGGAAATAAAACTCACGAGGATCCTTTGATCCACTATTTCTCAACCATGCTAACAAAAAATTCAATTCGTGATATATCCCCATTTCCCCTAGCTCCAAATTGGATGAATGGTAGAGTGGGAAAGGATGGAATTCCTAAGAAACTCGACAGATTTTTAATGGCAGTTCAGCTGGTCGGTCACATGGGGTGTCTGAGATCATGGATTGTATAAGATCAAATATCTGAACAGTTTCCAATATTCCTGGATTTGGAATATGACTGTTAAAAAAACTATTACCCATTCAAATTTAATAACTCTTGGTTGATAGAGGAGTCATTTAGAAGTCATGGGCTTTTCCAGGTGTGACAGTGATTTTCAACCTTGCCTTGCCATTCTTGGATAACTATGGTGTGATGGCTTCTCATGTATTTAGTTGAGTTGGATTGCTGCATGATTTCGAAAATGAGTGGGGTGGTCTCCGAAGAAGAACACAAGGCCTAGGAATCCCTGGACTGATGAAGGTGGGATTGTATTAAAGCCAATTTTTTCATACCTCAGCAAGACTAGGGATATTGAACTGGTGAATGGAGGGATATATGGTAAATCCTAGAGGTGTGTGCCCTCGATTAGGCTTAGGAATCCTCAACAGTGAATGGTAGGATATACTATAAATCCTAGAGGGTGGAGTCTCGATTAGGTCTAGGAATCCTCGAGCGGTGATTGGTGATATATACGGTAAATTATATAGACTAGGAGATAGAAAAATTTCTCACAGTTTAGGTGGAGAGATCCAAAGGCATCCATGCTTGTATAGGCCTAGTGATCCCTAAATTGTACATGGTGGGATTATGGTAAACCCTGGTAGTGTACTTTATTGTTTGGGCCTAGGAATCCCATGGTGGATTTCGGTAAATCCTGAGGAAACCTGGTTGGTTTTCTTGTGAGTCCCACATTCATGCTTCGAATATAACACATGGGTGATTAGATAAAAAAAAAATTGGTTCGACCCAATCTATGGTCGGGTGGTACATGGAAGTCCTAGACCTGGTTGCATTTTACATATGTTAATAAGAGCTCCTTCTCCTTTGTATTTCATGTGTAAATGCACGTGTTCATATGTGTTTTCTATGTATGATATATCCTTGTTATTAATATTGGTTATATGTTGGTTATGAGTATGTTTTATGACATACTTGATGTATGGATCTTATCGTATTTAGATTAACCAATGAATGAAAAATGAATATATGAACTAATAGATGATATCTCAGCTATTTTGATAAGCCATACATTTTTCTTTACAAATCTCTGATAATTATGAGACCCTTATGCTTAAATATGTTATTATGACCTGTAGATTACATATTTGAGACATGTTTAACGAAATGCTTGTCATGGCTAGTAGGGTTCTGATTAAGTCACTGATCAAATGTTTGTATTAGTAGCTTGATTTCATGGTTATGTATCATTTCTGGAATTTTCATGAATTTATGGGAAGTGACTTGAGACCTAGCCCTAAAATAGTGGCTCAGAATATGAGGTTGCTAGTATAGAACTTCTAGAAAAATTCCACAGTCGTTGGCATACCTTATTGTGGGAGTAATTGGAAGGCCTCATTTGCATGCATGTCTTATCATGGGAATGGATGAGGGTTCATATAAAAAAAAATTATAAGTTATCTCAAAGGTTAAGCACTTGGAAGGGTTGGTTGGCTTCTCAAGGTCTGTAGGTCCTGAGGAAGGCCAGATTGGTTTGGTTTTGTCAGTTCCACTTCCTTAACTGTAAATGGTGGGTTGAATCATATCATAGTAGCCTCTCATCACATGTTTACCCCAATGAACTGGTTAACTTGGGTAAATGTGGGAGGATGTTGTTATAAGGGCTTCCTTGTGTTGTAGCACAAAAGTGATGTAACAAATCATATCATAGGAACAAACATTTCATGGTTTTCTCCTGTTTGAGTGTCCATGTAAAATTTCTTTGTATTGATTCGATGTGATATTATTCTTTATCATTGTGATGTTGATATAGATTAATGTGATCTAATAGTTAATGATAGATTGAAGTTAAAAGTATTATTGAAGGATCAAATTATTCACCCACTCTCCTAGTTAATTCCAACAAATAATTCATGGCCAAGTGTCGCTATCAAGGGACCAACATTATGGGGATCCACATCCTGAGTGTATAGATGTGAAGAGGGAGAAATTGTGGATGTGTGAGTTACCAACTCGGCCTTTGTTTTTCCACCCCTCTTGTGCGCCTTTTTATTTTGCTTGATTTTTTCTTTATATTACTATTTGTAGCTCAAATAATTTCTCATTAGGGTTGGTACATTCAAGGGTTCCTTTTTATGATGTAAAGGAGAAACATGTGCTTAGGAAATGGGTGATGTCCATGATGAGTGGGGTAGAGATCATGAAAATATTTTGCCCATATGATAATGAGTATATATCCTGACCATCATTTTCATTTTGATATTCTTTTATTTTACTTTCTGGCCATGATATGCTCTTTCCTTTTCTTTTAGTTACATTTACCTCCTAGAGTGAATTTCTAGGCCCTACCTAGGTATGTGGATGTATGGGTGCCAAATACTAGAGAACTAATGGTCAGTTGAACCAAAAGAATGGAGGTGGAATATGGGCTTGTAATGTAAGATGGAAAGTGGTAAGTATGGAATAGGGATAGATAGAACACACTATCTTAATTAAGGGTTCCTAAGTAGTGCCCCTCCTAAACCCATTGGGCCATTAGGGGAGGTCCCATTAGACTAGGACCAAAGATTAACCACCTATTTAAGGTGTGGGAACAAGATCACAACCAAAACCCTTATTTTTTCCAGGTTTCCCCATAACAATATCAAAATCCCAAATACAAACAAGCATAAGAACTTGATTACAAAATTAATAAAGTACCTTTTGATTAGAAGCCCACCTTCATCCGTGTGCTCTTACCAGATGGGTGCGAAGGTATATGATTGATGCATGTGACAGAGTTAAAATGGCATGTTATCGGCTAGTGGTGACTGTCAGGGGCTACATGGCTAGCCTACTGGATGTGAGGAATGGGAGAAATTTTTTCTCTTATAGAGTCACCCACTTTGGTGGGTAACAAGGCCATATTATATAGGGTTCCTTAACAAGGGTTTTGATTTTATTTCATTCCTTAGCTGATCTTGCGGTTGAAGGCTTTTCCATTTAGAGGGATCCCTTCTCATATCATTTTGGTTTCATAGCTTGTCTTAATTAGGAAAGATGTTAATTTAAATTCTAGGGTTTTATCCTCTTTCCCTAATCCAAAAGCATTAGGTTAAAAACTTTAAGAGGGGAATTCAACCTGATCCCAATTGTCTTAGTGGAGATAAGGCACTTAAGCCCTAGCCCTAAAGACAAAACATTTTTTTCAAAATTATAGTTCTTATCTCATATTTTACATAAATCCAAAAATCCAAAAATGTATTAAAATACAAAAAAATGAAAAAATAGAGCAAATACGTCGTAAAAATAAAAAAAATTAAAATTAAACCATTGGAAAATTTTAATTTATCATCTAGAACAAAGTTTGCAAATCAAAACTTTAGTCTAGACACTTTTTCTTGGGAGTTGTGCCTATATTCTTAATCTAATGGCTCAAGTGGAAAAAAAATCCTCTTCTTTGTGCTTTTAAGGGCAATATAACATTTATTTTGAGGCTTTTAAGATGTACCCAATTTTGGAATTTTATCATAGCAATACTCTTGCAAGGATTAGTAAGACCCTAAGCCTATGGATTCATGTAGAAAGGTTGTCTCTAACTACCTCAAGCCCTAGTTTCATTTATGAATTGTTTTAAATGTGTATGATTTGGAAGTGATTTGAGCCACCCAAAGTATTACAAATTATTTTATCTTGAATGTGGGATTTTATGGTTTTGAACTTAGGAGAGTGGTCCTCTTTTCTATGCAAGTTTGGTTTAGATTATTGTAGATTTTTACTTCTTTCATATATTTTTTTATTGTTGGGCTAAAATTCGCCTCATAATTTAATTCCCAAGCAAAATCACCTAATGATATTTCATCCTAGATTATTTTCACACTATCAGTTTGTTTGTAAGACTCTCCAAATTTGGGATTTTCTTCATTTTCTATCATTTTGGAAATCTAGAAGTGTAGGATAATGACAAGATTTTCCAAAATCAGACTAAAATTTCAGAAGGCAATCAAAGAAAATTCATTTTGCTTGATGTATGTATCTTTCCCACTCTTTCCCACACTCTTGAGTACCAAAGGTAATAATTCATTGTGGTATTTAAGTGGGTACTCAAGTGCTAGTTTGTATTTTATTAGATACTTATTCATATATAGGGTTTAACACTCTTTAAAATTATCTCTTAACTTTCATTATATATAAGTGTTTCTAGGCGCTGATCTTTTAACTTGTTGGTGAAGTATATGTAGATTGGGATACCCCTCGTGGCTTTCTAGCAGTTGGCCCGAAGTGAGAGGATATTTTTTGTACATTAGGAATACATTCTATGTGCTTACCCCCAAGAACCTTATCTTTGACCTTGTCAAGGTTGTTAATTTGCGTGGTAATAGTACCTATATATAGTTAGAGGAAAACGATACCCATGCTAGGTCATTTGTGGTCACTCAAAGTGTCATTCTTGGCCTCAAAAGCTTATAAGTTTCCTCTAGGGCCTAGCTCTTTGGTTTTTTCCCTTGATCATATCCAAGCTCTAGACTCAATGCTAAAAAACTCATAATGCTGAATATTATAATCAAGAGATGAATGATACCATTGAAAGGTACTTTTTGGTGAGTCAAGATGTTGTTGACGACCTTAGATGCCTATAAAATTCCTTTTGAACAATATTATTAGAAATAACTTGTGAAAACTTAGACATACAAGCATTTCTACACTGTAGGAACACACACGTGGTCTAGAGTGCAGACATGCACATTCCTTTCGCTTCATTTTTTTTGTGTGTAGGAGTGACAACTCTAGTGTACATCTTTTCTATGTTGGTGGCCTTGGATTTTTGTTTGGGTTGGAAAAACCTAGTGGTTTGTGTTGCAACTACATTAAAACATTCATTTTTCTAATTACCCCTCATTATCTCTCGTTTTAATGTTAATTTTCCATAGGCTGCATAAATCCATAATTAATGAAACTATAGAAACATATAGAGTTAAGTACCTCCATTTCAAATATACAATTAAAAAATACTAATATTATTTAATATATTTTTTTCTTGACATATATCATAAGCTTAGTCTATTTTAGCTAAAAACTTTTTGTTTTGCATTTTTACCTCAACCTTTTTTAAAATAAGTTATATAATGCACTAGTACAAAGTGAGATTTGCAATAAAAATGAATAAAATTGTTTGATAATGTTAATAACCTTTTACACAATGCTAACAAATGGCTTTGTAATTTCAAAGATATAATGGATTTCATTCCATTAAAAAGAAATATATTATTAACATTATAAATTTTGAAAAAATACCTATGCACAAGAATAATGTATAATTTACAACTCTATAATATTTTTAAAGGAAATTCAATCATTTATGTATTCAACACCAACACTAATGGAAACATATGTATTATGCTTTGCATAAAAAATAGCATATTATTTTTTTCCATATTTTCATTGCCACTGACACATTAGGAGAGACCATAGTAGCTTAGGTACTCAACACCAACACTACTGGAAACATGCACATTTTATTTTGCTTGAAAAATAAAATATTGTTGTTTTTCCATATTTGCATTGCCAATAATGCATGTGATAGCATCATTAACTTAGGTACTCAACGCTAGCATGGAAACATATGAATTATATTTCCCATGAAAAATAACAAGTTATGTGAATTATATTTCCCATAAAAAATAACAAGTTGTTATGTGGACTACCACTAACACATCCTAAGAATACCATCATTAGCATTAGTACTCACCACCATCGATAACAAGTTGTGATGTGCATTGCTACTAACACATCATAATAAGACCATCATTAGCATAAGTACTCAACAAAATGGAAACACATACATTATATTTTGCATTAAAATAACGTATTGTTCTTTTAGAGACCAACGTTAACTTGCACTCTCAAATTGAAGATAAATAAGAAATTTAAAACTTGTCACATGTGGAGATTGAATCTAATTAAAAAAAATAACAATCATTCCTCCCAATACTTAAAATAAACCCAAATAACATAAATATTTAATAACTCATATCCATTTATATAATAAATTAATATTTGATAAATTGTAACTATTTACACAATTTTAAAACATTAATATTTTAAATAAAATGAAAAATAATCATTTTTTATATATATATAGTGATACTAAATATAAATAAAAATAATAATTAGAAAAATATCACAAATAACCTTGAATAGACTAAATCCACCCCATAATATAAATAATCGTTGCCCAAATCCATTTATCGCGGCATGTAGTTCGAAAGTGGACCCACATGTTGTGTTCTTAGAGAAGCATTTTGAATTACTTCCATCTTAAAAGCATCGAGTGTGGCTTCTCACTTGGAAGTAGACCCACTTATGCGTGTGGTTAGAGGTTTACAAGACAAATTCCCTTTCCCCACTTGCAAATATAGACGCTTTCCAATGTGAATTCCTCTTCCCACTAAATGCATAGATGTTTAACTAACGTGGCATTAACCAATTTGCAGCTTATGTGGTGTTAACTAGTTTGTTTATTTGCTTTTTTGTTTTGTTTTGTGCATGAGTGAGATGGAATTTCCGTTGAATTCGTTTTAAGAATGAGAAAATATTTGTTTATAAACTGGATGTTGGGAAAATTATGTGATTTAATTGATTCTATATATTCTTTGAAATAATTAATATTTTCACGTTCTATCTATTGTATATTCCAGCCATAACACCTTAAAATAAGTGGTTTTTGCTATGAGTTACACAATCCCAGAAAAAATATTTTTTTATAAATAATTTGGATTCTCGATTTTTTATTTATAGAATTTGAAATTAAAATTTCATCCCACACAAACCATTTATTTTTATGTTATCAATCATCGAAAATTTAACCTCTCCTCCTCTCTGGCCAAGTCTGCATCAGAGTTCCGCCAAAAATATGTATAAAAACCCATGGGTTAACCTTGGAGCTAGGAAGGGCACAGAATATATCTGAATTATAAATGCACAGCGAAGAGCTTGGTCGGTTTGCAACTCGGCCTCCGAGCATTATCAATGGAAGTATTGATTTGTATATAATTCCGTTCACCGCGGACATTAATTCTTCATGTGTTTCGTCCCTCTGAAGTCTACTGCTCAGCCCAATTAAAGCTGCAGCCGCCATGGTGAGGAAGACCCTATGTTTTAGCAGACCTTTTCACAGGTTGCGAAAATTTATCAAGAAAACGATTCATCCTGGAGGAAAGCTTGATGGCGGGATAAAAGAGCAGAAAGGCTTTCCGATTGGGCAGGAAGAATACGAAATGATGGAGGAAATTGGAAGGGGCGGGAGTGCGATTGTGTACAAGGCAAAGTGCCTCGCTTTAAACGATGTGGTGGCCATCAAGTGCCTGGATCTTGACGGGACTGGCGCAGATATGGAAAAGATCCAGCGAGAAGCAAAAACCCTTCTGCTTCTCAGCCATCCAAACGTTTTAAGCGGTCACTGTGTTTTTCTTGTTAATCAGCACCTCTGGGAAGTGATGCCATTCATGGCAGGGGGCTCCTTTCATACAATTCTCAGGACGTTCTCACCCGATGGGTTACAGGAATCAATTGTCGCCACAGTTCTAAGGGAGACTTTAAAGGCGTTGGATTATCTCCACAAGGAGGGTCATATTCACAGGGATATCAAGGCCGGTAATATTTTACTTGACAGCGATGGATCTGTAAAGCTCGCGGACTTCGGTGTATCTGTCTCTATTTTTGAGTCTGGTGAAAGGGAGAAGATGAAGCGAAACACATTCACAGGTACTCTCTGTTGGATGGCGCCAGAGGTCATGTTTTCTGAAACAAACAGGGGATATGACCAGAAAGCTGATATCTGGTCTCTGGGTATTACAGCCATGGAGCTCGCTCAGGGCCACCCTCCTTACTGTGGGAAACAGCCAATGCACATAATCAGTAATCTGGTCAAAGGCAATGTTCCAAAATTTACTGATTCAAAATTCTCAACGTCTTTCAGGGAGATGGTTGCCTCATGCTTGGTGGTAGAGCCACGAAAAAGACCTTCTGCTGAGAAACTTCTGAAACATTCATTTTTTAAGCAGCATGCCAGGTCCCCTGATTATCTGGTAAAAAATCTAATTAATGGGCTCCTGCCATTACCAGATCGTGTGAAAATTGCGCGGGAAGAGGAGGTTCGTCTCATGCTTGAAAGACTGGCTACCCTTCGGACCATGGGAGCAGAAACTGATTATGGTCAAATGGTAAGCCCATGGGATTTCAAGGAAAACGAAAGTGAAACACTACAAAACATGAGGTGAAGGGCTGTTTCACGTCTTTTTTGGTGCTGCTTGATCGTCTACAACTGCAGGTAGTTATATTATGCATGTAATTATTTGAATTCGTTTTGGGTAGGACAGTATATGTGGAGAAATTTTTGTAAATTTTTGAGAAAGATGTAGATAAACTTTTATTGTATGGGATACGTAGAACAAAGTGAAACGTAAATCTCATAATGTACTCTCTTTTATTAATGAAAAAGATTGAGTTTTCTTGTTAAAAAAAGGGTTTCAGCCTTGTATAAATCAATCAAGTGTTTTACTCACTTGATTTAAAATGCATTTTATTATGAAGGTTGACATAGTCAACATCTTTTTTTTTTCAAATTTTTAAACAAAATAAATTCCTTCTTGAACTGAGATTAATTACAATATGATTCTAGAGACTTTAAAATGGATGGTGATTGAACTTTTTAATATAAGATTATATATTCAATGTTTATAAATATTTACATATTAGGATTTATGTACTAATTTATTTTAGTGGTTGTTAGCTCCTTGTCTGGATGGACATTAATGTCTTGGGTTGGTTTTGGAAGTCTTAGAGGTGGATCTACTTAGACATAAGATTTACCCATTTATGATTATTTTCATGTAAACGTTTTTACACTATGTAAGAGTGAAAATACTCATATAGCACACTTATTTTATGTCCAATATGGACCATTTTATCTTATATATGCACACTTTTGGCAATGGTTTATTTTTCTCATCATTTTACATGGAAGTCTCACAATTCACATTGCAATTTGTAATCCTTGAGGCATATATCACATTCTCCAAGGAAAGTAAATAGGTTAAGTGCACTCTTCTAGGCATGCCAAATCAAAGCATCCAAAATACATTCTTCAAAGTGTCATTTCAAGCCTTATTCCTTCTCCAAAAGAGGGCCGCCTTCACTTACAATATTTTTTTGGATAAATAAAGTGATGTGGCAAGTCACTTAAGTGATGTGGAGGTGAAAATATGAAAAAGAATTTGACATGTCAAGCCTCAAGGACCATAATAAAGAAGTAAAAAGAAGAAATCAACCATTAATTCATCACAACAACCAAAATAAAGCCCAAGTTACGGAGTTGTCCACCTTTACGATAGTCATTGATGCCGAAAAGGTCAATATTAGGTGAATGTTGAACAAGAAAAAGGAGATGTTAGGCCTCTTTTAGTCTCAAAAAATAATTTCAATTCAATCCAAGCCATTTGTAAGGAGAATGTTGGAATTTTAAAGAAAATTGGCCTCCTTTTCAAGAAAGTCAAGTCTCTACAAGTTGAACACCAATCTCTTGAGGGATTTAAGCAATGCAATTTTTTATTTTGTAATGATTTAGTCTCCAAGCCTTTTGTGGAGGAAAAATCCATCTTTCTTGAAGTTTCTTAGACATTTCAAGGGAGCAAAGGGGGAGAGAACTCTACATGCCTCCAGTTTGACCGCCAACTTGTATTGACTGAGCTAACTAAGTATTCCCCACTTGATTAAGTCGTACAAGTTGTCATGTGATGTGGAATTAACATTTCCTTCTAATTTAATTAAGGGAAAATTAAATCAGAAGCTTCTTCTTGTTTCCAATTTCAACACTCCCTCTTAACAAGAATGGGATTGTTTGCCAACCCGATCCCGCCTCTATGGAACTCGAATTTTCCTCTTGAAAGTGCCTTCGTTAAGATGTCTGCATCCTGCTCCTCCATGGGAATGCACTCTAATGACATAGTCCTTCTCTGTACACAATCTATGAGACGGTGATACCATATATCAATATGCTTGGACTTATCATGAAAAATTGGATTAACCAAGAGTTTTATGCATCACTGTTTATCACAATAAATCAACATCGGATCCATTTGTCGACCAAACAAACCAACAAGTATCTTACTCATCCAGACGATCTCACATGATGTTTGACTAGTTGCCATGTACTCTACCTCTGTTGAACTAAGTGCAACAGATCTATGTTTCATGTTGTACTAGGAAACTGTTGCTTATCCAATGCTGAATATTACCCTTATATGCTCTTCATGTTGAATGGACTCCCTGCCCAATCTACATTTATGAATCCTTGAATATTCACTCCCTTTTTCTGCCTGTACCATAGCCCAAACTTTGTAGTGCCTCTGAGGTATGTCAACACATGCTTGCCTGCCTCCAAAAAGAGCTTGGTAGGCTTAACCATAGCTTGACTAAGCCGATTAACCACATAGCATATGACTGGTCGTGTGTTCTCCAAATACATGAGTGAACCCACAATATGTCTGTAGATGTTAGCATCTACTACTTCGCCTGAAGTAGCATTCTCCTTCCTCCAGTTCCTGCTAGAGGAGTCTCCATGGGTTTGCTGCCCTCCATGTGGAAATTATTTAGAATCTCGTTGGAATACTTTCCATGAGATACAAATAGCTCCCCATCCCTTTTCCAAATTTCCAATCCCAAGAAATAGTACAAGAGCCCCATTTATTTTATCTCAAATTTTCTTGTAAGATCCACTTTTCAAGACTTGATGAGCTGCTCATCACCTGTTAGTATCAAATCATTGACATAAAGTACAAGGATCAAAAGTTTAACTTCTACCACAATATCGTAAAGGTTTGAATTTTCTTCACTCTTAGTGAAGCCCAACCTGGTGAAGTAGTTGTCTATCCTGGTGTACTAAGCACGGGGTGCTTGTTTCAGTCCATACAACTCTGTCTTGAGTATGCACACATGTGATTCTCTATCTAAGGTCTCAAAAACTTTCGACTGCTCAATGTACACCTCTTCCTCAATCACTCTATTGAGGAAGGTTTTCTTTACATCCATCTGATGTATCTTCCATCCCATCTGCGCTGAAAGTGCAAGGCTCAATCTGATTGACGAGTACCTTGCAACTGGTGCAAAGGTCTCCTCATAATCAATCCATTCCACCTGATAGAACCCTTTGGCCACAAATCTGGCCTTGTGTTTCTCCACACTCCCATCTGTTGCCTGCTTCACCTTGTAGATCCACCTGGATCCTACCACTAACTTCCCCTTCAGTCTTGGGACAAATTCCCATGCATTATTTCTGATAGTGGAGTCATACTTCTCAACCATTGCAGCAAACCAAACTAGTTGTTGCACCGCTTCCTCGAAATAGGATGGATCTATCTCTATGCTCTCGCTCATAAGAACCTTGTAGCCAGTGTACTGCTCCGGGGACCATCTCTACCTGCGTTGTGATGTGGGTTCTCCGACATTCTATCTAGCATCAAGAAACAACCTTTTAGCCTCTCTGGTGCACTTCCTTTTGTCCCAGGATGTCTTTGCATGAGTGGGTGCTTCCACTCTCTATTCATCTTCTTGTGGTTAATCCACATCTTGAGGTTCTTCGTTTGGAGCAAAGAGCTCCTCAATTGCATGCAACTCAAGCTCCCTCTCATGGGAAATTTGCATGGCCTTCTCTTCATCTAATTTCAAATCTCTTTTGTGTGCTAGAAAGTACACCCGATAGTTGTGAGGTGTATTGATGTACCCCAAAAATATTCCCAACTCAGTTTTTGGCTCTAGCTTATTTCTGACATATTTGGTCACATGGAAATAAACTGATGAACCAAAAATTTTAAAATGCACCACATCTGGTTTCTTACCTGAAAAATATTCCTTTGGTGTACCCATCCCAAATATCGGATGAGGACTTATGTTCTGTAAAAATACTATTGTGTTGCATGCTTCTGCCCATAAATGCAGCGGTAGGCCCTGATCATGCAACATCGCTCATGATGATCCCACAATAGTTATGTTATTCCTTTCTACAACCCCATTCTGCTGTGGGTTATGAGGTGCTATCAATTCTCGTCAAATTCCATCTGAGGCACATAAGTTCTTGAATTAGTTTGAGCCATATTATCCACCATTATCACTTATGAGAGCCTTCACCTTCTTCCCTATATATTTCTCGACAACTTCTTTGAACTCACAAAACTTTGAGAACATCTGATTTACTTCTGCATTAAGAATATCCAACGCTTGCGTGAAAAATAATTTACAAAAATCATATAATACCTATTTTTTGTTGTGGAGGCTGTCGAGAATGGTCCACACACATCTGAGTGAACTCTCTCAAGGATCGCCTTTGCTTGGCTTTCCTTATCTTGAAAGGTGGATTTTGTGAAATTCCCCACTGTACACCCTTTGCATGGATCTCTTTGCTCAAGTGCACCCTTGGGAAGTCCTGTAGATATCTGTTGCATGATTTTCAAAGTACCATGGTGTAGATGGCCCAATATTTTGTGCCATAACTCACCGATGTCTCGGCTTTCCACCCTCTCTGCTTTCGTGCTCAAGGTAACCTATATCCATTTTGTAGAGATTCTTCACCTTAACTGCAATCTTCTTCACCTGTCTCATGGCTTTGTGACGAAGGAACACCTTTCATAGAAATACTCTTGGAGGGATTAGTAAGACCTTAAGCCTAGGGATTCATGAAGAATGGTTGTCTCTAACTCCCTCAAGCCCTAGTTTCATTTATGCATCATTCTAAATGTGTATCATTAATATTTTGAAGTGATTTTATCCACCCAAAGTATTACAAATTATTTTTTCTTGAATGGGGGATTTTATGGTTTTGACTTTAGGGGATTAGCCCTATTTTCTATGCAAGTTTGGTTCATATTGTTGTATATTTTTACTTCTTTCATAATTTTGATTGTTGGGCTACAATTTGATTCATAATTTAATGCCCAAGCAAGAGCACCTAATGGTATTTCATTCTAGATTATCTCCACACTATTATTGTGCTTGTAAGAGACTCCAAATTTGGTATTTTTTTCATTTTATATCATTTTTCAATTTAGAAGTGTAGGAAAATGGATTTATTGTCCAAAATTAGACTAAAAACATAGATGAAAATCAAAGGAAGTTTGTCCCACTTAATGTATGTATCTTTCCTCACTCTTGAGCACCAAAGGTAATAACTCATTTTGGTATTTGAGTGGGTTCTCAAGTACTAGTTTGTATTTTATTCGATACTTTTTTTTTTTCTAAGTAAATTTAACTCTATTAATGAAACATATAATACAGAGATATCAGGGCGTCATGAGCGCCATATAGTCAGCAAAATAACAAAAAATTGAACCGCCCACTGGGGGAAACCGGTTCGGGAGACGTTTAAAAGCTGCCTCAGGAGAGGAAACCAGCCGTTACATACCAAAATTGAGCAGAGAATGGAGCCGCCCACTAGGGGAAACCGGCTAACACCATGAATTTGAACAGACTCTACGTAGGACATCGTTTTGAACAGACTGAGAGTTATAACATTTAAACTTGACAAAATATCACAAAAATAAGTCATAGAGACTGGATCACAAACATAAGCGCTAGAGCCCATACTCACCCGAGGGAGATTCCTCCACAATTCTGCACCAGCCATCAACATCGTCGACCGGGACTGGGACGTTCGGACTGGCTTTGGCATCAGCATCGTAATCATCAGCCGGCGGAGCCAAGTTCTGGAGGAGACTCGAACCACCATCAACCTCTTTTCGAGCGGAACCAATGTCCATCACCTGGGAAGCATGCTGATCGGCAGGAGGGGCCTGCGGCAAGATAGGAGACGCTGAAGGAAGGGGGTCAGGGGCAACATCAGAAAATTCCTTGAAAGAGACCGAGATTGTGGCAATGACCAAGGGGCGAGAGGAATTACATTGGAAGTGGAAGACGACATTGGATGGGCAGCGAGCAGGGGCAGAGGAAACAGGCTGGGGGTTAGGGGAGCGCTGAGAGGCAGTGACTCCATGCCTTGAGGAGGGAGATAAACGCTGCACATGACCCCTGCGGCGAGGAATGCGCGAGGGAGGAGTGCTGTCACTGGGACTAAGCGAGGGCAAAAGGGAATCAGAGGAAGGGGAGCGGCCACGTCTGGAAGAGCTGGGGCGTGAAGTTCCCCTATGAAAATGCAGGCGATGCCTAATGCGAGGCATGGCAGCGGTGGAGAGATGAGAGAAGGCAAAGAATTCGGGCGGCACAGGTGGAGGAAACGGAGCAAACAAGCCAAGCGGCGAAGCGAGATGGAGAGCAAAAAAAGGACTGTGGGTGTAGTGAAAACCAGGGGAAAAACTAATGCAACAGCCCAGAGGGTAGCGCTTACCCAAAGAAGTGCGGAGGCTTCGAACGTCAGCCTCAGGAGAGAAAATAGCGCCCACGGGCAGGAGCTGCAGCGGCATGGAGACCAGCAAACCAGCGCACATCCAAACCAGAAAAGCTAACACCATAATCGAATGCAGGAGCAGAGGACCAGAGCAGGACATTTTGAAACAGGCGAAGTCTCGGCCTCCCCACCGGCATAAATGCCGCGTAGGGTGACGGCCTGCAAGAATTAATAAACCCAAGGCGAGTAAATGCGAACCGCGAGCGGCCATGTGGGCAAGCCACGCGCCAGCTCGCAGGTTCATCACTGTCAAATCTTTAATAACCACCCGCATCCGGGAAGTTGCAGTCCTGGTGCACCAACATAGTGCAATCCTGAATGAGTTTTCTGTCATGGAGGCTGGAGAGGGGCCCTGCTAAAAGAGAATGAGCACACACCACACCTTTGTTAGCCAGAAGGTCCGCCACTTTGTTGCCAGATCTTTTTGTATGTTTGATAATTATGGCTCTGTGCTCTTGCAACCACTCAACGATGAGCTCCAGGCGAGCCATGAGCCTCCAACTGTCAGCAATTCGAGATGGAGGGGAGCCAGAGAGAAGCCTGCTTACCATATTGATAAGGATTTGAGAGTCTCCCTCTATCTCAATAGGAAGGAAGTTGTGGAGCTGGGCAAGTTGCAGGCCTTGCCAAAGACCTTCCAGCTCAGCAGAGTTATTGGTATCCCACCCTATAGATCCGAAGAAAATAAGCAAAGGGTTGCCTTTGTGGTCACGGAAAATTCCGCCAAAGCCTGCTTCCCCCGGATTGCCTTTGGAGGCTCCGTCAAAGTTAAGCTTCAGGCAGCCAGCTGGGGGGGGGACCCAAGTGTCATGAATTTCTTTTTGTGGCCCCCTAGAGCCAATTGGCCCAGGTTCAAGACTAATCTCAAGCTGCCAGTTATTCCAAATTTGTTGCTCAAGAGGCAGAGTCGGGAGGTCTTCCTGCTGCCATTTTTGAAGTGCCAGCGTTTCCTGAAGGTTACGACATAAAATGCTCCAAAGTATGTCCGGTGGAGTGGACTGATTTTTGAAAATGCGCCTGTTCCTCTCTTTCCAGAGATTCCACAAGGTAAGCCCGGGTATGATCCTCCAAAGAGAGTTTAGAAGATGGCATTTGTAAGGCGCAACGAGCCAGTTGCGAATGATGTGGCTCAAGTCCCTCGAGTTGTGACCGTCCCTCCTGCACTTGGTGCCAATGTTCTCCCAAAAGAAGGCAGCCAACGTGCATGTTATCAAGAGGTGTTGGGTGGTTTTCGTCCTGGCAATGACAATTGGGACAGCGGGAAGGCCCAGTGAATCCTCTTTTCATTAGATTATCCCAGGTAAGAACTTTTTTATGACAGAGCAGCCACAAGAAAGTAGTCACCTTCGGCCATAGTCGAGCTGACCATAGCTCCTTCCAGTAGGGATCAATGGGATCGTGAGACTGGGTCATCAGAGCGTAGGCTTCCTGAGTGGTGAACCTGCCTTTGGAGGTGTGCCCCCAGCGTAGGATGTCCTGCTTGTCGGAGAATCTGATTTTCCTGCTATTTAATTCAGCTTCGAAAGTGGGATGAGCCTGAACTTGCTGGTGGTTTAGACAGTGAGCTGCTGATTTCCAATGCCTGAAACCCTGCTCGTGGTTTTCTTCCCAAAAGTGGTGCACCGTGGCCTCTAGAGGAGAAATCATATCAGGCTGTAGGGGCGGCTTGATGATGGATAGTACGTTGGGCTGCTGTTGCCAAGAGTCTGTCCAGAAACGAGCAGTGCGCCCATTGCAAACTTCCGAGAAACTATGCTCTTGAATTAGGAGTCGGTGCTGTTTGGCCGCATTCCAGATCAGGGAGCCAGCTTCAGCGATGGTTAATCTAATGAGCTCTGTAGAGGGCCTGTGGTTTGCATATTTGGCCGTCCAAAGTCGCGCCCAGGGGGTAGAAGGGGTAGAAAGCCACTGCCACCAAATCTTAGCCCCCATTATTGCATTGCTGTGCTTAGGATCACGGAGACCCAAACCACCAGCGTTCTTTGGCTTGCAGATCGTGGACCACTTGACCAAGGCCCATTTTCTTTTCTGTCCTGAAGCTCCCCACAGGAAGTTACGCTGAAGAGACTTGATTTGCTTAAGGACCCATTTGGGGGCTGGTAAAACAGAGAAGAGGTATAGAGGCATAGATTGCAGGATGGATTTGACCAGAATGAGTCTGCTGGGGAGGTTAAGGGGGAGAAAAGTCCAGGAGGACAATCTGGCTTCAAGCTTGTCCAGGAGGGTTCTCCATGAAGAGTTCTTGAGGGCCGAATCGATCAAGGGAGCACCAAGGTATTTAGCTGGCAATTTGGCAATGGAGAATCCTAGGATTCTGGCAATACGGTGCTGAATGGGCAAGGCGGTGTTAAAGAAGAAAATTTGCGACTTGGAGGAATTAACTGTCATACCTGAGGCATTCGCAAACAGATCCAGCAAGCCTTTAAATGTGGAGGCTTCTTGAGCAGAAGGATGCCCAAGGAGCATGTTTTCGTCCACGAATTGCTGATGGGAAACAGCAGGCGCGTCGTGGAAAACAATGCCACGGAGCCGATGTGAATGGAGAGCCTGATTAATAGAGCGACCAAGTCCCTTCGCCATAAGCACAAATAGGAAGGGAGACAAAGGATCTCCCTGACGGATGCCTCGAGATGGGGAGAAAGGATAAGAGGGGAAGCCATTGACCAGGACTGAGAAGAAGGAGGAGGAAATAAGGCTCATGACCCATCTGATCCAAGGAGGGCTAAATCCGAAGGCAACAAGCATCTGATGAATAAAATTCCAATTTAGTTTATCAAAGGCTTTAGATAAATCAATTTTGAGGAGCATACCTAGCTTTTTGGTTTGCTTCAATGAGTGAATGACCTCATGCGTGAGGATAATGCCATCCAATATTTGACGGCCCTCCACGTACCCAGTTTGCTCCGGAGAGATGAGCAGAGGGAGCAACGGCTTGAGCCTGTTGGCGATGACCTTTGAGATGATCTTGTAGATAACGTTACAAAGTGCAATGGGTCGGAATTTGTCAGGTGTGACTGCTTGGTCTTCCTTAGGGACTAAAGTTATAAAAGTAGCATTGATCGACGGGAGAAGCCAGTGCATGGATCTGGATTCCTCCACCAATTGCCAGACCTCATTTTTGATCAAATCCTAGAAGTGATGGAAGAAATTCGAAGTGAAGCCATCAGGCCCGGGAGCTTTGCCTTCCTTGTTTTGGGTAACTGCCTGCTCTACTTCCAACAGAGTGACATGGCGCAGAAGAAGCTGATTATGCTCCTCCGTGATGAGTTTTAGAATATGTTGCAGAACTTTATTGATTGCAGGCTGCCTGTCGAACCAGTCTTCTTGCAGCACCGATTTGAAATGAGCGACGAGTGCGGCCTCAATGTCCTGATGACTCTCCAGTCTTACTCCTGAGGGGCACTGAAGGAAGCTGATGTTGTTATTCATCCGTCGTTGAATGGCAGATCGATGGAAAAATTTTGTATTTCGTTCCCCTTCCTTTAACCACCTAATCCTGGATTTTTGTTTCCAAAAAATTTCCTCTTGCAGCTTTCTTTCCTCCAGCTGTTTGAGTAAGGACTACTCTTTTATATCCAAATCAGCATTGCGTCCTTCTTGAATGATACGAAACTGGATTTCTGCCATTTCCTTTTCAAGGAGCTTCTGCAGTTGGAAAATGTTGCCGAAGGTGGAATGATTCCAGTCTTTGATACGAGCTTTAAGATCTTTGAGGCGTTGTTGGAATTGAAACATTTTTGAGCCTGCGAGAGGAGAGAAGGCACGCCAGGCAGCGTGAACCATTTCCTTGAAGCCTGGGTGGGTGAGCCAGAAAGCTTCAAAGCGAAAAGGTCGATTGAAGTGATCCCCCAGTCTGGACCATTGGAGGGAGACGGGCCAGTGATCAGAACCAGAAATAGGAAGAATGGCGGCCTGGAAGTCCCCCCCAATGTGAATGGCATTATTAGATAGAATAAATCTATCTAATTTGGAGGCGATTTGATGTGATCCCTTCCTCTTGTTATTCCATGTGTGAGTGCCATTAGCGTAGGGCAGGACAATCAACCAATTTCGTTAATTGAAGTCTTTGAAGTGGGCGCTATCCGCCTCGAGTTTTACTCTGCCCCCTCTTTTCTCATCCAAGTTGGTTATCATATTGAAGTCGCCCCCCATTATCCACAAAGGGTAGGCTCTGGTCAAGTTGAGCTGCTCTATCGTATTTAGCAGATCGATTTTTCTTGCTATCTCCTGAGGAAAATAGACATTAGAAAGATGTCCATGAAGATTGGTGCCAAGGATGTGGAAGGAGGCCTGGATTAAGCTGTGAGCAGCATGCGCATCACTGATAGAGACTGCTCTTGGATCCCAAGCGATGGCTAACCCACCAGAGGCTCCAGAAGCATCAACCGCAACAGAGTGACAGCATGGCCAAGCCCGTGAGAGAATAGGACCTAGGGTAGTGCTTGTGCATTTGGTTTCCTACAGGAAAAAAACTTGAGGTCTTTCCATCTGTATCATGTTCTTGATCATTCGGACTTTTGAGGGGCTGTTGAGACCCCTTATGTTCTAGGAGATGAGCTTCATTGGGAAATACCTTCACGAGGTGAGAAAAACTTGGTAATTTTAGGATACCTACCAGATTCAACAAGCAGCTCCCCAAGGAGGATAGTCCTTTGAAGGTCAGATTTCCTCCCTCTTTTCTTTGAGTCTTTAAAGAGTTTCTTCCCGTCCCATGAGCTTCCCTACTGAATGCCTAGAGATTTTTGATGCTGCTGCGCTCTGGAGAGGGCCATAGTGAGGTTTTCGATCTGTTTTTCCGAGATCTGGTCAAACTCCTTCCTTTTGCAAGCTTGCTCCAGTGTAAAGATGTCCAGTTCACCTATATCAATCATTTTAGTATCGTCCTCCATAAGACTGGTCTGATTCTCATTGACGCCAACAATGTCGACCTCCATGTTAGTGAGAGGGCCAGAACTGGATGCAGGCCCCGAGTGAGACAAAGGATTGGTAAGGGCTTCCGGTTGCGTGGCTTCAACGTCAGGATTGGAGAGGACTCCAAAGCTATTACTGGTGGAGGGGGGAAGCGGGGAATGAGAGTGGGGCTTGGAGGACGAGGCAGTGGGCTTATTGTTATGTCGGCGACGGTTCTGGACTTTAGAAAATCCATCAGCATCAGGTGGGGAGGAAGCGTCAGGGGATTTGTTGGGAGGCGCATTCAGAGGGCAATCACTGAAGAGATGGCCATGGGTGTGGAATTTTCGACAACGAAAAGGCACGTGTTCAAATTCGATGGACTGCACCCATTCGAAGTCATCATGGAAGAGACTGACCGAGTCTGGAAGAGCTTGGGCAAGATGCATGAAGACGCAGATGCGAGCATAGGAGGTATAACGCCTAAGCTTTGTTTCCTCTACGATTTTTATGAATTCGCCAAGGCCGTTACCAATATCTTTCAGTGATTCCTCATCCCAATATTCCAGAGGCAGGGAGTAAAGTCTGATCCAGACTGGTGCCCAGCTGAGGTCTTCTTTGTTCGGGTTGAATCTTTCGATCCAGTCCTGCAGGTAGAGGCCTGAGGAGTTGAAAAATTAGGGTCCCTCGTCCATGACTCGGTTTCTATCCTCGAGACAATTGAAAATGACAGTGAAGAACCCTTTTGGTTATATTTGCAGGGTGACCTGACCTTTTGGCTTCCATTTGGACTTGATCCATCCGTGCAGGGCCTTCTTTGTAGGCCAAAACCCAACGAACTTGCCAATCAACGCGTGGTCTCTCATGTACTGGATCTGAGCGTTGATCCTGTGACTTGGGAGCTCGATTTTAGGGCGGTCTGTAGCTATCTGTTTGCAAGTAGCAGAGGAGACTTTTGGTGCATCCGTAGTGTCCTTCGCTTCCGTCGTTTTGTTTGCTTGCCCTCCAGGCGCGCTTGCACCTGGCGAATCCCCCGTTGGTGGAATCTGCGTATAGTTCTCCAGCAGAACATTCCCCGTGACAGCGCTCTGAGCAGTGCCAGAATTTGGAAGCTTTGTGTCAGTTGAGGTCTTTGGTTTGACAGTAGCCGTGTTGACATTGGGGGAGGTTGAGTGAGCCCCCCCCTTAGACGAAGCCATTGTAGAGTATCAGCAGGTGATAGAGCTTGAAGAAAGCCAATCTCGGACGTCTTTCGCAGGGGGCAAAGAGGAGAGCGGCACCGTTGCAGGAAGGCGGGAACCCTAGCTCAGAAAGTTGCAGAGCGCGCCATCAGTATTCAACCTACCACTCAATAAAATTATATTGTAATTTATTCTATACTTATTCATATATAAGGTTTAACACTTTTAAAAATTAACTCCTAACCTTCATCATACATAAGTATTTTTAGGCACTTGCCTTTTCACTGGTGGTTGAACTGTATGTATATTGGGATATCCTTGTGGCTTTCTAGGAGTTGGCCTTAAGTGAAAGGAGATTGTTCTAAGGTGACATTGCACATATCTCATGTGTGCTTACCCCCAAGAACCTTAGTTATGACCTTGCCAAGTTTGTTAATTTGGGTGGTAATAGTACATATATATCTATTTAAACACGAAGGATACCCACTTTAAGTCATTTGTGGTAATTCAAAGTGTCATTATTGGTTTCATAAGCTTATAAGTTTCCTCTAGGGTGCAACTCTTTGGTTTGTTCTCTTGACCATATCCAATCTCCATAGGCTCATATTTAGTGTTCAAAACTCATAATGTTGACTATTCTTGTCAAGAGACCATAGATACCCTTAAAAGGTCATTTTTATTGAATTCAAGATGTTTTTGATGGCCTTATATGCCTATGAGTTTCCTTTGGAACAATATTGTTAGATGTGCCTTTTTAAAATTTAGGCATACATGCATCTCTACACTCTAGGAACACACACATGCTCTAAAGTGTGCACATGCACATTTCTTTCACAACAATTTTTTTTTTTTTGAGTATGACTGACAACTCTAGTGTACACATTTTCTAAGTTGGTGGCCTTGGAGTTTTGTTTGAGAAGAAAAAAACAATGGTTCTTGTTGCAAATACATTTAAACATTCATTTTACTGATTACCTCTCATTATCTCTCTTTTTTATGTTGTTTTTATATAGGCTATGTAAATTCATCATTAATGAAACTATAGAAACATATAGAGTCAAATAAGTCGATTTCAAATATACAATTAAAAAAAATTAATATTGTTTAATATTTTAATGCATTTTTTCTTGACATATATCATAATCTTAGTCTATTTCTCTTCTAACCGTTATTTTTTTGTTTTTTTATTGGAACCATTTTAAAATAAGTTATATAAGGCAGTAGTACAAACTAAGATTTAGAATTAAAAAGGGATAAAATCGTTTTATAATGTAAAGATCCTTTTACAAAATACTAACATTTTTTTTTGTAATTTCAAAGATATGAATTTCATTTAATTTAAAAAAATATAACAACATTATAAATTTTGAGAAATCCTTGTGCACAAGAACAATATGTAATTTACAACTCTACAATACATTTTAAGGAAATTCAATCATTTAAATAATCAACACCATCACTAATGGAAACATGTGTACATTATATTTTGCATGAAAAATAAAATAGTGTTTTTTTTTCGTGTTTGCATTGCCACTAACAGATCACTAGAAACCATTATTAGCTTAGGTACTCAACACCAACACCAATGGAAACATATGCATTATCTTTAGCATGAGAAATAAAATATTGTTGTTTTTCCATATTTGCATTGCCAATAATGCATCATGAAAATATCATTAGCTTAGGTATTCAACACCAACACTAATAGAAACATATGAATTATATTTAGCATGAAAAATAACAAGTTCTTGATGTCCATTAACTTAAGAAGACCATCATTAACTTAAGTACTCAACATCAGATTTAATGGAAACATATTCATTATATTTTGCATGAAACATAACATATTTTTATTTTTAAAGAGATCATCATTAACTTACACTTTGAAATTGGAGATGAATAGAAAATTTGAGACTTGTCGTTTATGGAAATTGAACGTAATTCCTCCAAACCACTTTAAATAAACCCAATTAATATAAATATTCAATAACGTAAATCCATTCATATTGAATAAATTAGCCTTGCATCAATTCACTTACATATAAATTAATCTATGATTGTTTCTTATGGTGAAACTCCAAATCACAAGTCTAGCTAGACATTAAGACGTTAAAAAACATTTTTTTGAAACATTTCCAAGATATAGAAGAGCATGAAATTTTTAGCAAACTCTCTTTATTGAAGGAAAAAGGCAAAGTAGAAGCATATTTTAATGACCTATATTGCATATTGCCATGACAGGGTTGAAACCAAAAATACAAAACCAACTCAAATTTCTAGATTCGAAGGATATTGAGGAAGCTCGAAAAAATCCATTTTTTAAAAGAAAATCTCTCATTGATCATTAAATTTTTAACCCCAACCTACAAAATCAAGTTCAAAGGACACTCCACTCATCTAATATACTCACCATTAGATAAAAGGAAGGACAAGAATCGATGGTTTCATAATGCAACATAACCAATTGGCATATTTTTCAGACTCGGGTTTGTTCATTGAAGACCTATCTGTTGAAGACATAATGCTCATAGATGGTTTAGAGATGAATGTTGTTAATTATTACACTAAATTTCCTGCATTACCTATTTCTGAACCAAATAATTTTATATATGATGTGCATAGTAATTCACAGATTCTACTTGAGAGAAGAAAATATGAACCTTTTTCCTCTGCTCTTTGTCATAAACCCATTACCCAAAAAAATGGGAAATCTATGCCATCTATATTCAAAGCCTCACTTGAGTCTTCTAATCGAGCTTCCCCTTCGAACTTTCTGGTTTCACTGTCCTTTTCTGACTCTATCAATCGTACTTCTTACAAGGAGACCCTTATGATATCTCCAATACCTACCTTCCATGATATTTTCTCTAATGAGCATTTACCAACTGAAACGTCCTTCTCATTTCAAAATGTTACTACTAGGAAGAAAAAACATAACAATAAAGATCTAGCTAGGGAGGGAAGCTCCCCAGAGCAGATTCTGGGTGGTTTAAGCCTCTCCCCGTCCATTGATTCCTACACTACTTCTTGGTGCCTTAGAGCATTGTTGCCAAGAATCCATTGTGTCAGGTGAAAAGGCTAGAGATACATTCAAGAATATTTTCCAGGACTGGAATTCATGTTATATTGACTCCAATGTGTTACAGGTTGATTTGGGCATCATCCCAAAGCACAGATCAATATTCATTAGGGTCTATCATACTCTAAATTGGTTGCTACATTCCCTAAACAAGTAATCACATTGATGGTCTTCCTTCATGAAAGTTTCACTACTTAGATGCCAGTTGAAGTGCCCTATCAAGCCATCAACGCACCCCTAGACAACTGTAACTACTTTGCAGAGCATATACTCCCATGCAAGGCTGCATTTCAGAGGATATCGGCCCACTTTGGAGTGCATTGGTCGACTAGGAGCAAATTGTTCATTGGATTCCGGGAATCTCCTTGAATTCTTGTGACTTCTAGAAGTTGTTCCAACTCTCACCTCATCTTATAGCCTCGAATTTGGAACCCATGAAGTCATTAAACCTCTTATCCTCCTATTCCCATGAACAAGGAAACCTCTTCATCAATTTTTAGGAAATCCATTCAATGATTCATTTATTTCAAACTGCCTTCATCTACTTATAAATAGAGCATTAAACATAGTGCACAAGGGAGCATGAATTTGTGTTAAGTAGAGTTATGTTGGTGAGATATTAAATCTTGAAGGTTTTGTGCATGTACTGTGATGTTGTTGGATGGTTGATGCTGAATGTGATGAGGATGGGACTCAAGTTGGATGAGTGAAATCGAATCGATCAATTGGTTGTACTCTTCATTCTACTTCATAATAAATACATTTGTTCCTTTCCTAATGCACATGTCAATGATGTTATATGTGTATTAATGAGTTTAATCGATTCAATTTGTTTAACTTGAATAGATTGTATTTCCTTTTTTTTTTTTTTTCTTTCTTCTATTTTCCATGGCAGGTATCAATCAAGTGAGTTAAGTTGGATTGAGAGCGACAAAAGCGACAAAGGGAGGCGAGGGAAATCAAACAGATTACAAGTAGGTTTCTCTCCCTTTATCTACTCGCGTTAAGGAAACATTCAAATATATTTCTTTCTGTTGTTCTAAGTGAACCACCCACTTAGGGAAAGCATACTTATCCATAGGTTTGTATTTCCATAAAATAAATTGGTGACTCCATTGGGGAACAAAAAATCGTCCTTGGTGGTTTTTTTCTTGTCCATCAACATCTAGTAGACTTTACTTGCTTATTTTCAGTCATTTTAATGTGTCTTAGAAAAAGTAGTGTGATTGCTTTATTTTTTAGAGAGTCCTCTGACACCAACACACTCTTGGTCTTGACGCAGTGCTCTGCATAGCACTGTTGGCTTAGGGACAGTGCTCTGCAATGCACTGTCTCCCACTCAAGGGTGCGTTTCCCCTGTGACCAACCAAAATCTATATGTTTTATCTTTTTCCAATTCATGTCAGTGTTTTCTTGATGAAGTTTTGAGTGCCTTTAAAATGGATGGTGATTGCACTTCTTAACATAAGATTATATATTCTTTGTTTATAAATATTTACATATTATGATTTATGTACTAATTTTTTTTTATTAGGTGGTATCTCCTTGTCTTGATGGACATTAATGTCTTGGGTTGGCTTTGGAAGTCTTAGAGGTGGATCTACTTGGATATAAGATTTACCCATTTATGATTATTTTCATGTAAAGGTTATTACACTATGTTAGGGTGAAAACACTCATATGTAGCACATTTATTTTATGTCCAACATGGACCATTTTATCTTATTTATGCACAATTTTGGCAATAGTTTATTTTTCTCATCATTTTACATGGAAGTATCACAATTCACATTGCATTTTGCAATCCCTGAGGCACATACCACATTCTTGAGGGAAAGGAAATAGGTCCATTGCACTCTTCTAGGCATGCCAAGTCAACGCGTCTAAAATGCATTCTTCAAAGTGTCATTTCAAGCCTTATTCCTTCTCCAAAAGAGGGCCACCTTCACTTACAATAGTTGTTTGGATAAATAAAGTGATGTGGAGGTGAATATATGAAAAATAATTTGACATGTCAAGCCTCAAGGACCATAATCAAGAAGTAAAAAGAATACATCGACCAATAATTCATCACAACAACCAAAATAAAGCCCAATTTATGGAGTTGTCCACCTTTAAGATAGTCATTGACGCCCAAAAGGTCAATATTAAGTGAATGTTAAGCAAGAAAAAGGAGATGTTAGGCCTCTTTTAGTCTCAAAAAATAATTTCAATTCAATCCAAGCCATTTGTAAGGAGAATGTGAAATTTTAAAGAAAATTGGCCTCCTTTTCAAGAAATTCAATCCTCTACAAGTTGAACGTCAATCTCATGAGGGATTTAAGCAGTGCAATTTTTTTATTTTGTAATGACTTAGTCTCCAAGCCTTTTGTGGAGGACAAATCAATCTTTCTTGAAGTTTATTAGACATTTCAAGGGAGAAAAGGCGGAGATATGTTGAGAGTCTCCTCCCATATAATTGTGAATGGGTAGAGATCATTATTTAGAGATCAAGTATTGAAATCTCTTTTTCTTGGCTATTTTTCAAGGGAATTATTGTGATAATTCATGACTACTAGCTCAATCCTTTGAAGGAAACTTTTTCATTTGGAAGGATATGTAAAAGGTTTTTTATCTCACTATCTCCTTTATTGGTTTGTGGTAAATGTTGATGCTCCTTGTTAGGTCATAGTCTATAATTTAGAAAATCCATTGATCTTTCAACTGATTCAACTGATCTTGTTGTATCCTAAAACAAACTACTCTAATATATTCTACAAATTGTGGAAACCAATTACGACCACATAATAACATGAACAAGAAAGATATAATTTCAATTGCACAACACAAAGATGTATATGAGGAAAGCCTCAGCTAAAAACCCCACTATATGTATATTGCATTAAGTCAAGAATGTGAAACAATACAATGCTTGTATCACTATCTATGCTTGTATGGTATCTGCACTATCTATGCTTAAGAGGTATTTGCACTATCTATGCTTGTATCACTCTCATCCCAACAAGTTTTGTTCAATACTTAACCAATTTCTTTCCTCTGGGTTTCTAAGCCTTACTTATGCATTCCTGGTGGAATTTAGCCCCTATTAATTAGGAAATTCCAAGAATTGATTGTGTAATACATCCAATGCATCCTACTGACCTCATGCATGACCTGTACAATTTTATAATTATACAAATGATAGTATACTTCCCTTTAACTCCAATATCAACTGAGTCTTCCTTAGAATTGATATGCAATAAATATTTAGAGCGAATTATCAGTTATCTGATTGACCACTGCATGTGAATTAAATCATATTTAATTTACTGGAACTCTTACTAGGTCATCCATAAGTTAGAACTAGTTACATTGATTTTAAATCAAATAAATAAGTTAAAAAAAAAACTCAAAATAACTGCAACTGGGCCCCCCTAAAACTTAGAGTGAACTCTACATGAATTGTATTGACTGAGCTAACTAAGTATTCCCCACTTAATTAACTCATACAAAATTTCCTTCTAATTTAATTAAGGGAAAATTAAATTAGAAGCTTTTTCTTGTTTCCAATTTAAACACTCCCTCTCAACAAGAATGGGATTGTCTGCTAACTCGATCCTGCCTCTATGGAACTCGAATTTTCCTCTTGATAGTTCCTTCGTCAAGATGTCTGCATCCTAATCCTCCATGGGAATGCACTCTAATGACATAATCCTGCTCTATACACAATATCTGATATGGTGATACCAGATATCAATATGCTTGGACCTATCATGAAAAATTGGATTAACCAAGAGTTTTATGCATCATTTTTTATCACAATAAATAAACATCGGATCCATCTTTCGACCAAACAAACCAACATGTATCTTCCTCATCCAGACTACCTCACATGATGCTTGAATAGCTGCCATGTACTCTACCTCTGATGAAATAAGTGCAACTTATCTATGTTTCTTGTTGTACCAGGAAATTTTTTCTTATCCAATGCTGAATATTACCCTTAATATGCTCTTCATGTCGGATGGACTCCCTGCCCAATCTACATCTATGACTCCTTGAAGCTTCACTCCCTTTATCTGCCTGTACCATATCCCAAACTCTGTAGTGCCTCTGAGGTATCTCAACACATGCTTTCCTGCCTCCCAAAAGAGCTTGGTAGGCTTAACCATAGCTTGACTAAGCCGCTTAACCACATAGCATATGCTTGGTCATGTGTTCACTAAATACATGAGTGAACTCACAATATGTATGAAGATGGTAGCATCTACTACTTCGCTTAAAGTAGCATCCTCCTTCCTCCTGTTTGCTGCTAGAGGAGTCTCCATGAGTTTGCTTCCCTCCATGTGTTACTTCTTCAGAATCGCATTGGAATACTTTCCATGAGATACAAATAGCTCCCCATCTCTTTTCCAAATTTCCAGTCCCAAGAAATAGTACAAGAGCCCCATGTATTTCATCTCAAATTTTCTTGGAAGATCCACTTTTCAAGACTTGATGAGCTTTTCATCACTTGTTAGTATCAAATCATCGACATAAAGCACAAGGATAAAAAATTTAACTTCTATGACAATATGGTAAAGGTTTGCATCTGATTCACTCTTGGTGAAGCCCAACCCGGTAAAGTATTTTTCTATCCTGGTGTACTAAGCATGGGGTGCTTGTTTTAGTCCATGCAACTCTCTCTTGAGTACACAAACATACAATTGTCTGTCAAAGGTATCAAAACCTTTCGACTTCTCAATGTACACCTCTTCCTCAATCACTCTATTGAGGAAGGTTGTCTTTACATCCATATGATGTATCTTCCATCCCATCTGCGCTGAAAGTACAAGGATGGATTTGATTGATGACTACCTTGTGACTGGTGCAAAGGTCTCCTCATAATCAATCCCTTCCACCTGAGAGAACCATTTGGCTAGAAATCTGGCCCTATGTTTCTCCACACTCCCATATGCTACCCGCTTCACCTTGTAGATCCACCTGGATCCTACAACTGACTTCCCCTTCAGTCTTGGGACAACTTCCCATGCATTGTTTCTGATAATGAGGTCATACTTCTCAACCATTTCATAAACCCAAACTGGTTTTTTCACTGCTTCCTTGAAATAGGATGGCTTTATCTCTACGCTCTCGCTCATAAGATCCATGTAGCTAGTGTGCCACTCTGGGGACCATCTCTGCCTGTGCTGTGATGTGGGTGCTCCCACATTCTATATAGCATCAAGAACCAACCTTTAAGCCTCTCTGGTGTGCTTACTTCTATCCTGGGATGTCTCTACATGAGTAGGTGCTTCCACTCTTTGTTCCTCTTCTTGTGGTTAATCCACATCTTGAGGTTCTTCTTTTGGATCCAAGAGCTCCTCATTTGCATGAAACTGAAGCTCCCTCTCATGGGAAATTTGCATGCCCTTCTCTTCATCGAATTTCACATCTCTTTTGTGTGCTGGAAAGTAAACTCGATAGTTTTGAGGTGTATTGGTGTACCCAAAAAATATTCCCAACTCAGTTGTTAGCTCTAGCTTATACCAAAAATTTTAAAATGTGCCACATCTGGTTTCTTACCTGAAAAATCTTCCTTTGGTGTACTCATCCCAAATATCTGATGAGGACTTCTGTTCTGCACAAATACTGTTGTGTTGCATGCTTCTGCCCATAAATGCAGCGGTAGGCCCTGATCATGCAACATCGCTCATGTTGCTCCCACAATAGTTATGTTCTTCCTTTCTACAACCCCATTCTATTGTGGGTTATGAGGTGTTATCAATTCTCGTAGAATTCATTCCGAGGCACATAAGTTCTTGAATTCGTTTGAGCCATATTTTCCACCATTATCACTTTTGAGAACCTTCACCTTCTTCCCTATATATTTCTAGACAAGTTCTTTAAACTCACAAAACTTTGAGAACATCTGATTTTTCTTCTACATGAAGAATATCCAACACTTGCATGAAAAATAGTTTACAAAAATCATATAATACCTATGTTTTGTTGTTGAGGCTGCCAAGAATGGTCCACACACATCTAAGTGAACTCTCTCAAGGATCGCCTTTGCTCGGCTTTCCTTATCGTGAAAGGTGGACTTTGTGAACTTCCCCACTATACACACTTTGCATGTATCTCGCTGCTCAAATGCACCCTTGGGAAGTCCTATAGATATCTATTGCATGATCTTCAAAGTGCCATGGTGTAGATGGCCCAATATTCTGTGCCATAAGTTACCGATGTCTCAGCTTTCCACCCTCTCTGCTTTCGTGCTCAAGGTACCATACATCCATTTTGTAGAGATTCTTCACCTAAACCCCAATCTTCTTCACCTGTCCCGTGGCTTTGTGACAACATAACTTCTTTCATAGAAATACTCTTGGAGGGATTAGTAAGACCTTAAGCCTAGGGATTCATGAAGAATGGTTGTCTCTAACTCCCTGAAGCCCTAGTTTCATTTATGAATCATTATAAATGTGTATCATTAATATTTTGAAGTGATTTGAGCCACCCAAAGTATTACAAATTATTTTTTTTGAATGGGGGATTTTATGGTTTTGAATTTAGGTTATTATCCCTATTTTCTATGCAAGTTTTGTTCATATTGTTGTATATTTTTGCTTCTTGCATAATTTTGATTTTTGGGCTACAATTTGACTCATAATTTAATGCCCAAGCAAGAGCACCTAAGGATATTTCATTATAGATTATCTCCACATTGTTATTGTGCTTGTAAGAGACTCCAAATTTGGTATTTTTTTCATTTTATATCTTTTTTTCAATCTAAAAGTGTAGGAAAATGGAAACATTGTACAAAAGTAGACTAAAAACTGAGATGAAAATAAAAGGAAATTTGTCCCCCTTAATGTATGTATCTTTCCTCACTCTTGAGAACCAAAGGTAATAATTCATTTTGGTATTTGAGTGGGTTCTCAAGTACTAGTTTGTATTTTCCTCGATAATTATTCATATATAAGGTTTAACATTTTTTAAAATTAACTCTTAACCTTCATCATACATAAGTATTTTTAGGCACTTTCCTTTTAACTTGTGGTTGAACTGTATGTAGATTGGGATACCCCCTATGGCTTTCTAGGAGTTGGCCTAAAGTGAAAGGAGATTGTGCTAAGGTGACATTGCACATATCTCATGTGTGCTTACCCCTAAGAACCTTAGTTGTGACCTTGCCAAGTTTGTTAATTTGGGTGGTAATAATACATATATATCTATTTAAACACGAAGGATACCCACTTTAAGTCATTTGTGGTCATTCAAAGTGTCATTATTGGTGTCATAAGCTATAAGTTTCCTCCAGGGCGCAACTCTTTGGTTTGTTCTCTTGACGATATCCAATCTCCATAGGCTTATACTTAGTGTTCAAAACTCATAATGTTGACTATTCTTATCAAGAGACCAAAGATACCCTTGAAAGGTCATTTTTGTTGAATTCAAGATGTTTTTGATGGCCTTATATGCCTACGAGTTTCCTTTGGAACAATATTGTTAGATGTACCTTTTTAAAATTTAGGCATAAAAGCATATCTACACTCTAGGAACACACACATGCTCTAAAGTGCGCACATGCACATTCCTTTCACATCAATTTTTTTTTTGAGTATGAATGACAACTCTAGTGTACACATTTTCTAAGTTGGTGGCCTTGGAGTTTTGTTTGAGAAGAAAAACATAGTGGTTTGTGTTGCAAATACATTAAAGCATTCATTTTACTGATTACCTCTCATTATCTCTCTTTTTGATATTGTTTTTATATAGGCTATGTAAATTCATCATTAATGAAACTATAGAAACATATAGAGTCAAATAAGTCGATTTCAAATATACAATTAAAAATAATAATATTGTTTAATAGTTTAATGCATTTTTTCTTGACATTTATCATAATCTTAGTCTATTTCTCTTCTAATCTTTATTTTTTTTGTTTTTTTACTTGAACCATTTTAAAATAAGTTATATAAGGCACTAGTACAAACTAAGATTTAGAATTAAAAAAGGATAAAATCGTTTGATAATGTTAAGATCCTTTTACACAATACTAACATTTTTTTTTGTAATTTTAAAGATTTGAATTTCATTTAATTTAAAAAATATAACAACATTATAAATTTTGAAAAATCCCTATGCACAAGAACAATATGTAATTTACAATTCTACAATACATTTTAAGGAAATTCAATCATTTAAATAATCAACACCATCACTAATGGAAACCTGTGTACATTATATTTTGCATCAAAAATAAAATAGTGTTGTTTTTCCGTGTTTGCATTGCCACTAACATATCACTAGAAACCATTATTAGCTTAGGTACTCAACACCAACACCAATGGAAACATATGCATTATATGTAGCATGAGAAATAAAATATTGTTGTTTTTCCATATTTGCATTGCGAATAATGCATCATGACAATATCATTAGCTTAGGTATTCAACATCAACACTAATACAAACATATGAATTATATTTAGCATGAAAAATAACAAGTTCTTGATGTCCATTAACTTAAGAAGACCATCATTAACTTAAGTACTCAACATTAGATTTAATGGAAACATATACATTATATTTTGCATGAAACATAACATATTTTTATTTTTAAAGAGATCATCATTAACTTACACTTTGAAATTGGAGATGAATAGAAAATTTGAGACTGTTGTTTATGAAAATTGAACGTAGTTCCTCCCAACCACTTTAAATAAACACAAAAAATATTAATATTCAATAAATTTAATCCATTCATATTGAATAAATTAGCCTTGCATCAATTCACTTACATATAAATTAATCTATGATTGTTTCTTATGGTGAAACTCCAAATCAAAAGTCTAGCTAGACATTTAAGACGTGTCAAAAAAATATTTTTTTGAAACATTTCCAAGATATAGAAGAGCATGAAATTTTTGGCAAACTCTCTTGATTCCAGGAAAATGGAAAAGTAGAAGCATATTTTAATGACCTATATTTCATACTGCCATGACAGCGTTGAAACCAAAAATACAAAACCAACTCAAATTTTTAGATTCGAAGGATATTGAGGAAGCTCGAAAAAATTCAATTTTTTTAAAGAAAATCTCTCATTGATCATTAAATTTTAACCCCTAACCTACAAAATCAAGTTCAAAGGACACTCCCCTCATATAATAGACTAATAGGCTCACCATTAATAAACATATAACATCATTGACACGTGCATTAGGAAAGGAAAAAATGTCTTTATTATGAAGTATAAGGAAGAGTACAACCATTTGATCGATTCGATGTCACTCATCCAACTTGAGTCCCATCCTCATCACATCTAGCATTAAAAATTGCGTAGCATCACAGTTTCTCTCAATCCATTTAATGATTCATTTATTTAAAACTAACTTCATCTACTTATAAATAGAGCATTGAACATAGTGCACAAGGGAGCAGGAATTTGTGTTAAGTATAGTTATGCTAGTGAGATATTAACTCTTGAAGGTTTTGTGCATGTACTGTGATGTTTTTGGATGTTTGATGCTGGATGTGATGAGGATGGGACTTAAGCTGGATGAGTGACATCGAATCGATCAACTGGTTGTACTCTTCCTTCTACTTCATAATAAATACATTTGTTCCTTTCTTAATGCACGTGTCAATGATGTTATATGTGTATTAATGAGTTTAATCAATTCAATTTGTTTAACTTGACTAGATTGTATTTCCTTCAAGTTGTTTTCTATCTTCTGTTTTCCATGGTAGGTATCAAACAACCGAGTTAATTTGGATTGAGAGCGAGGAAAGCAATGGAGGGAGGAGAGGGAAAGCGAACATATTACAAGCAGTTTTCTCTCCCTTTATCTACTCACATTAAGGAAACAATAAAATATATTTATTTATGTTGTTCTAAGTGAACCACCCACTTAGGGAAATCATACTTATCCATAGGTTTGTATTTCCGTAAAACAAATTGTCGACTCCATTGGGGAACGAAGAATCATCCCTGGTGGTTTTGTCCTTGTCCATCAACATCTAGTAGACTTTACCTGCTTATTTTCAATCATTTGAATGTGTCTTAACAAAAGTAGTGTGATTGCTTGCCTTTTCAGAGAGTCCTCTCGCACCAACACACTCTTGGTCTTGAAATAGTGCTCTACATAGCATTGCTGGCTTAGGGACAATGCTCTGCAACACACTGTCTCCCACTCAGGGGTGTGTTTCCCCTGTGACCAACCAAAATCTATATTTTTCCAATTCATGAGAGTGTTTGCTTGCTGAAGTTTTGAGTGAATGAATACCTCTAGAGACCAGTTTATCTTTAATCTTCTTGCCTCGCTTTGTATTTGTTTGATCAATGTTTCTTTGTGTTTTCTTTATCACTATGAATAGTTCCAAAATTAAATTTTACATTTAATCAATTCATTATTTTCAAAAAGAGGAATTATCGTTTCAGTCTTCGTTTCTCTTTAATGTTTTGAGTGATTTTTTTTGCATTAGTTTCTTTTTCATTCATCTAAACTTAAAGGAAGCTAAAAAGAAAAACATGCATTTTCATTTAGGAATTGTGAGTGCTAATTGAGGAATAGTTTAGGGAAAAATTGCATTTAGATGTGCTCATTGATGATTGCAAATTATCTGATTGCTCTATCCGTACTAGCTAGTTTTTCATTTTTGAAAATCAATTCAAAACGAATGCTTATCATTCTAATTTCACTCTACGAATGTTCAATACATCTCGCACTGAACCTAAAAGACAAATTGATAATCAAGATCAACATAAAATTTATCTGAATTTATCTAAGGAAGCATTGTAACATTAACGATAACATTTAGAGGTCTAGGTTAGAAGACCTGTTCCAACGTCGTTAAACATAACATATGTCGTTAATTCTCTGTGATACATTTCGAGTGATATACCTCATTCCACTTACGTAAGTATTATTGGGTTCAACAAAAAATTAAGGAGAAAGAAATATACATTTAACTGAATGAAAATTGAAAAATAAACACACATAGGTAAATGAAAAAATATTTATGTGGTAAAGCCTTGACAGGGTGTCAAGGAAACCTCCACGGGGCAAGGGATTGGAAACTCTATTAATTAAGAATGATTCTCCTTAAGTTACAAGCCTCTTGGTTCATCCCAATTTAACATGGGATACTTCGTTAAATAATTGCCTCTTCGTTATAAAACCAAATTTCCAGCAAATTTTATGAATTACATTTAGTTGTCATTATTTCAACAAAATCCACCTTGACAAAAATTTTCCTAATCCCTTGCCCATGCCCATTCATCATCTCTTCTGCAAGCCAAGAGAAGCGAGACACCATCTCAACTTCTCTATTGTAACTGGCTTCGTGAATATATTTGCATGATTTTCCAGTGTATAGACCTTCTTGAGAACTACTTTTTCGCCTTCGATTACATGTCTCACAAAGTGATACCTTACATCAATGTGCTTTGTCTTACTGTGATATGCTAGATTTGTAGCCAAATGAATAACACTTTGACTGTCACAGAATACATTCACTTTCTCCTATGTCCTTCCAATCTCATCAAGCATACCTTTTAACCAGATTTCCTCTTTACAGGCATCTGAAGCGCTATATACTCTGCTTTAGTAGTGACAAAGCAATTGTCTCTTGAAGCTTTGAAATCCAACTGATTGCTCCACCTGCAAGAGTAAAAGCATAACCTGTAGTATATCTCATTTTGTACAAATCACTTGCATAATCAACATCCACATATCCACACACTGAACCTTCACAACCATAAAATCTGATACAATGGTCACTTGTGCCTCTCAAATACCGAAGCACCCATTTCGCTGCTCGTCAATGTTCTTCCCCTGGATTTGCGATGAACCTGCTGATAACTCCAACTACATGTGAAATGTCAGGTCTTGTAGATACCATCGCATAAATTAAGTTTCCTACCGCATTTTCATATGGTACACGAGACATATACTTATTTTCTTCATTAGTTCTAGGACTTAAATCTGAAGAAAGCTTAAAATGGGAAGCTAATGGAACATTAACATGTTTCACATTGTTCATACCGAAATTTTCAAGTAATTTATCCACATACTTATGTTGGGATAAACAAAGCTTACCATTCATCTTGTCTCTGTGTATCTCCATGCCCAAGATATGTTTTGCCACTCCAATATCCTTCATATCAAATGCCCTAGAGAGCTGAGCCTTTAACTTGTTGATTTCTTCCATGATTTTTCTTGTAATAATCATATCATCAACATACAACACCAAAATAATGAATATTCCATTGAAACTTTTGAATTATACACAATGATAATACTCACTTCTGATAAAATTCTAGCTCACCATGAAGGAGTCAAAATTCTTGTACCATTGCCTGGGCGACTGCCTCGGGCCATACAATGATTTTCTGACCTTGCAAACTAATATTTTGCTGCGACCTTGTACAAAACCTTCTGGATGATCCATATATATCTCTTCATCCAAATCACCATGAAGAAAGGTTGTTTTAACATCTAACTATTATAACTCAATATCAAGTAATGCAGTTAGTGCTAACACAATACGAATAGAAACAAGTTTAACGATTGGTAAAAAAAATCTCATGAAAATCAATACCTTCAACCTGAGAATATCCTTTTGCAACCATCCTCGCCTTCTACCCCGATAAAACCTTTGTTTAAAATGTTTTCCATACACACAATGTTTACAAAATCCAACTTCAAATATTTCAAATCAAGAAGCAATTTGCGGTTCATCAGTACCTGAATACCTTTCTCGCTCCTGTGACATAACCACTGATGCCATAGATAAGAACCTTCTTCTGTGTTTTCTCATATGATCGTTGCTTCACTAACTTGAGTGCTTACTTTGAGTCTGTACATATTTCTGACCTTTTCAGCCTTCATAATAACCAAGGCTCCTTTTATACTTTCAACACTCCATTCTGACATGTAAAATTATACCCATTCGAATCCGAAACTCCAAAATAAATCAAGTTTTTCTTTAGTTCAGGTACATGCCTAACATCAGATAATGTTTTAACTGTATCATCATACATTTTAATTTTTACATTTCCCATCCCAACAGTCTGACAAGATGCATTATTTCCGATAAACATAGAACTAGCATTTACATATTCATATGAAGTAAACCAACTTCTGTGCGGACTCATGTGATGAGAAGCACCAGAGTCTAATAACCAATTTTCAACATCTTGAGAGACATTACAAACAGGTAGAGCTTCAATAATTAAAAATTCATCAATCATGCCTGAATCAACCTGATTTGATTCCTTATTCTAGTTTTCCGACTCCTTCTGTTTCCAACAATGTTTCTTGAGGTTTCCAATTTTGTTGCAGTACCAGCACTTGGCTTTACACTTCTTGCTGCCCTTTGATTTTGATTTGGAAGAACCCATTGCTTTCTCTCCTCTTTCCTTTGACTGACCTTTGGCTACCATGGCTTCTGGTGCAGATGTTTCAATACTGGATTTCCTTTGTACTTCTTCATATAACAAAGCACCCACAAATAATTCAAATTTCAAAGAATTAGCAGTGCTCAAACTGATTAAAGTTACGGAGTGGTCCCATGACTCAGGGAGTGAACACAACAAGGTTATAGCCTTGCCTTCTTCCTGAATTTTTACTTCCATATCTGATAGCTATAAAATACGTGTATTAAATTTTTTTAAATATTCTGCAACTTTTGTACCCTCCTTCATCTGAAGACTGTACAATTGTCTTTTCAAATAAATTCTATTGGTCAATGATTTAGTCATATACAAAGTTTCTAGTTTTTCCCACAAACCTTCAGTTGTACTCTCTTCAATAGTATTAAAGAGAAATTCATCTGCCAAGCATAACCTAATGGTGTTGAGGGCTTGGGCATCCAAGTCTTCCCAGTCTGAATCTATCATGCTTGCAGGTTTTTTCTTCACCCCATCTAATGCTTTGTGCAACCCTTGTTGCACCAACAAGTCCCTAATTTTCAGTTTCCATAATGCGAAATTGTACTTCCCGGTGAATTTCTCCACCTCAAACTTTGCATTCATCATTTTGGCCATGCTTTCCTACTATGGTTTACTGGTTTTCCTTCTTTCTTAAATTTCCAGTTAAATTTCCAGCTAGGGTGTTTTAACAAATTTATGATCTTTCCCCTTCCTCATTTCAGCTATCTAGGGTTTTTTAATTGATTTACAATCTTTAGAATTCAGGTTTATTTCCTTTAAAAAAAATTATGAGCCTCTCCCTTAAAAAAAAAAAAATTGAATATATCTGAAAAACTGTTCCCTTTAAATCCTCTTCAAATTATTTAAAAAAAATTCTGAATCTACTCGCCTGAATCTGTTCCCTTTAAATTATGAATTTTTAACTTATTCCATGAAAAAAAATAAAAATAAATAAAAAATAAAAAATAAATAAAAAATAAAATAAATTTCCCCCTTCATTTCCCCCTTTTTTCTTTAAGAAGAAAAAAAACTCTTCATTTGGAAAAACCCTTCATACTCTTCATTTAAAATCCCTTCATTTAAAAATAAAATAAAATTGAAATGTAGACACCATATCTAAAAAAAAAAATACCCGGACTTCAGGCAAGAGCTTATGTGTCCTTTCTCTTTGGCAGTGGCAGTAGTGTTTAACTTTGTATTTGTCATTTGCACGACGATCTTCGTGGTTGCCTCTTCCACTGGAGGCTTTGTTCTGCACAATGCTCTGCTACAACAAGCACTGACTTCTCCTTCGACTGATGGAATGCAAAACTACCAAAATGCAAGTGGCGACCTTAGCCTTTGACTACTAGCATGCAAACTGTGGACAACTATAATGGTCTTTCCTCGACAGCGGATAGTTTCCTTGACGACGGATAGAAAACTGCGGACCCTAGCCTTTGATGACCAACGTGCAAACTCTAGATAGCTACAATGGTCTTTCCTCAATGATGGACAATTTCCTCGACGATGGACAATTACAACTTTTAATGTGCCATTTCTCCTTCTTCAGCGAATAGGGTAGTACTATTGCTATCACGGTGTAGTTTGTCTCTAACTTCCATAGCCCTCACAAACTCTCTTTGGCTCTGATACCACTTATTGGGTTCGGGAAAAAATGGAGAAAGAAATATACATTTAACTAAATGAAAACTGAAAAATAAACACACATAGGTAAATGCACAAATATTTACATGGTAAAACCTTGACAGGGTGTCAAGAAGACCTCCACAGGGCAAGCGATTGGAAACTCTATTAATCAAGAATGATTCTCCTCAAGTTACAAGCCTCTCAGGTCATCCCAATTTAACATGGGCTACTTCATTACATAATTGCCTCTTCGTTATAAAACTGAATGTCCGGTAAATTTTATTAATTACATTTAGTTGTCATTATTTCAACAAGTATATCAGAGCTTGTCCACATACTTTCAGGTATATCAGGCAATGTTCTAGTACGCTAAGTATAAGGGGATGCTCTCATTATGCGGCTTCACATTAGACAATGGTAACACAGATTGGGCCTCCACGTACCTTCACGTATATTTTGGAGGAAAAATTCAGGTTTCTTACCATCCATAAGTAACCGAGTCGGCCGCCTTGTACCTGTGATACACTGAACACAACATTCGGGGGATTTCCCGCATGTATAATAAGTCCCTGGTTTACTGAGGTAGTATATTGCAGTTCACAGTTGCTTGGTAAACCTTTTTCCTAGTATCACCCTCTTTTTGTTTATTTGTTTTTGTATAAAATCAATCCAAAATTGTGGAAGAAGATCAACCCCTTCCCCATCATTCGAGTAGGACAACGAATAAACCTTGGTTACCGCTAGAAGCTACTCCTATTAGATGAAGGCACACTCACCCTATCAAGTTCGGTACCTCTGGAACTATTGGTGCTACATCATCTGATATACCAGAGACATCTGATCCTTTGAGTGTCGAGTCTCGAGTCGTTTCGACTGATCCTGATTTATTTGCTACTGTCGAGACAAAAATCTCAAAGTTACCTAAGGACAATGAAATTCAATACAGTGAAACGGTGAATCTTGAACCTGAGCTTGTTCAACTGGAATTCAATCTAGTAGTTTATCCCAAATTCAAACAACAATAAGTTCTTCTGGTGCAACCATCTGATCCTCAACCATCTGTAACAGTCGATTCTTCCTCTTTACCATGGAGTTTACTGCCTGAATTTTATCTTGGGCCTGACGGTGAATTAATTCCACCTGGTTTGATTTCAATAGAGGAATAACTTAAGGAAGATACAATCCCTTCGACCCCCACTCATTTTCGGCTGGAGCATCATTTATATTAGTCTTTTCATCATTTGACCGACTTTGCTTCCGTTGATCCTTTTGACTCTCAAGTTCCCATAGATTCGTTAGAGTATTTGTTGGGTTATTTAACCATGATAGAGACAGCATCCCAGACTATACTGTCTGTTACGACTGTGGCATCATCTATTTTCACGTTGTCTTCGATGTTTTCGATGAAACCTGAGGAACATATGTATGGTGGTTCTTCCATCCCATAGGGTTACTGAGCTTTAAATGGAACCTACTCTAGTATCTCCTCTAGTCGATGGACTTCACCAATGTCATCGTCTGGAATTATATCTAGTTCATATATTACGAGTACTGAATGACGTGACCCTCAATATCAGGCTGGTCTATTTAATTACCGTCCATCTTATCCAGTATTTGTTGGATACCCTTCATATGAAATTCAATATGTGCAATATCCCTATACTCCATATGTTGGGGGGCCATAGATGTTTGGTCCATATGGCAGTACTCCATCGTATTTAGGTCCATCATATGCTATAATTCCTGTTTTCCAATGGCATCCTAATTTTCTCGTTCAATCACAAATGGTTGTGTATTAATATCAACTAGTTCAACCTGTCGCATCTGTGCCTACTACGCTTGTCATTTATTTTATGGTTGTTGGTCAGTCTGCACAAGCGGGTCCTTCCACCCATAACCCTCAAGTTTTGAGTCTACAGACTTAGTATTCCTAGAGTGGTATTAAAAAACCATCTGTATCAAGAATTTCGCAACCACAGGCTAGTTTACCTTCGTCACATGCTTCTGCTGGCCCTGTATATTCACAACCGGGTCTAAATTATCTTGGCAGGAAAAAATTTTATCAGATACCATGGCAGCCACAACAACCATTCCCACAGTAGCAGGCTTATCCAGGACCTGGTCAACAAATCTACCTGTATCTTAGTTACCAACAACATAATCCATTTGTTGGTATGCAAAGGCCTACTACTCAGGCGATTCCATCTTATCCTGGTTATGCTCAACCTGACCTTAATGGAAAGTTGCCATTTGTTGCAACATTGGAATTACCAGATTTAATTCGACTCACCAATGATCCAATTCATCATTTACCTTGGTGGCTGGTGATTCCACATAGCTTACCCTCGAACATTCCAAAATTCAATGGAAATTATGGAGAAGACCCGTCTACGTATGTCATGACTTATCATTTATAGTGTTCATCAAACTCCTTAAATGTTGATTATTTTAGATTGTGTCTTTTCCAGAGAACGCTTACTGGTGCGGCTACGAAGTGGTACATTGAATTACCACGAGCTTCATTTGATAACTTTAGAGCTTTAGCCACTACCTTTTTAACCCACTTCCAGTTACCCATTAGATATGAAACTGGAACGAAACTTTTGACCAACTTTAAATAGACCATTGCTACTCATATATCAAATCATATACATGAGTGGCGTCGTCATCATCATCGAATGGTTAAAACATTTGTTCCTGATCAACTTTTAACTGAGTGGTTTATTAAGTCCTTGTTGCCATCTATCACCGAGGATGTGGCCAAAGGCGGTGTTGTCACTGAAGATAAATTCATTGCTCGTGCCCAGTATCTAGATCTGATTTACACTCAGTCTAACATGCTCTACGAAAATATTCCAAATGCGTCGCAACCAAATTTTATTGTTCCTCCTGCTCTATCTGGTGAGGACATTCATGTCGATGATGGTGTGATTGGTTCTACTAGCGCTCCGACAGCAAGTCGACTATCTGGTCCTACACTTGCTGTTTCAAATCAAAACCCTACTGCATTTGATCCTGTGTCTTCTTCCGAAATCCATGCTGTGTCATATGAAAAAGGAAAAAGTGATAAGAAACCAGGGAATAGGAAGAAAGGAAAAGACAAGAAGAAATAAAATTCATCCCCACAGGAAAAATCATCTGATTCATCCAGTTCTTTTCAGAAACCTCGTTACCCATGCTTGATATGTAATGAGGAGCATTTCACGTGAGATTGTCCTCACCACTCAGAAGTCCCAAAGCTTCTTAATACTTCTACTGCATCTACAGTGTTGAAAAATCCTTTTCTGAACCCGGAAACACATTTGGTTGTGACAGATCCTACTTCTAGTTCGCAAGTTATTATGCTATCATTACAAAGCCCAAAACTGATGTTTTGGTGTCGACACGAAATAGATATTAGAGTAATCTGTCATCATCGTCTAATGGTCAGGCTACAGATCAACGTACCACTTTTACTTCGACCTCATCTGATTCGGTTCTACAGCCTATCTTTCTAGAGTTAACAATAAAACCGTCGAAGGGACTAGTTCATAAATCGACATTCAACCCTCGAGTTCGTGCAGCTCAAAATTATAATGTAGTAGAAGACCTGGCTTAGTCACCTTCTGATATGTCAACGCTTGAGGTAATTTAGAATTGTCCCTCCCAGAAGCAGGCTTTGTTGTCTGCGATCGGTGGAATTGATTCGACGTATTAAAATCTTCTAGTCTTTAATAACGTGGACTATGTGCCAAAATTACCAGCAGAGTTATCATTATTGATTCAAGTACATGTCCATCCTTAATCCATCAATGTCTCTCCCTGGCCTTCCATTCTGACCAGGTCTCTATTTGTTTTGAAAACCATGCCCCCCCAATGGGAGGATCGAACTATGCTATCTTTGGTCGTTCAATCGCAAAATCATTTTTGCCACAGTTTGTTCGTTGCCTCGTCCGCTGGACCACCTCTCCCTTCATTTTATTCATTCAAGAGTCAAGGCGTCCCCCCTGGTCATTGGCAAGACCGCTTCGTCCGTTAGGTAGGACCGGATATTGGTTGGTAGGACAGCTTGCCTCATTCATCACACTATCATTGATTAAGGCACATCTACTTGTATCATGTCAATGAGTTGCTGGAAGTCACTTGGCTCACTGAATTTTTCACAATCAACTACGACGTTGAAATATTTTGATGGTCGTATATATAAGCCTTGTGGAATTCTTAATAACCTTCAAGTAGAACTAGGGGACAAATTAGTTACTGTTGAAGCTGAGGTCATTGATGGACCCCTAGACTACAACTTATTACTTGGAAGACCATGGGTTTATGCTATGTTTGTGGTAGTATCTACCTATTTTCGTATGATCATCTTCCCCCATAAATGAAGTATCACAGCCATTGGTCAACTCTTATTCTTCACCTTTGGTTCCCAGGCAACTAGAATCATTCCATTAGTTCATGAACCCCCACCTTCTCTTTAGAACATTGATGTAGGACTCTTTAAGGATCCTTCCCTAATGGGCACCTTTACATTACCGCTTTCCTGCGACATTGGTGAAAATTAGACATATAAAGACCTGCAATATGATATATTCCACTTCATCTAACTTAAGGAAGATACCCAATGATTATGAAGTAGTTAGGTTGGGCGACATCATGTCGCTAAGTCAAATTGAGCTAGCATAACAATCAATTTTCTTGGCTTATGCGGCCAATCCAAATCCATTTTTGCCGACTGTTTAGGTTGATCATTCTTCAGATTTTGGTACTTCTTCTGATCCATTTTAATGTGTATTATTGACTAATGAGAGTATTATGGAATCTGTTAGCCACCTATAATTTTTTGATAGAGAAAACAGGTGGCTAAATATTTTTCTAAGCCTTCAAGAGATACATTTCCTATGAAAATCTCTCATTCTTGAAGCCTCTGTGTGCCCTTTGCTTTTGAAAACGATCTTCACTGCTGTTTCTATCAAGAAATCCTCACCGTCTGTGAGAAAATTATGCTCATAAAAGCCTCCATTTTCCCCCTTGTATCCCTACAAATTTCCCCATTTAACCTTTTTTCCCCTTCTCAAATTTCCCCTTTTGACCCCTAAAATCCCTTCCTAAGTCTTCTAAACCATCAAATTCCCCTTTTTAAACCATGTGAATTCCTTAATTTGTGAGAAAATCCCTTTATTCCCCTACCGGAACCCCTGTTTAGCCTTAAAAAACGTTGTTTTTAGGCCAAAAACCCATTTCTTATCATATAACAGGCTAAGCCCCTTTCGGCCAGCCCCTAACCACTTCCCCTCCATGAAACCCAGCACCAAGACCAGGCGCTAAACCCTTGAGCACTTATCGGATTCAGAAGTTGTTAAGAGCACCTTTTCCTTTGTTAAATCAAAATCTCCCGATGCGATGGTTTTTGTTTTGTAGGCCGCGGATGTGATATCCACCATTGATCTGTCAAGATCTACCGGTCCGATGCAAATCGCATCGCACCCATCAGCATTTTGCATTACCTCTCCGATGCAAGGTCAGCCGTTGATCTGTATAGATATAACAGCCATCGCACCACCGCGCCAATCGCCAATCAGAATTTCTTAACGCGCCACCCTTTGTATCCTCAATTGGCCGATTTCCGATTCAATCTTGGCCATTGAATCCACAAGAACCAATGGCCAGGATTTGCTCTCACTCCACCCGTATTCCCCGATTGGCCATTCCCGATCCAATCCCGACCATCAATCTTCTGCCAATCCGAAGGTCCATATGCAATCGCAACATTGTCCCATCGGAGTTTTGGCCCCTGCTTCCTTCGATTCCGATTGAATCTTCGTCGTCTATTCCCATGGATCCAACGGCTCATATTCTTCTCACCCACTCACCAACTCATCCGCCTTCGTTGTCCCTCTTCAGATCTCAGCCGTTCATTGCCGCTGATCGGATGGCCCACATTCAAATTGCCTTTGACTTGTCCCCACCATACCAACTGCGCAACTGTCCATATCGTGCTTCATCCATCACCGTTAGATCTCACAGCCCTAGATCCGACGGCTAGCATACATATCGCATTTTTTCTTCATCCGAAGTTTAACAGCTTGAAATCACACGATATGGGTGGTTTTATTTTGCCACGCGTCGGGAGGCGGACCATATCGCGTGATTTTGGGAGAATTCTAAAACCATTCTTTTGCAACGCGAAAACAATGGTTTCTCTTCTTAAAACCACTTCCCCTCTTCCGCCTCTGAAAGCTCTTCCACATAATCCCGACCGTTGATCTATATAGATCTACAGTCCTCATTACATCTCACATTTCATTCATATTTCTTCATCACGCTACCAAAGAACTTCATCGTGGCATCTCGACCATTTCTCCTCCTGAGATCTAACGGTGCATATTCCATCGCCCTCCACCCATGCCAAGTCCCACCATTCACGTCCGATTTCATTCATTTTATGAATTTTTCTTTGTAGTCCTCCCAAAGGTAAAACTTTAGTGTTTACACTAAAGATTTATTTATATTGCCTAACCTTCTAAGGGCTCCCTTCTCGGAAAATTCCCGCCGTCGATCATCATTACTCCATCTAATCTAATGGCCCAGAACCATTCCTCCACCAAACCTCCATCAGATCAATTTTTCACCGTTCCACTGCATCCACTGCTTCCACCATGTATGCGCTGCCATTCCCACAGTCCTCCACGACATTCACCATCACTCCCGCATGGATTTTCTTAACATGTTTGCGTGTTTTGTAGGGTTACAGGCGGTGGAAACCGCCATTTCTCATAGTCAATGTCATAGTGACAGAGCGCAGAGAAGGCCATTTTCAGAGCCTCAGATCGCAAAGAAAACACCTGGGAAGGTGTTGGAACGAAATATTTCATTAAAGAACAGTGTTTAACTCTGTAAAACCATCCAGCACCATTAAAACTCCATTTTCATAGACAGAGATAGTCACAGGAGCGACAAAGAGTATCAGTGGAGAATTAAGAGGTTTAAAGCATGTTATTGAAGATTTTAAGCTCTAATTCAATGATCAAAGGGCGAGTGTACCAAATTGAAGACCTTGTGATTAACACAAAAGGCCTAATGAGGCCTAAAGCACATAAAACAATATTATCAGTGTCTCACATCAGCAGAAGGTTTTTTCCCGTGAAAGGACAAGTTGCCATACTGTTTTTTATTCCACATCAAGCTCCTGAGAAGATCTCCACCCTGAAAGAAAGTCCTAATGTTGCTAGAGCATTTGTTATGCAGTAGGGTAGACCTAAAGTCATTTATCTGAATTTTTTCTTATCACCGGAGTACTACAGAGTACTACAGCCGAAAGTACATCAAAGAACATACCTGAATTTAATATCAGCCTGTCGAAGACCACTCTTTCACCCAAAGAGTATTGAAAATCAATGCATGGATGTTAAAACAGAATGGGCCTTGAGCCACTCTCCTTCCTCTGTTTTAATGTTTCATTAAAAGTTTCATCTACCTCCTCTACCTCTCTTTCAGCTATAAGAACTCAGGAAAAACACATTGTAAAGGTTGTTGGTTGTTGATCGGATATCTGTGAATTGTAAGTTGTTCTCTTGAGATATACTTCTATGTGCAAAGTAGTAAAATAGGCTGAAGAGATGATTTCAGACTGAATGTCAAGCTGTTGGAAAATGTTGTATATGACTAGTGTTGCTCTTTAACATGACAAGCACATTTCTTTGGATCCTGATTTGAAGCAGCGGTGATGTGTTTCTACCTTTGTCTCTGTTTTCCTTCTGTAATTCATTACATTTCATTTCTCTGGTAAGAATCAGAAATCTGGCTTAGTATATACCCTTGCATGGTACCATAATGCTCCTGCTCTTCTTATCTTTGATTTTTTCTACTGATTGTGTTATCTGAGAACTAATTCAAGATAATTTAACCAGTGTATTAGCTGTTATTCACTGTTAACTGATGTATGAATTTATGAACCTATTCTTAGATGTTCTTGTCTGGTTTTAATTGAAAGAATTGGGATACTGGGAGTTTAGAATGATGATTCTATCTCACTAGGGTCTTTTTCAATCAATTGAACCTTTCTAAGTTCCCTTAAGTTGAATGTCGAAGCAGTGAAAGTTCAAAGCCTTTCTCTGATCTTAGGCTTCACCTTTGTTTTTAAATCTTAAGTGTTTCTTGTTGTCTGAAGAGTTAGCCTTTTAGGGGTTGGATCATAGGTGTTTAAGGCATGCCCTGTCCCTAGATATGCTTCCTAAGTGGTCACCTCAGAGGTTTCCTTGTCATTCACCTTCATTCCTTATCGTTTCATACCACACTAACATCTTTAAAGATCCTGTATTTTAGATGACTAGCCCAATGGAAAGCCTTGGATATTGAATAGAAAGTAAATCCTTTTATGAATTCATTGCCCAATGGTCTCGAGTGTTCTCTGAATCATCTCCCTTTTTCCTAGAATCCTTCTTTTCTCACCTTTGTCTTATATTGAACCCTTCTTTCATGTTTCCCAACAACCAAACAAACAAAACAAACAACAAACCTTGTGCCTTATAACTAGCCTAATACCTTTAAACTGAACTTCAAAGACATATACCTTTTCCTTTATAGGGATATCCCTCTCTAGATCCAGGAGGGCTAGATCCTGAGGTCCCAAAGTGGTTTTGATGTTGTCTTATCTTTTGGTAGAGCCAAACCTACCAAAACATAGGAGCCCCAACTGAATCCATGATTCTAGAAGAAGAACCATGGGAATCATCACATCAATGATCCCATCTTCCAAATTACATTGAAGATAATTCATCTGAACTATATCACCCTACTTTCGTTGAGTTATTGACGAATTCCATTCCTATCGACGCAGTCGATTTCGAGAGAAACCATAAAATTTTGAACAAACGATTTCTATCGATATTTCGACCAAACCCGGTATTATAGAAAACATTCGTGTCAGTGCATCTTGTTCTCCATCTGAACTTGACACTTACCATGCTCTTTTTCATGAATTTCGAGATGTATTTTCTTGGTCATGTGAGGATGTTAATCATGCTTGTCTGAAAGACAACTATCCAACTCCCTTTATTGACCATATTATTGATGAATGTGTCAGATGTGAAATGTTTTATTTCATGGATGGATTCTCCGGTTATAATCAGATTAGTATTCGCCCAGAGGACTAATATAAAACGGATTTTATCTTTCCCTGGGGCACATTCTCCTATCATAAGCTACCTTTTGGTTTAAATAACACTGGGGACACATTCTAGAGGGAAATGAATTATTATTTTCATGACATCAAGCACATAGTTCAATCGCATCTGGATGACTTACCTGCACATTCACAGAAACAGGCTGACCACCCGCTACATAAGAGAGCGATATTTTTATGATTTCGTTACTATAAAATATGCCTCAATTCACACAAATGTGTGTTTGGTGTTGATTCTGGTTATTTTTGTGGATTTTTCGTGTTGAAAGACAGAATTCAGCTTGATACATTGAAGGTCCAGGCTATTATTGATTTTCCCACTCCTTCCAATCTTCGTCAGTTACAGAGAATCCAATGGAAGGATAAATTTCTAAGGAGGTTCATTCCTAACTATGCCAAAATGGCTAGAGGATTTAATCGACTCTTGAAAAATGGGGTACCCGTCCATTGCGATGAGGTTGTGCAAGATTCCTTTGGTGCTCTTAAATATTCCCTGATCTGAGCATCATTAATCTATCTTCCAAATTATCAAAGTGACTATTTCCTGTATCTCGCCGCTGCAGATACAACCATCACTATGGTTTTATTCTAAAAAGAAGATGGGATTGAACATCCGATATATTATTTGAGTCGTAATCTCAATGATATAGAAGTTAAGTACACATACATTGAGAAGCTCGGTTTGGCAGCTGTTCAAGCTGTACAAATATTTCATCATTATATCCTGCTCCGAAATACCATTGTCATTTCGGATTGCAACACTATGACATACATTATTTCACGCCAATTGCTGGGGAGAAAATATTAAAAATGGATTGTCATTTTGTAGGAGTTTGATTTTGAATTCATCAAATCCAAATCAAAGAAGTATTTGGTGTTTGTTGATCTTATTTGTGACCTTCCTTTGAGTAGTAACGATCCCCTTATAGAACCATCGATTCCCGATGAGTCTTTGTTTCTGATCGAGTCATCTGACCCATGGTATGGATATTTCATCATCTATCTCCATACCCAAAATTTTTGGTCTAATACCTTTTTCTCGTAACAATGACGTATTCGATACCAAGCCAAATATTATCTGATCATCGACGATACTCTTTATCGTCATGGTGTCGATACGATTTTACATAGGTGCCTCACGCATGAGGAAGCCAAAAAAGCTCTAAATGATTACCATTTTGGTGCATGCGGTGGAAATTTTTCTGGCTATGATAGCATGCAGAATATTCTCTGTGCTGGTTACTTCTGGCCTACCATATTCACTTGCATTATCGTGGTTAGAATTTTTCATGCTTGCCAGATATTTGATTGGAAAAACCGCCTGCCACCAGCACCAATGCATATTGTCGTCATTGTTGGACCATTTGAAAAATGGGGCATTGGCTTCATGACATGTAACCCCCACTCAGCCGGGGGGCACTGGTATATTATTGTATTTGTTGACTATTTTACCAAGTGGGCTGAGTTGATGCCTACATTCAACAACATGGGACATACAACTGCATGGTTCCTTTTTAACCATGTGGTTTCACGGTTTGGTATACCACAAGCCATAGTCATAGATCATGGAAAAATTTTTCGCAATCACATGATGGATGAGTTGATTGCCAAGTTAGTATTATCACATGATATTTCTACCCCCTATTATCCGCAAGATAATGGATAAGTTGAAGCTATCAACCAGATTATTTAAGCGCATGCTTCAACGCATGATTGGGGTTCATAAACAAAACTGGCATTTGATCCTGTACCCGACTTTGTAGTCATATAGAACCTCGGTGAGAAATGCGACCGGATTCACTCCCTTTCAGCAGGTTTATGGTCTGGAAGATATATTACCGATACAATGTGAAATACCATCATTGAAACTCGCGATTTACCTAATACCTGACACTTCTGAAGAACAAGCACGCCTTTTAGATCTCATCCATCTAGATGAAATGCATCATGAAGCCGCATTGGCCAATGAAGAGAGTAAGAGACGAATTAAGGTGCAATATGACCACAATTTCAAGCCTCACACCTTTTCGGAAGGAGACTGATCAAGAAACTGATAAGATAGGAACAAGGAAATTTGAACCATTATGGCACGACCCCTACATTGTCAAGCACATTCTGGATAAGGGTTCCTATGAGTTGGTAGATTATGATGGGACTCCATTGTCACAACCTCGAAATGGGTTGTATCTTACAGGTTAATATGCCTGATTTTGCGTAGTAAACATTGTATTATATGCTTTGATTGCATGTGTGTAGCAGTGTGCCTTTTAGAGTTTTTCATGCGGTTAGTAATGCACTTTTCATTTTTTTGCAGATGTCAAGATATTTGTAACCATTTTTTCGATATGCTGATGGTGCTAGTCATGGTATGCAGAATTTATCCTCTACAACATGGGCCATCTTTTCTCCAAGTGGCAAGTTAGAGAGCTCCCAAGGGATTTGTATCGTTCGATCGACCAAAAATATGGCTGAGTATAGAGGGTTGATTTAACTACTCTCTCATGCCATTTCACTTGGAATTCGCCACATCATCATTAGTCTGGACTCAAAACTTGTTGTAATAAGCTTACTGGCCTCTTTACTGTCCGAAATCCAGCAATTCATCGCATGTTCCTTAGAATTCGTATTTTGGAAAGACATTTTGATTACATTCAATATCAAAAAATTTCCAAAAACTTTAACACTCTGGTTAATTCACTGGCGAATTATCTGTTAAATAGACATTTGCAACAAATTTAAAGATTAAATTTTCAATTCACATCATACAATTGAATAGGATTGAACAAAATCATAGAAAAACACTGAAAGTAAAATAGATTCATATCGATTTTTTTACAAAATTGTGTCCAAGACATGTTGGTCATCTGACCTCAAAATGTATACAGACATAGCGTAATCTAATTAAACCTAGTGATGCTCATGATAGCAAGTCACTGCTTGGGCTATCATTCGCTACAACCTCATCCAATGGCTAGGTACACCAATGGTATGGCGTTGCAGCCTCATAGGTAACTCCTCGATTCAGACATCAGGATCCCAAGAGTCAAAGCCTCCACATGCTGCTGCAACTCAACAAGATTCTCAGCTAAATCCAAATCCTATAGGACTGCTCTTATGATAGTCCTCTATGCTAGTTCTCCCACCTGTTGTGCACGAACCACTGGTCGAACGGTACCTACATCTGCATACATAAAGAAATTTTAGTTTAGTCTTCGAAACATAAAAAAACACAAAAATATGTAAAATACCCCAAAAAATCAAAAACATGCTCAAAATTTTACCTACAACACTCCATTGAGTGCCGACTGGTAAAATCAAATCTGGATCTCCACGGAAATCCATCCCTACATATGGATGCTCCTCGATGAAGATATTCTGTCTTCAGTGAAAAATGAAGAATGCAGTGGAAAATGAGATCGATGACTGACTAGCATGTCTAGCCATCAGCTCGACCCACCGCTGCATCTGCGGATCTCTAGGACCAGCTAATCCCAGCGTAACATGTTGTGGCTGCATCAATGGAACTCACACCAAAACAAAAGTGATCAAAATTGACCCCTAATTGAAATTTTTGGTCTTACCACTTTTTACCTTGGTCAATTGTTCTTTCATCTGAAGGAGTACTGCTTTAGCCCAGTTGAACACGCTTAGCTGGAGACACTCAAGCACATACTGCATGTATGATCTATTCGCGATAATTACTGTCACACTACCAGCTAGTTTTGCGATAGTGAATAGGAGAGTGTGCAAATACATATCATGTGCATCTTTGATATTTATCTTTCCATATTTACTAGGCTTAGTTCCTGGTCAAAAAAGTTGTCGGATGTAGTCCTTCATTGTTTCATCAGCACGCACAGAGCCCGTAAGGGAAATGGGCGCACCACATCTCAACAAACACATGAGAAAGTAAATGCCATTGAATAATATTGGGAGAACTTTGTCCCCAATGTGAAATGCATGTGTTGCCAGGTCCCATGAATGGATCAAGAACTAGAATAGATCCATGTGTTGCCTCATCCCTTACAATCGGAAGTACTTGGGCAACCCACAATTTTTTAGGGCTCCCATAGTGCCAGGATCATTTAGGGCAAACATATCATGTTCTTCATGTTCTCTTTCTCACCATGTAATCGACATTCTGATCTGATGAAAGTCTGAAATCACACCATAGGCTAAGGAAGGATCCATTTCATGCAAAAAAACTAGAAATATTTTGGGCAGAAACAAAGATACAACTTTCTGAATTGTGCCCAATGCACTTTTGAGTGACAGACAGAGTGTTGCGAAGGAGCTAGGCCTCTTTCCAGCCTCTCTGCAACACACTTTTCGACATTCAAGGGTGTGTTGGCCCTAGGGCATTGTATATTTACCTTAGGGACCCAAAAAACCTAAAAAATGTGCATGAAACTGAAAAATAACGCATTCAATAGAAAGAGGAGGGTAAGACCTTCTACCTGGTCTAGATGGCACGAAAAATTATTCACAGAATCAGTTGCAATCAACTGTTGAAGTTCGAGGGTAAAACAGGCTCAAAGTACTGAAATCCAAATGGTAAAGGTGAAATGGTAAAAATGACTTGGTAATTTCTTAGTATTTTTTATTAATTTATGCATATTTAATGAAACGATTATGGTTTTTACCCATTTTTACTATTTTAAACATGTATTTTTAATCCATTTGATGTTTCTTTGAGCAGGTTTGTACTAAAATCCAAATGGTAAAAATGACTTGGTAATTTCTTAGTCTTTTTGATTAATTTATGCATATTTAATGAAACAATTATGGTTTTTACCCATTTTTACTATTTTAAACATGTATTTTTAATCCATTTGATGTTTCTTTGAGCAGGTTTGCAGATGATTAGAGTGTTAGTCGTGCATGATTGTGAAATGCGATATTGACCACAAAGCACACTTTTATCTCTTTTTTGAGCTTTGTTAAACATGAAAAAGGAATTCAAAGCATACTTTTATCCTGTTTTTTTCAAGCTTTGTTAAACATGAAAAAAGAATTCAAAGCACACTTTTATCTCTTTTTCGAGCTTGTTTAAATGCGAAAAAGGAACCCCCCCTGGAGTTCTATTTCAACTCTTTTCAAAGTCTCAAAATATGAAAATATTGTTGAGCACTTGTCCTTTCGAGCTTGTTAAAGGAATTGAAACGACATCTACTCAATATAAGTTTAACCCTTTTCCGGACTAAGATATATTATGATTACAAAAAAGGAAAACCCTAGTCGAACATGGCTAGGACATTCTCTCAGGTATTATTTTACGCTTTTTCGGATTTGAGAGACTATTATATGAAAAAGAACTTGTGTAGTTTCTTTTAGTCCCTTTTTCAAACTCTTTAAATATTAAAAAGGATCGAGTTCTCACTGTTGTTAGACTCGTTAAAGCATCAAATAGTGACAGAATTTTCCATCATGACAAGATTTATTTTCACCTTCGTTAGACTCGTTAAAGCATCAAATAGTGATGGATTGACCCGAAGGGTGGAATTATACATCAAGCATATAGTTATCCTCCTCAAGCTTGTTAAAAAATAAAGAGGTACTGGTCAGCAATGATTGGGGAAAATTGGAAAGGGATAAAACACTTTATGGTAGCAATTCACGCTTGAACATGACACTTATTCACTTCATCTTCGTGATTTTGGGGTTGGGTAATCTGCTTGACGGTCTATCACCTATGGTCTATCATACCATCCATCACTTTGGTTTTGGGTCAAATGATGCCAATTCATTCAGTGTCGCTAATATTTTCAAGATAATTCACTCAGTTATTCCTCATCCTTTGCAATACTCATAAAACTTCAATTCATGACCGCCATCCCTGACATTGCTTCATCAGTCACATTCTGTCTCCAAAATCATTACTCCCATTTCGTGTCATTGGTGTAGGAAGCATCAATGCCCTCCTGTGACGAATCGCTTCCTGTCGACATCAGCTCTTCATCTATGAAGTTGACTTAGAAACAACCTTTTAGCACCTTGGATCTTGGTTACATCAATGATAGGTTTCTTACTTCTGGTGCCAGGTTGACATCACAGGCCTTCAACCGAAATACTTTGTATGTTGTTCGACATCAAATCATCTATTCACACCATGCAGAATGTACTGCAGTACATTGAGAGCCATTATCATCAATGGTGGTTTCTCTCGCATCTGTTAACGGCTCACATAATTGGTTGGTAATCAATCAATGTCTTCCCATGTTCGACATCAGATCATATATTAGCATGGTTATAATCATACAATAAGAGCTCGAGTGAACGAGATAGAAGACCATGGATCTAATTTCATCCATCCGGGCTGCAATTTCAGGAGAATTACCAAATCATCTATACGATGGTAATTATTTAGACGGTCATCCTATCATGGATCTATATCTGTAGACAGTCTATATTTGTAGACGAATTTATGATGTTAAGATAGTTTATTTGCTAAGTATGGGATATGCCTCCCTCAGTAATTCATGTACAAGATGAACATATATCATGATGAAATGTATTGTAACTAATGCAGGTCGTTGTTTGCTTCAGTCTCTCCTCATCACGTCGTAAAGAAAATAACTGAACATTATTGTTTTTGACTTCATGCTTTAGGGGCAGCTGTTACAGGTCGATTTGGGCATCATCCCAAAGCACATATCAATATTCATTAGGGTCTATCATACTCTAAATTGGTTGCTACATGCCCTAAACAAGTCATCACATTGATGGTCTTCCTTCATGAAAGTTTCACTACTTAGATGCCAGTTGAAGTGCCCTATCAAGCCATCAACGCCCCCCTATATAGCTATAACTACTTTGCAGAGCATCTAATCCCATGCAAGGCTATGTTGCAGAGGATCTAGGTCCACTTTGGAGTGCGTTGGTCGACTGGGAGTGAATTGTTCATTGGATTCCGGGAATTTTCCCGACTTTAGTGACTTCTAGAAGTTGTTCCAGCTCTCACCTCATCTGATAGCCTTGAATTTTGAACCTATGAAGTCATTAAACCTCTTATCCTCCTATTCCCATGAACAAGGAAACCTCTTCATCCATTTTTAGGAAAGCCATTCAATGATTCATTTATTTCAAACTACCTTCATCTACTTAAAAATAGAGCACTGAACATAGTGAACAAGGGAGAAAGTATTTGTATTAAGTAGAGTTATGCTGGTGAGATATCAAATCTTGAAGGAGTTGTGCATGTACTGTGATGATGCTGGATTGTTGATGCCGGATGTGATGAGGATGGGACTCAAGCTAGATGAGTTACAACGAATCGATCAACTGGTTGTACTCTTCCTTCTACTTCATAATAAAGACATTTTTTCCTTTCCTAATGCATGTATCAATGATGTTATATGTGTATTAATGAGTTTAATCGATTCAATTTGTTTAACTTGAATAGATCGTATTGCCTTTATGTTGTTTTCAATATTTTTTTTTCCATGGCAGGTATCAATTAAGTGAGTTAAGTTGGATTGAGAGTGACGAAAGTGACGGAGGGAAGCGAGGGAAAGTGGATAGATTACAAGTAGGTTTCTCTCCCTTTATCTATTCACGTTAAGGAAATGATCAAATATATTGCTTTCTGTTGTTCTAACTGAACCACCCACTTAGGGAAAGCATACTTATCTATAGGTTTTTATTTTCATAAAACACAATGGTTTGTATGGAGGTCTACTATCCTTATGGGATCCTAGAAATGCCTCTTTTAAAGCATTCTCATCCACTGTTGGCATCATCCTAAAAGGTCATTTCAGGGGTTTTTCTTTTCCCATCACTCTTGTGAACTATTATGGACCTTATAGTCATAGGGAGAAATTATGGGACTGCATTCAAGTAAGTGGTTTACTTGAGGATCCTTCTTTTCTTTTGACCAGAGACCTTAAATTCACTACTGCTGATTGTGAATCTTGGGGAAATAAAACTTGAAGGATCCTTTGATCCACTATTTCTCGGCCATGTTGACAGAACATTCAATCCACGATATATCCCCATTTCCCCTAGCTCCAACTTGGATGAATGGTAGAGTGAGAAAGGAGGGAATTGCTAAGAGATTGGACATATTTTTTATGACAGATCAGCTAGTCGGTCACATGGGGTGTCTAAGATCATGGATTATACAAGATAAAATATCTGACCACCTGCGTATTTTCTTAGAGTTGGAATATGACTGTCAAAAATACTATTACCCCTTCAAATTTAATCACTCTTTGTTGACAAAGGAGTCATTTAGATTTCTGGTGAGAGACACATGGAAAAAATTCATTTATGTCACTAACAACTCAACTATGCTCTCATTATCTAGGAAAATTTCAGTGCTAAAAAAGGTTGTTAAATCCTGGGAAAAGATTATAAAATTGGAACTCCAAGAGTAGTTGTTGACTATTGAGACACAATATGAATTCTTATCTTGAAGATTCCCCTTAGAAAATTTTCCAATTGTATTGGCGAGAAGATTGAGTTGGTTGGAATCCAGGAAAAATCATATATTAAATTTGGAGTGCGACATGAGGCACATAAAAAGGATAAAGAAAGGAGATTCCAACACAATTTTTTTTCATAAATATTCTAATCACAGAAGAAATAATAATTCCATCTGGGAACTAGAAATTTTAGATGGAAATAAGGTCACAAATACAAAAGAGTTGAAGATAGTTTCTTCATCTCACTTCTCAGATCTCTTTAGAGATCCAAGGTCATATAATATAAAAAAACAACTTCAGCTTATCAATCATTACCCACGTTTCTTCAGTTAAGAGGAATATTTCCAGATTGGCAGCTCTGATACACTAGAGGAAATTAAATAGGTCCTCAAATACTTTTCTTATGACAAGAGTCCTAGACTAGATGGTTGGACGATCGAAATATTCTTTTACTTTTTTGATATGTTGGGACCAGATATCCTAGCTATAGTGGAAGAATCTAGGATCACAAGGGAGGTTTCAGAGGACTTCAATGCAACTGATATTGCTTTAATTCACAAGACCTCCAAGACCAAAAAATTCATACACTACATGCCCATTTCTATGTGCAATATAGTTTACAAAATTAATTCAAAGGTGATCTCAAACAGGATCAGGTTTATTTTGGCAGAGAAAATTACTCCTAATCAATTTGGATTTTTAAATGATAGATAGATACATGATGCCATTGGGATCGCTCAAGAGGTAGTTCATTCTAAAAAAAAAAAAAAAACTCTGATACTTGAAATGATTTAAGCAAATCATTTTATAAAGTCAATTGGACATATTTTAGAGTTTCCCTACATCATATTGGACTGGGATTGGAGGTTGTCAACTATATTATGGGATGTGTGAATTTTGAAAATTTCTCTATATTAATTAATGGCTCTCCCTAAAAAAAAATTCATGTTCTAGTGGTCTCAGATAGGGATGCCTATTGTCTCACATTTTTTTTTTTTTTTTATAATGGAAGGTCTCAGTCATTTAATCCTAGAAGAAAAGCATAAGGGAAATATTACTGGTATAAAAGTTTCTCCAAATTTTCATATCTCACATCTATTGTCTGTGGATGATTTCCTATTTATGGGTATAGGCACTGTTTCAGAATGGCAAGTATTTTATAAATCTATTAATATTTTCTGCAATGCCACTGGTATGGAGTTAAACCTGAATAAATCAACCTTTGACTAATTTTTTGTCAATCCTGATATCCTATCGGCCATCCACTCCATTCTCCCTTTGCAATCTATACCTCTAGAATTTGGTTTCAAATACCTTGGTTATTTTATGAAACCTATGATTACCATACATGAGATTGGAAATGCTTGATCCGAAAGGTTGAGCAGAGAATAAATTTATGGTGCTATAATTGGCTTTCATTAGGGGGCAGAATGATACTGGTCAAAGTTGTGTTGGAAAGAATTCATGTATATTGGTTAGCACTAGCAAAGATACCCTCTTCTACGCTAGATGTGATTTGAGAGCTGATGTTCAGATTTTTATGCATAAGTAATAAATCCAAGGATGGATTTCATCTTGCCAGCTAGAAAATGTTATCTTCTCGTAAACATCTTAGAGGATGGCGTATCAAAACCCTTCCATGTTATGCTAAGGAATTATCACTTAAAAACTCAGTGGGTAGCCCTATTTGGAGAGGGACTATGGAGTCAGACTATCAGAAGAAAGCACCTACATCAAAATCTAGTGGTGGACTAGATCGGAAAATTTGCAATCAGACCAAGCAAGGGAGGCTCTATAGTATGGAAGGCTATTACTATAGCATTTCCTTACCTATACAGTTGGATTTCCTGGAAAGTATGAGATGGAAGTCAGATTATTCTAGGAAAGGACCCCTTTATTGGTGGGGCATGAATCTACAAGTTGCTGATTGAACTATCCTCTCACCTTACCAACAAAAGGTTGCTTAATATTAAAGACATCAAATCTAGGGGCTCTTTTGGAACCTCACAAAATTATTGACTTAATTCTTCAAAGATGGGACTAGAAGATGAATTGTCCAAGGAATGTTCAAAATTCATTTTTGAGATTTATTTAAATGGTATTAGGTTGAGTAATTTGAAGGACCATTTAATTTGGATTTGGGACACATCTGCTAGGGAAGTAAAGTCAAGACTCGCTTATGAAGCTATAGCATCCACAAAATTTGAACATAATAGGAAGTGGTGGAGAAAGTACATATGGAATCGACACATCCCAGCAAAACTAAAATTTTTCTCTTGGTTGATTCTCCATAATAGGATATTAACTTGGGAAAACCTACAAAAAAGAGGATTTATGGGACCAAACTATTGTATGCTTTGCAAACATAATGAAGAAATTGTGGACCACCTGTTTGTAGTTTTCCGTATTGCACAGGAAATCTTGGAAAATTTTGGTTTGACAATGGGAAACTATACTTCCAACAGATGTGTTGGTGCCCAAGTGTGAATGAATACTCAAACCCTTTCCCATATTAATTATCAATCTGGGTGCATACATTATTTCAAGGTAACGCGTAAGGTATATGCAGGAGCAATGGCACAATCCAATATTGATCACAGATTTAACAATTAAAACGACCATAACTACTGTAATAGTAATTAAATATAAATTTCATAATTATAAAAGCATTCACAATAATTAAAAAACATACCATAACAACAGTTAAAATACTCAAACAGAAATGCGAAAGCAACAAAAGGAAGTAACATAGCACCTGATTAGAAGAGTGGGCCCAATTCTCTGACCAGGACCACAGTAGACTCACAACTTACAGATAGAATGACAAAATGACTTGCATTCAAGTGATTAAAAATCTTCTGTTACAAAAATTGATCTCTTGCACGCTAACCCTCTATGCGTTCTCTCTTCTCTCTGATTTGTGTCCCTTTAAATATACAAAAAAAAAAGGGAAATAGACTGATTACAAAATCTCAATAAGAAAGATGAAATGTGAAATATCTTTCCATAATGATTCAGCTAGCACAAGTCGAATCTGGAAATTACAATTGGGGCAATTTTTGAAAACGGCCACAACAGAAAATATACAAATATTTCCTTCAAAGAACCCTGTGTTTCTCTCAATCAGGACCGAATTTTGGAAAACTACTTCGGAGAAAACTAATTTTTTCCGTTCTGCACAAAACCCATGTTTCATATTTTTAGGATTCTTCTCCGTTTGCCCAAAATTTTCAACGCAAAACTGTCTCTTGTTATCCCAACGAATTTCTAAGTTGGAATATTTAATTATCAACTGAAGATCAAATATGCAATCTGGAAGATATATTGAGGGCTAAAATAGTGAGTGATGTTATAATGAATTCATTAGTAAACCATCATTGGAAAAATCATGCATAATAATCATTAATTTATTAAAATAAAGGAGAACAAGTATTATTTATCCAAAAGAGCATAAATAATTATGAAATGGAATTATATAATAAATTATGATAAATAATGTGATAAAAGAACATTATAAATGGATGAAATGGATGTTAAGAAGTGATAATAATAATACAAATTAGTGGCCCAACATCTCCCCCAAACTTAACATGGTGCATGTCCTCATGCATCCCAATGCCTCAATATTAACCAAGTTGTAATACAATAATCAAAATGCTCACCTAGCGCATGATATTGATGGAAGAGAAGGCTTCTTCCTCAAATGCTTCCTTAAAATAATTTTCATGTATACTTTCAATTGTATGTATATGAAGTTGCAACAAAGTATGATACAAGTAAATACAAACTTCATTACAAACCAGATTTTGCTGGAATTTTGTAAGAAATTTTATACTATATCAATGCTTCTCCAATCCGAAAATAAAATCAATGCAACAAACAAATTTCAATATATCAGCAAAGGTTTTAGGTAATAATGCATAATTTTTTTTTGAATTAACAAATCGGTTTATCTTGAAAATTTCTGGGTTTAATGATACATCTTTGTTTTCCAAAAAGCAAAAGAATCCAGTTGATAGTTTTAAGGGTATACACAAATAAATTTTAGGATTGTATACGTTAAATGAGGAAGAAATGAGAAATCATTCATCATGCATAGCAACCCTTCCCCCAAACTAGAGAATTAGCATGCCCTCATGCTACACTAGAAAACAAATTGGGGTGGTTTCTACAATCATGGCTGAAATCTTTGTTTGGTGTATAACAACATGGAATAAGGGAGATTTTTAGAATTAATAATGAGATCAATGGATGATAAAGAATATTAATGGAATGTTCATGATAATGAAAGTAACACTCCCCCAAACTGAAAGATTTTGTCTCTGAAAAATGGGAAGTGGTAAAGAAAGGGAAATAATGGTTGGAAAATATGAGTGAATTATGCTCAATGGTTTTTCATCACATTCTCCTAAAATTTTAATAAATCAAAACCTTATGTTATTTTACCTCAAGTTTTACCTCCATAAAAAATATGTGGAATGACATGTATAGATTGACATTTCTTGAAGCTGATGTAGGCTGAGATGATGCTGAAAGTGGAAGCCATGCAAGCTGAAAAAGTAATCAGAAAGTGTAGCAGGGTTTCCTTCCACCAAACTGATTAGTTTCCCTGTCATCTATAAAAAATCTCATCAGTATCCTTAATCAGTAATTCATCACCTCAATTACCTCATTACATATAAAAGTGACATAATCATATTGTAAATGACATGGGATAATAATGGGTAAGAAGGGAAAAGATGCATTCCCTATACCCATAATATTTCGTTGTTATGAGCACAACAATTAAGAGAATTAGTTATCTCATTCTTTGCTTCTCAAGGTTTGTCCAATTACATGGGTTTCAAAATCAGAATCAGGCCTCTTAGTGGTGTTGTTAAGATATGAATAAATGGTGACTAATTGGGCAAATCAACTATATTTGGTTAAAGATATGATACTTGAAGAATAAAGGAATGATAGATTAGACAATACAAATTTTCAAATATCAAATACCCTAAAATTTTCATCCCTGACATGTAAAGTGAATATTTATAACTCAATAATAGATATAAACCATAACCACCATTATCTAAGAACTAATTAAATATTACCCCATGAACCATGACTTCTGGAAAACCTTGTATATGCAACAATCAACTTTATCAAAAATTAGCTTTGAGAAAACAAGGTAACCAAGTAGATTATAGTATTAAATTAACTTCTATACCATAGGCATAGCCACTACTACCAGCAGGCATCCATAGCCTCGACAGGGATGCCTTTTTAACCCATTCAGATGCCAGTGTCCCATCTATTATAAATAAGTACATATTTTCAAAAAGTATTTCAATTTGCTTAGATGTCAACTGAAGATCGTTGTTTTGGCATGGTAACCAATTAATAAAAATGTCATTCACGGGAGCTAACAAAAGTGAAAAAGTCAGCTCATGATGAGAGCTCTTGTCCTTCAGTTTTATGACCTAAGGCCATTACCGTGGCTTGGTGACCAACAGTTGTAATGTCACTTTATTAGGATCTATGATCATGGTAGGTCAGCTTGTGATGAGATCTCCTATCCTCTAGTTGACTATTTATGTTTGAAATTCAACTATGGCTATTGTTAATCAATAAAATATTACTTAATATATGGGGTGGCAGGTCAGCTCCTTAAGAGTTGGGAATGGCGTAAGAAGTTGTGTAGTAACTATTTTCAACTTTGATAGTTTTGCTTCTCAAAAACTAATAACCTTCAAATGACTGCTGATAAATATATTTTTCATTGTTGAGATTGGGGTTGAGGAATAGTTAATTAGATAATGGCGGAAATATTTGAATACAATTATGTGGTTATCATCATAAATTTTACAATATCAGGGACTTGACCAATTAGGAAAGTTCAAAGCTGGCATGATGAGATCATCTTTTCATAATTATTCCTTAAAAATAAGATTATGTTTATATATAAACAAAGATATATTGACTACCCAATCATTATGTCAAAGAGGGCTTAAACTATTAAAAGTATTTCTCGTTCACCAAAGAGAAAAACAAATAAGAAAGAAGTATACATGTTGAATCCAACGTGAAAATTGGCCAACAACAATAGTTGTGACTGAGGTAACAACAACCATGACTTAGGTAATAACAGGGAAAGGGGAAAAAGAATGATGTTAGGAAGGTGACATGAAGGAGGATTAGTCACTTTACAAAATAATGAGGAATTAAGTGTGAATCATTCCTAACAAGACTTACCATAATAATCATCCTTATTACTAAATACGAGACCTCCCCCCAAGTAAAGTATGTTTGTCATCAGTCATAGTTGGTCATGTCGTAAGTAAAACACCAATTAAATCTACGGAGTCAGTCGAGGACATACCTGACGACTTACCTTGGCGGAGTAACAACACTAGAGGAGTAATAGCACCAAGTACTTAGAAAAATATCACCATGGAGTAACATCACCGGAGGAGTAACAACATCAGAGGAGTAACAACATCAGAGGATTAAAAACACCGAAGGAGTAACAATATTGGATACTTAGAAATTTTTTTGGAGTAACAACACCAAAGGAGTAACATCACCGAAGGAGTAATAGCAGTGACAGAGTCAAAGCAATGGCGCAGTCATAGTACTGACGGAGTAACAACAATGACAGAGTCACAACACCAATGGAGTAACAACATTAAATACTTAGCAAATTTTTCCGAAGTAACAACAGTGACGGATTCACAGCACCAATGGAGTAACAACATCCAACACTTAGAAAAATTTTCCAGAGTAACATCAGTGACGGATTCATAGCACCAACGGAGTAACAATATCCAAAACTTGGAAAACTTTTCCGGAGTAATAGTAGTGATGGATTCACAAAAATGATCGAGTAATATCATTAAGGAGTAGCAGCATCGTGGAGTAGTAGCATCTGAGGAGTAACAACATCTTGAGTAGCATCATCCGGAGTAACAACATCCGAGGAGTAACAACAACCAAGGAATAACAACATTATAGAGTAACAACATCCAAGGAGTAATAACATCACGAGTAGCATCATCCGAAGTAACATCATCATGGAGTAGCAGCATCCAAGGAGTAACAGCATCGAGGAGTAGCAGCATCGCGGCGTAAAAACATTGCAGAGTAGCAGCATCCGAGGAGTAAGAACATCCTGAGTAGCAGCATCTGGAGTAACAACATCCGAGGAGTAGCAGCAACCAAGGAATAACAAAATTATGGAGTAGTAACATCGAAGGAGTAACAACATCACGAGTTGCAAGATCTGGAGTAACAACATCATGAAACTTAAGAACTCACTCCTTTATTTTGAGAATAAAACAAAAAAAAGTCACTTTGAAGTAAACAATACCTGAAGCATAAAAACATAAGAGAAATCAGAAAATAAATGACTCTTTATTGAAAACCATTAAATAAATAACTTAATTTACAATGGTTATGATTTTTCTTGCAACCATGTTGTTTTTGAATGGTGAATGAATGGAAAATGGTTTTTTTGTAAATGACTTGGATCTTCAAATAGAAATAAATTCCCCATTTCTCATGTTATAAATCCATTCATTGATAAAAATTATTCATGATTTTTTCTCTGCGTGAGGAAACGTCTTTGAAAATGTTTTTATTTCATTATCATTGCCTTCAAGAATCACTTGTTCATAAATTGACGTCATTTATTCTCCTAGGACCTGCAAAAAAAAAAGGAGTGTCTACCTGTAATAAAACATGAAATCGTGGAAGAAGAGAGGTTACACGGCTCTCCTAATCCAAGAAATATGTAAAAAAAACAAGTATTTATTCTATAAAACAAATCCTTGGGAAAAAAATAACAAAGTAGAATTAATTTATTACTTGGGGGAGAGTGGTGGCCGACCATACTAACCAACAGTATTTCAGTCATAAATTCTTTGTTTTTCGTCCGATTTGAGGGATTTCAAAGCCAAATGAAAGTGAATTCAGAGCGATGTCTCCAATAGAAACATGTTTTAAAAACTCCATGTAATGGTGTGTTAAATTTTCTTAGAACAACCTGCATAATAGAGTCATTTTCGATTTTCCAGCTCAGACCAACAGTTGATATTTTAAGCATAAATTTTTCATTTGATGATGGTTGAACCGATTCAAATTGGAGATTAAAGTATATTCATTTATATATCTCCAATATAAAATTTTTTTGAAGGCAATAAGAATTGATGGGTGAAATCCGCTAGTGAACAACCGGAAAACAAAGTTTCAAGAGTGTCGATTTACGATAAACAGTTAGTATTTTGGTTATAAATTCCTCATACGATATTGAAATAAATTTGTAAACTATATTCATATGGTAATATACCATAGAATTAGGTTTCCAAAATATAGTCATTTAGGCCTCCAAAAACGGACTGTCCCAACTCTGTTTCTGAGCTGCCTACTAGACATCCTGTCATTATTTTGGTCATAACTTTTTCGTTTCAAATCCAAATTGAGTGATTCAAATTGGGTTAGAAAGTATACATAAAGGGCTATGTAGGATAGAAATAGGTATTGAAAATACGCCCATTTTTTCCCTCAAAAAATGATTGTCCCAACTATTTTTCTAGAATTTTCATCAAGCCCACAAGCCATAAGATATGATAATCAAGGAATTTTTCTAAAAAGGTGATAAAAATGAATATGAGTGTTTGTATAAATTTTATTTTCAATATAATACATCTACATACATAAATAAATTCGAATATTGATCACCGATGTTAATTTTCACAGCCTATTGCAACAAAAACAACTATTTTTACATCTAAGGATATTTATTTATTTATGTCTTTATTCATTCTATATTCTACACTACACTACTCTACTTTGAAAAATAAAATATACTTACATATAAGAGTACTTATAGTGAATCCATATTCAAAATAATGTTGGAAATGTTGTCATTGATGGCAAAAGAATTGGCAAATAAAGAGCATCTGAAACTCTAACCATGAAAAGAGGAAAAGAAAAGTAGCAATAGAAGAAGAGGGCATAATTGAAGCAGAATTGTCTAGAGACAGAGTAGGAGAAAAAGGCCATCAAATAGAAAATAATAAGTGAATGTTATAATAAATGGTAATTCACCTGATGACATCCGTGATAAGTAAGAAATCCATTGAAGGAATTAATGGTTGCGGAGATTTGATGGTTTTGCTTGAAGAATCAAGAACTTGAATGTATAGTTAGAAGCAGAATTGTGACAGGATAGAACTTTGAACATGCAATGGAAGGTTGATATATTATAACAGAATTGAAGACAGAATGACATTTAATTGTCTCGAGTTTATGTTTGTCCTCATAGAGGAAGCCTGCGTATAACTAACTCTATCCTAATGGTAGTGAAAATCCCGTTAGAAGAGAACTACATTTGTTCGTTATTTATTGGAAATCCTGCCGAAGATAGACCAGAGTTAACTAAGTAAGAAGGATAGCGCAAACCCAGACTAACCCTTTGGAATCATGAATGGAACCCTGCGTGGAAGAGCGGAACTGTGACCGAGTGAACAGTGAAGGCGGTTTATGGTTTTCATCGCACCACCTATGCGGAGTGAGTGGTATTTGAGGAGTTGGGAGCAATTCCATAAATAATTCGACACGTGGCAAGGAGGACCCATGGAAAACCTCTTGTCACTGTGTGCCATCGCGCGTTATTGTTAGACCCAGGATGCCCAACGATATTGATACATACCGTTGATCTAGGAAGATTCCATCAGACGGTGGCTGTGTTCGGAAGGTGTGTGAAGGATAACCCAGGTATGGCACGCCATCGCACGTTATTGCCCGTGCAAGTTACCTAACCGATATCCGTCGATTTGGATGTTGTGGCGCGATGGAACGTGAGCCCTTCGATCGGGTCAATTGTTAGCACTGGGCCCCAATTTAATTTATATTGCTCATTGTTAAGGTCTATTTAAAAGCGTTGGTTATTAATATAAAGTTCTATTATATATTTTAAATTGCCAAAGGTTGTGGATAATGTTTATTTATCAAATTCCAATAAAATTCCAATAAAATAAGGAATACCATCAGCGGTTGGATGGTTTTGACTCATGGTTTTACTGAAGGAAAAAACTATATAAGGAGAAGACGATTATTGTACAAAGTGTGCATGCGTAAGGGTTGTGAATGAATAAATTTCTCTAAGGAATATCTGCATGGACGAACTCTATTCTTAATTGATAAATCTGAATCTATGATGCACCCATGGATATAATGATTTGACGATGATGAATCTCTGGTTTGATCGACTAACGAAATCATGAAGAACTGGTGCGAGTGTACTGAAGAAAATGAATAAATCTGGTGGCCTGCAAGGTATGTTGTGTGGAAACTGGTGGATCCAGTATGGGAATTGATGGAATGTGGTCCGCAGCGGTGCTGAGGGTCGAAGCCTTCAGTGAGGGGGTTGTACCTCCCTTCCAGTGGTAGCTGGTAAACGAGAGAAGGTTGTAGCCTTTCTGCAGGTAGGTGCCTGCATGCTGGTATAAGTCTGCTCCAGCATAAATTGTAAGAAGTTTTCTCTATAATAAATATTGAAGACTGAGATAATAGCAGCAGTGGTTTTCTCCCAAATTGGGTTTCCACCTTAAATACTGGTGTTCATATCTGTGGCTTATGTTTGATGGTTTGTTCTTTTATTTCTGTTCATACTTACTGCTTACTAAACATCTGATGAATGAATGATGCAATGATTTAAGTAAAGACATAATAAGATCTCTGGACATACACGTTGGATTCTGTAAAATAGCATATGGTTTTAAGAGAAAGAAAAAGTAAAAAGTTTTTAGCCGTAAATATTGATTCACCCCCCTTCTCAGTATTTTTCCCAAAAATTCGTATCAGAGGAGGTCCTTCTGAAAAAGCTTAGTCGCTAGAAGGAAGATCAAGCAAGATGAGCAATCAAGATGGAACAACATCTATTAGGCCTCCGCTCTTTAACAGAAACAATTTAATCTTCTGAAAAACAAGGATGAGATCCTATCTTCAGTCTCTGGGAGTAGATGTATGGCCAATTGTTGAACAAGGATATCAATATCCAGCTGCAGTACCAACAAATCCGACGGAAAGAAAGAATTATGAAACAAATGGAAAGGCGGTCAATGCTCTATTAGGAAGTCTAACTGAATCAAAATTTGTCAAAGTCATGTAGTTGAACACATCAAAGGAAATATGGGACAAAATCATTCTGAGTTATGAAGGTGATGCAAAGGTAAAAAATGCTAAACTCCAAACTCTCAGAATTCCATATGAGAATCTAAAAATGGATAATGAGGAGAGCATTGCCAATTTATTTTTACATCTTGATGATATTGTAAATCGTATGAGAAATCTGGGAGAAACAATAACTGAATCTACTTTGGCTGAGAAAATTTTAAGATCACTAACAGAAAAATTTGAGTCAAAAGTTTCTACTCTTGAAGAAAAGTAGGATCTTCAAAATCTTACCATGGTGCAACTTCATGGCATACTAACTGCATATGAAATGAGAAGAGGAGGATCATATGAAGTCAAAGAAGCAGTCTTTAGAGCTTCTACAACAGGGAAGGAAGTACAAAAAAAAGAAGGATCAGGATATATCTCAGAAGAAGATGAGGTAAACTTTGTAAAGAAACTTCAACTTGGCACAAGACGGTTCAGAGGTAAGCTTCCTTTCAAATGTTTTGATTGTGGAAGAGTTGGTCATTATGCTACTAAGTGTCCTCATAAAGAAACACATAAAAAAGGGAAGGAAGTAGAAAGAAGGAATAAGAATCGGTTTAGCACTAGAAAAAGTTACTATACTCATGAAGACAGTGATGGGTTATCTGATAGTGAGGAAGAATGTGAACAAGATCTTAGACTTCTCATGGCATTTGAAAAAGAATCTAGAGAAGAAAAGGATACTTTTGAGGATGCTATAGAGGACAATGATTTTCTTGATGAAAACAATCAACTCAAAATTTGCTTAGAAGAGAGTAAAATAACCATAGAGACTCTAAAAAATCAACTTGAAGAAAAGGAGAAACATGACAGAGAAGGTAGAGTCATAAAGTGATGGCCTAAGAAAGGAACTTGAAATTAGGCTAAATCTTAGATTTTCAAGGATTTGAAGCATATGATAAGTTATCAAAGGTACAAGCATTCTCCTCTTATAAAACGGGTCTTGGATATATTGATCTTCTCGAGGAGCTTAAGTACCAAATTATCTAAAGAAAACATGTAGTGTACTTATACTACCACTAAATAAAGGAATAAGATCTCTTTATAGGTAAAGCATGATCATCTCAATTCAAAGAACACTAGCAGAAGAATATCTTTCAAAACACCAATCAGCAGGAGTAGAATTCAAGTAGAAGATTTCATGATGTGGGGAATTCCCCTGGCTTCTTGATGGACAATGTTTCTCATGTCTATATTTTGGTCATAAAAGCTGTTCAATGTGTTGCATATAAAACCATCTCGCAATGAGAGAAGCAGAAAAGGGATGATATTCAGAGCAAAGAAAGATAACACAACAACTTTTCTCCTCTTCAAAATGAAGTTGAATGTGCTTATTGCAATAAATTTGGCCATGAAGAATCTGAATGCAGGAGCAAAGTCCAGCCAAAAGAGCAGTTTCCTTCAAGCTCCAAAGCATGGAAAAAGAAGGAATCACAGGTTGAAAATTGTGGCATAGCTTTATTTGCAGAAGGTGAAGAAAAACAATGGTACATTGATAATGGATGCTCAAAACACATGACAGGTGACAAAAACAAACTTCTTTCATATAGTGCTCTAGAAAAGGAAAAGAATGTTACATTTGGAAATAATACTCCTGCTGTCATTAAGGGAAAAGGGTCTATTTTTCTAAAAGAAAAGGTGAAAGCTAACAAATTGCCAATAATATGTGTGTGGATGGATTAAAAAGCATAACACAGTAGAGGTGTAAGTCCAAATGTGTGATCAAGGAGTAGAAGGATGCTTTGAATTCAAAGAGAATGTGTGGTACGTGATCTTGATCTACAGGGTAAAGCAATTATAAAGGAAAAATAACTCCAGGCTTTGTATGTGATAAATAACTACATGGAGCAGCTGTTACTTGAGGAAATCTTCAGAAAATTGGCTATGGCATAGAAGGCTGGGCCATCTGAGCTTCTCTCAAATCAACAAAGCAAGCAGACTTCAAGCTGTTCGTGGTCTTCCCAATATTAATCTACCAGAAAGTATCATATGGAAATCTTGTCAATTCGGTAAGCAGACCAGAGTACGATTTAATGCCAAAGAAGGATCATCAAGTGAGCCTCTTGAACTCATTCATACTGACATATGTGGACCTATGAGGAAAAAGTCACCACGTGGGGAAGAGTACTATATCTTATTCATTGATGATTACTCTAGAATGTGTTGGATCAGACTCATTAAACACAAAGATGAAGCATTTAAAAAATTTCAGATCTTCAAAGCTTTAGTTGAAAATGAATTAGATCTAAAATTCAAGTGTCTTAGATCTGATCGAGGAGGAGAATATACATCAAATGAATTCTTTGAATTTTGTGAACAACATGGCATAAAAAGACAATTCTCTGTAGCAGGTACTCCACAACAAAATGGATAATTCTTGAAAGAATGAATGGAAGCAGTTCAAGAAATGGCTAGAGCTATGCTTGATGATTCGAACTTTGACACATTTGAGGAGAAACGACACATACGATAGTAAACATTCTCAACAAGGCACATGTTGATATAAATGGTAGACAAACTCCATATGAACTCTATTATGGTAATCCTCCCACTTTGTAAAGCATTTTAAATTTTTGAGAAAGAAATGCATAAAAAAATAATGATGAAAAACTTGGCAAGTTTGAACCCAGAGCAGATGAAGGAATACTCCTTGGATACTCCTCTAGGAGTAGAGCATATAAATGTTACAATAAAATACTTCGGAAGATTGTTGAATGTATTGATGTTATTGATGAGTCTCCTGCAGCTCCAAAAGAAGAAAAACAAACAAGAGATGGAGAAGATGATGACATATATCCTTCTACATCAAATAAGGATGATATAGATAGTGAACCAAATGAAGAACCCGAAGATGATTTATCTAAAAAAGCTCCATCTAGATATGTTCAAAAGAATCATCCAGAATCTCAAATTTTGGGAGAAAAGGGATTAGGTGTACAAACAAGAAGGACGCTTGTAGGATCTTCTAGAAATATGGCATTTCTGTCCACTATTGAACCACACAATATTAGTCAAGCCTGCAAAGATGAATGTTGGATTCAAGCCATGAATGAAGAACTTGATCAAATTGAGAAGAATCACACTTGGGAATTAGTACCAAGATCTCATGACAAAAATGTCATTGGAACTAAATGGATATTCACAAACAAGTTAAATGAGAATGGGGATGTTATAAGAAATAAAGCTAGACTTGTTTGCAAAGGGTATGTCATGAAGATATGAACTTTAGAAAAACAACTTTCTCTAGCTAGACTTGAAGCCATAAGAATGTTTCTTGCTTTTTAAAGCTTCAACAATAAAAGTTTATCAAATAGGATCATTAAATCTACTTTTCTCGATGGAGATCCTAGAATAAAGTTTATGGGCAACACAGAAGAAGTTCTGTTTTGAAATGATGAAAATCTTGTTTGTAGACTTAAAAAGGCTCTATATGGTCTTAAACAAGCTCCAAGGGCATGGTACTATCATCTTGAAAAATATCTCCATCAACAAGGATTTTCTAAGGGGTCTGCTGATAGCAAATTATACATAAAAACTGAAAATGATAAACTATTGATTATGGTTGTATATGTTGATGATATCATATTTGGAAGTAATGAAGAGTCTATGAGTCAGAAATTTGCTTCTGATATGTAGCAAGAATTTGAAATGTCTTTACTTGGGGCACTAACATTCTTTCTTGGCTTGCAAGTGCAACAAACAACAAATGGCATATTATTATCACAAGAAAAATATCTTAAGCAAATCTTGAAAAAGTATAGCTGGAAGGTTGCAAACACAACAGTACATAATGACTCATGGGATGTAATCTGGAGTTCTAATGATGATTCCCCCATGGTGAATCAACGAGAATATAGATCTATGATAGAGTGCCACATACACTTGGGACAAGACCGGACATGATGCATGGGTGGGATGTTGGGCAGGATTCTACTTCAATCAAAGAAGTCTCACAACAGGGCTGTAGAAAGAATATTCAAATATCTACAAGGAACTCAAGACTTTGGACTATGGTATCCAAAAGAATGATGATCTTACTCTTCATGCTTACACTGATGCAGATTGGGCTGGAAGTGTTGATGATCGGAAAAGCACTAGTGGTGGTGCATTCTATACGGGGCCCCGGTTAGTATCTTGGTTCAGCAAGAAGCAAAGCTCTATTGCCTTATCTACAGCAGAAGCAGAATATGTGGTTGCCGCATCATGTTGCACTCAACTTCTCTGGATGATGCAAATATTACAAGACTTTCAAATCAAATGTTCACCTCCTATATCCATTAAGTGTGATAAAACAAGTGCCATCAGTATCTCAAAGAATCCTGTTATGCATTCCAAGACCAAGAAAATTCCCATCAAATATCACTTCTTACGTGAACAAGTGCTTGAACAAAAAGTGAAATTGGAGTATGTTCCCTCCAAAGAAAAATTTGCTGATATATTTACCAAACCTCTACCCATGGAAGCGCTCGAATATCTCAGATAGAAACTAGGATTAGTCTCTGCCATGCAGAAGATTAGATCTACTTAAATATAGAAGATTAAATTGGTTGTGAGGTGTTGTTGGGCATCTCTGAATGCACAGGCTAAAGGGGAGCATTGGTCATATGAAAAGGATGCATTGTTGGCATTTATAAGTCATTTTTGTTTGAAGATACAACATGATCTCAGGGGGAGCATGGTATTGTCGGTTCAAAGGATCTTGATCAACTCTTTGCCATTGATGTCAAAGGGGGAGGAAAAGAAAACAGGGGGCTTCTATAAAGATAATCAGAGGAAGAGTATTGCCATCAATGCAAAAGGGGGAGACTGTTGGAAATGTTGTCATTGATGGAAAAAGAATTGGCAAAGAAGGAGCATCTGAAACTGTAACCATGAAAAGAGGAAAAGAAAAGTAGTAGCAAAATAAGAGTGCATAATTGAAGCAGAATTGTCCAGAGATAGAGTAGGAGAAAAAGGCCATCAAATATAAAAGAATAAGTGAATGTTCTAGTAAATGGTAATTCACCCTGATGAAATCCGTGATAAGTAAGAAATCCATTGAAGGAATTAATGGTTGCGGAGATATGATGGTTTTGCTTGAAGAATCAAGAACTTGAATGTACAGTTAGAAGTGGAACTGTGACAGGATAGAACTTTGAACATGCAATGGAAGGTTGATATATTATAAAAGAATTGAAGAAATAATGACATTGAATTGTCTCAAGTTGATGTTTGTTCTCATAGAGGAAGCCTGCGTATAACTAACTCTATCCTAATGGTAGTGAAAATCCCATTGGAAGAGAACTACATTTGTTCGTTGTTTATTGGAAATTCTGCCGAAGATAGACCAGAGTTAACTAAGTAAGAAGGATAGCGCAAACCCAGACTAACCCTTTGGAATCATGAACGAAACCCTGCGTGGATGAGCGGAACCGTGACCGAGTGAACAGTGAAGGCAGTTTATGGTTTTCATCGCACCACCTATGCGGAGTGAGCGGTATTTGAGGAGTTGGGAGCGATTCCATAAATCATTCGACACGTGGCAAGGAGGACCCATGGAAAACCTCTTGTCACTGTGTGCCATCGTGCGTTATTGTTCGACCCAGGATGCCCAGCGATATTGATACATACCGTTGATCTGGGAAGATGCCATCGGACGGTGGCTGTGTTCGGAAGGTGCGTGAAGGATAACCCAAGTACGGTGCACCATTGCGTGTTATTGCCCGTGCAAGTTACCCAAGCGATATCCATCGATTTGGATGTTGCGGTGCGATGGAACGTGAGCCCTTCCATCGGGTCGATTTTTAGCGCTGGGCCCCAATTTAATTTATATTGCTCATTGTTAAGGTCTATTTAAAGCCGCTGGTTCTTAATATAAAGTTCTATTATATATTTTAAATTGCCAAAGGTTGTGGATACTGTTTATTTATCAAATTCCACGAATTTGATAAATAAAATTCCAGTAAAAGAAGGAATACCATCAGCGGTTGGATGGTTTTGACTCATGGTTTTACTAAAGGCAAAAACTATATAAGGAGAAGACGATTATTGTACAAAGTGTGCATGCGTAAGGGTGGTGAATGAATAAATTTCTCTAAGGAATATCTGCATGGACGAACTCTGTTCTTAATTGATAAATCTGAATCTACGATGCACCCATGGATATAATGATCTGACGATTATGAATCTCTGGTTTGATCGACTGACGAAATCATGAAGAACTGGTGCGAGTGTACTGAAGAAAATGAATAAATCTGGTGGCCTGCAAGTTATGTTGTGTGGAAACTGGTGGATCCAGTATGGAAATTGATGGAACGTGGTCTGCAATGGTGCTGAGGGTCAAAGCCTTCAGTAAGGGGGTTGTAGCTCCCTTCCAGTGGTAGCTGGTAAATGAGAGAAGGTTGTAGCCTTTCTGCAGGCAGGTGCCTGGGTGCTGGTATAAGTCTGCTCCAGCATAAATTGTAAGAAGTTTTCTCTATAATAAATATTGAAGACTGAGATAACAACAGCAGTGGTTTTCTCCCAAATTGGGTTTCCACCTTAAATACTAGTGTTCATATGTGTGGCTTGTTATCACTCAGATTTTCCTTGAAGTTGTTGGAAGAGGAAAGGGGCCTGAGGTAACCACAAACCAATCTTTTAGGTACAGAATCTAGCCAGTCTGTACCCAGAGAGGGCTCTCTCTGTAAAATTTAGCTTTGTTTTGCAAGGTATTAGGCTATTTATAAAGTCCAGGGGTTTTGTTTGAATTTAGGTTGATGGAATTATTTAGCTGAGATTACGATCAAATAGTTTCAGTCCATTGGGCTAATGGAGTCAAAGGATTGGCTGCACTGGCTTAAGTTTTTTTAACAAAAGATGGTTTATCAGGGCAAGATAATCAAACTAGAAACAATTATAGGTCTAAAGTGAATGGAATGGAATTCAAACGGATGAAAGGCAATAAAGAATCTTTCAACCCATTCAAGAGAAGAGAAATATATTGATTATCAATAAAGAGCAGTTAAGTATTCTTTACTAAATAACCAAAGATGTATGAACTAGACAAACAAGAGCAATTAAGAATTCGTTGTTCAAACCAGTTTAGAAGAAAACATTTAGAATAATAACGACTGAAATCAGATTACACCTAAGTACTTTTTGATTTAATCCTTTTCGTTAAATATTAAGATAATGAAATACAGGTGATATTGTAAACAAATATGAAACTTCAAAACATGAGATAGAGATGTCTTATTGATCCTTCATTTGACACATGAATCCTGAGAAAAGTCTTCTGCCTCAATTCCTTGTCCAGTTTTGCCACGAAAAATTTCTCCAAATCTCTTTATTCCAAAATATTCAATGTTACATCAAAGTATAAGAATCCACCCTCAATAATCCAATTGAGGGCTTATTTATGAAAAAAATTATCAGAAATATCTCATAACAAAAAGAGATGTAATCTAGGGTGACTCACGAATAAGTTACAATAAAAATAGAGACAGATGGTCTCGTAGATAAGACAAAAAGCAACTGATGTTGTGTTGTTTCCTCCTTTTGAGAATGTGTAGGAGGCAGGACCTATATTTTGGCTCATTGTTGTCCTCTTCAGTAATTTTGTTCCAACTGCCTTGCTTTACTGATACTCTTTGTTCTTACTGATACACTTTTAACTGAACCGATACTCTTTGACCTTTGTTTATCCCTTTATCCTTTATACTGTAGTAAATAGGAAAATTTTCATATAAGGATAAATTTTACAAAAGTTCCAACAGATCTTCCCACCATTTATCTTCTGCTATTCTGGTCCGTTGAAGCTTCCTTAATGTTTCATCAGCCTCGGTATATCTGAAGAAATTAGGATGATTTGGAAACAAATGTTTTACTTCATGTTCAAGATAAAACAAATTCTCTAATATGTCATGAAGATTCCTTCCTGTAGGTAATGTTTCTTCTGATGAAATGGTTGAGGAACTGGCTTGATTGTGAGCATGTTTGTCCAATTTCTCAACATAACTTTCCAGGTCCATTATTTTATCTTCTGAAACCATAGGGCTGGGCAACCCTTTATTCAATAAAACATCAAACCTTTCTCTGAAAGCAATGATTTCTCCTTGCATGTCAAAGCACCTTCGTTCTAAATTTTTCATAAGAGTTCTTTTAGTAAAAACTCTTTTTATCTCTAAGATTGTTCTGGTTCTGTCCTGAATACCCAGGTCTGCAAGTTGCTGTCTGGTTTGGGTGTTTAAAAATTGTATGAGCTGATTGGCTTCTTTAGGCCTTTTTCCTAATTCTTCTCGTATATTTTCAACTTCATCCAGAGCTACTTTGACCAAATAATTCTGCTCGTATATTATCTGAATTGAAGACCAGATATTTTTTATTGACTAGATAATATTATCCCAAAGAATGTCATTTATTTCTCTTAAAGGTTTCTCTAATTGTGAGATCCTTTTCCAAAGCTTTAACCAATTTTTCCAAATTTTTGACTTCTCTTGTTTTGTGAGCAACAGTCATTTTTGAAACATCATATTTTTGTTCCAAATTAATAAGCTGTAACTTTGTGTGCTGAATTTCTATTACTTGAAGTTTCAAGTCATTCATTGACTTTATTAGTTCTTCTGTACTCAAATTTGAAGTATTTACCTGTGATGGCTCTGTTGGTTGACCTGTTGGCTGACTTGTTGTACCTGTGATAACCTCTGCTATAGATACTGGAACAATGGACTGCTTGTCTTTTAATGCTTGTTCAAGCTCTTTTTCTATTTCAGTCAGTTGCTCATTCAGCCTCAAAAGCCAATCCATCATTTCTTCTTCAGAATTCTTCTTTATTACTTCTTCAGTTTGAGGATGTCTTGAAGCTGGCAATTTCAACTGCTTTCTCAAAGCTGCAATGTCATCATCTTTTTTCTTGATTAGAACTTTTATACCTTTTACATCCTTTGGATTGTGACCTAATCCAATAATTATTTCCTCCAATGTTTTTATCCTGTTGTCTTTGGCTTGAGAAGAAGCCTTTTCAAGCTGCAATTGTGTACTAGTGTTCTCCAAAGAATCATGTATCCTGTGAGCTGCCATTGCCTTATCAGTCAAAGTAGAATAGATCATTTCACCAGTCTGCTTATGTAACTCAATCTGATCTAAAGGATGAGTATCCTTTACTAAGACTTCAAAATTTGTTCTGATATAATCTGCAGCTATTTGAGGTTGTTGCACTTTAGGTTTGAAGTGACTCATTATCATTTTTCCTTGCTGAATGTCATAAGCTGACATCAATATTTCTTGATTCTTAGGAGCCATCTTCAAATATTGATTATAAACCTGGATTCTTAAAGGATTTTTCCTGGCTTTTATATTGATAAATTTCTTCTTTATATCTCCTGCATCTTTAACTGGTGTTTTGAAAGAAGATATTTCAACACTCTGTTGCTTTTGTAGCTCTTTCCTTTGTGAGGTAGTGGATGCTCCACTGACTATACCTGTTTGTTGACTTCCCAAATGTTCTTGTCCTTGAATATCAAGGATTTCATCAATATATTCTACTTCTGGAGGAGTATTCAATTTCTGTCTCTTGGCCTGAGGCTGTTGTGAAGATCCAGTGAGAGGGGTAGCAGCTTCAGCATCTCTCTTTTTGCCCTTTTCTACATTTAATGGAGTCTGCAAAATTGAAATTTCTACTGGATTGGTTTGAACAGAAGAAAATTGTACTTGATACCGTCCCTTGGAATTTTGAGGTTGTTCTATCATAGTGAATGTTTCTTTAACTTGTATATCAACCTCTTTCTCTTTTCCCTTAGATGATACTGCAATGTTTTCTTGTAACTTCTGCTGAAAAATTCCAGCTGAGGAAGGACCAACCTATGATCTTGGTACCTGTGCAAAAGAGTCTAGGTCAAGCATATTTTCAAGATCTTTCATAACATTGTCTACATTGACCTGATCACTATCCTGCTCTATTAATCCATTCATCTGTATTAGCATATTTTTCAATCTCTGAGATTCTTTGATGCATGTATGGTGATGATTTATTTTTCATTCTTTTATCACAAATGAAGCTGAATGGGTCATAAGGTACCCAATAGAAACTCTTTTCTAATCTGAAATGGTCTTCTAATATCTTTTCAGCTTCTTCCCCTGCATCCCTAGAGTTACAGATAAAGGGACCTAATTTTCTTTTGATCCAGAGTTGAGCCTTCTTCTTTGCATTACAAAAATGAATTATATCAGAGTTGTTCATCTGCCTGAAATACTCTAATGCAAAGAGTCTCATGGGGACATATTTTGGTAATTTGAATGGACATAATTCACATCCATATATTCTAACTTCTGTGTGATTTTGGTATAAGTACCAATCACCAACTTTGTATTGTTTTGAGAGCTGTAAATTTTTCTTGATTTCATTGCTGAGCCTTGGAGGAGAAACTCCTGTCAACAAGGTGGTTGCAGGGTGTATAAAAAGATCAATGAACTCATTATAGGAATAGGGAGAATCTCGAAAACTATGAGTGATGGCTGACCAAAAGATAACAGACCTAGCATTCCCTTTGGCATCAAGAGTTTTGATATAGAAAGGGAAACTTTCTGACTGGTAATAGAGCATGAGATGGTAAATGACAGAAGAATACTTGAACACTTTCTCATTCTCTAATCTCATGAATTGATCATGGATTTTGTCTGCAATGTAGGATGCAAAGTCATACTTGACAGCAAGAGGCTGTCCAGGGGTAAAAATAGACAATAATATTAGAATTAAATGGTCAACATATTCACTGGTATTAAAACCCATTATAAAGGATATCATATCCAAAACAAGTCTATCCTCCTCAGTGAAAAAAAAATACCCATAATGGGGAGGGCCTTTAGGCTGATGATCAGGCAACATAAAGGTCTGGCAGATGTGGCTTAATTCTTCATGGGATAGTTTGCTGGATTTCTCAAGTAATTCTCCCATGGACAAGGGAGTGAGGGCTTGATCAGGTTGAAAATGTAGCATCTCATTGATAGACTGAGTAGTAATGGGAAAAAGGACATTTTGACTTGGAGATAAGACTACTCGTTGAGTGGGATCATAGTTTGCATGACAGTAATGGATTATCTCAGGAAAAATATGGACAGAGGGAAAGAGGTACCTGGGAAGATTAGATTCCCATAACCCAATCATATCCAAGCCATTCAAATAATTGTCTCTGCAGCGACAAAAAATTTGAAGAGCACTATCACTAAAAACCAAGTCTTCAATTTGGAAATCTCTGTCGACTAATGATAAATAATCCAAGTATCTGTGAGGAGCGTTCAATGGGGTGACATTTAAAGCCAAGGGAATATTCATTTCTAGTTCTTATGGATTCAGAAATGAATTGTGGGGTTTTTGAAGAAATGGGCACAATCTCAGGTTTTGGGGATTCAATTACGGTTTTGGGAACTAATGGAGACAAATTTAGAATCTTGTTTGAGTTTTCTGTATAGATTTCTTTTTAAAAAAAAACCAAGATTCTAACGGAGTTCAGTGCAAATTAGGGTAAATACCTGTTTTTGGGAATGTACAGTAATTTGGACAGGTACCGGTTGAGGTGGACGAACTCTGGATTACTGGTATGCAATAGTCCTCAACAAAGTATAGTTAAGGGTGCTTGACAGTTGATGTTTTGAAATTCTTTGCATGGAGGGTGAAGTCGTTTTCTGCGTACAAAATGATGAAAAAGACACGGGTTTTTGTTTTATTGGCAAAGTCAAATGGTGGTGGATTTTTTATTATTTTAATAAATAACGTCAGTATGTACGACAGATGAGTCACGGGGGGGAGGGTGGTAAGCGATTTTTTCTGCACCGCGTTTGAGGGAAGGCGGTATTGAGCGGATGGGTAGCGATTCCACAGAACGAATGACACGTGGCCATGGTATTGTTTGAAAACCACCGTCATTTCGCGCGTTATTGTTCGGATCGAGGATGGCCAGCGGAATTATTAACAGCCGTTAATCTTGAATGGGTCGATCAAACGGTTGACGGGACATGGAGATGACGGGGTTTTAATGACGCAGGCCCGACACGTCTTATTATTGATTAATCACAGCGGGAGCATTTTGATTGGTGGAGTTAGGTTCTTAATTAATCGTGAGGATTAATTAATTCCTTTGTTTAAAAAGTGGAAACGTGATCAGGCGAGGGGAAAATATACATAGAGATGGGTTATTTCAAAGTTTAGTTTGAATTAAACTTCGGATTTATTTTTGTTTAAAACACATATATTATATGTTTAAAGTTTTTTCAAATTTTTATTATATGATAATTAAATTAGATTAATCCAATTACCATAGGGGGCGGGATTAACATATAATGATATATTTTAACCAAAGGGGGTATAAAATGGGTTTTTTATTTGAACGAGTGAGGAATAAATACTTTGGTTAAAATCATAATACATGGGTTTTTGGGATATTATATAAAAGGAATTATATATAATAGGAGAAGGTCATTTCTATAAGGAGTTAATAAATAAAATCAATGTTAATATGACAAGGGGACAAGGTAAACTTCAAAATACATTAATATAGCTAAGAAAGTGAAGTTTTTGGAAGCAAATTGTATTATAATCACTTCATCACTTAAACTTAGGATAAAATGTGATTTTGAGGGTTTTTTATGAAATATCTCATGATTTTCCTAAGTAAAATGGGATTTTACTCAGGAAAGAATTTTTTGAAGTAAATAAGTGTGATGATGAATGATTTTAAGTACTTAGGTTTTTTCCAATTATTGGGCCGAGGGTCCGGTCCCTCCAAAAGTCAAGGAAATGCCTTGAGCCCCTTTAATTTTCAAATACCTTAGCACTTAGGGGAAATTAGTGAAATGTTTAGGGAAAAATGAGAAGGGAAGTTAATAATTTGACTTTGCCTTTCTTTGAAATTCTTCCAGTGGAGTGTCTGCCTTTGCACTTTGTGATGAAAATAAAATATTTCACACATCTAAAGCCATTGATCATCACATGTAATTATGCAACATCATCTACCTACCCTACCTACTTTACTCTACCATTTTTCTTCTTTATTAGGGTGCACTTAGACTGGCAAACCCTTATCGCACTTTTTCTTTTACATATGGAAATCTATCTAGTTCTAACCTTATTACATCCAAGGGCTCAGATTAAACTGTTGAGCCCCTTTTATTAACTCTACCTATCTACTTATCTGCTAATATTAAACTGTTTGGCCAGATATTTATTCTCTACTCTACAACATGAAATTGAAAAATGAATGATTCAAGTTTAAACAGTTTGACTATTCATAAATTGTGGCAAAAGTTTGACAAGCTGCACACAATAGCTTATTACAGAAAATGAAATAGTAGTGGCATTTAGACTTGCACACTTTCCTGGTCTATTTTTGTTTGGGGTTCATTTCTTTCACTTTTTTTACCATTTTATTATTTTCACCATTTGATTTTTCTTTTAGGGTATACCCTCTTTACATTTTTAAATTTTTTGATTCTTTTAGAATATGGAAAACCTTTGAAACAAGAAAAGGTATGAACATATTACATATTTCATCAAGTCAATCATGAAATATGACACCTATTGGTATAGGATTCTAACACTGGCTCCACTTGGGGATGGCTTTTCCTAGTGAAAAGTCAAGAACAGCAGGTCAGATGCCTCGAAATGGCTTTAACTGAACCATGGAATTTTCTTCTTTCTGTTGCTTTATTGTATGTATGACAGTAATACTTCTGAAGCTTAGGGCCTTCTCTTCGGGCTTCAACTCCAGCAGGTTACCATCCACTCAAAACTTTGTTTCCCAGTTGGAAATCTTCTGCCTTGGTCCAATCTCAAACATGCATTTGTTGTGGCTGAAAATCTTGAATTGAATATAGTCCTTTTTCTGGAACCTGAAATTTGATCTGAAACTAAAACAACACATAAAAATTTTCAAACCAACTTAATGAAAAACTAGCTGAAAATTGACAACTAAAAAAAAATTCTCAAAATTATGAGCTTATTAACACTCATCTATCTACTCAATCTACTAAAAATCTTATTGAATCAGGTAATACAAAAATGCCAATGAAGCCAATGAAGTAGCTGTAAAAATAAATGGATAACTTGATTGCTTGTGATCAAAATTGGAAGTATGTTATGATCATGTGCCTTTATAATAAATGATATGATGTGTAAAGGCCACTTTTGATGTATTTGATCCTCATAGAGAAAACATGTTTGCAGATTTGGGCTCAAAAGATTCTCCATATAATCTAATATAGGATCAATAAAAGCATGATGTATGTTATTTACTTTTAGGCCTTCAATGACTAATTGTTCAATTGAATTATGAATACTAAACCATGAACTTATTTCTTCAGTCTTGTGTTTGAAAGAATAATCATCTTCAATATGCAAGTCAAAAGATAGTACAATTTCCTCTTGCTTTGGAGAAGGAAGATTTTCAAAGAATTCTTTAGGATTTCGGAAATTGTATGACTGAATTTGAGAATGCAAAAATTTGATTTCATTTTCATAATTTTTAGAAATTATATCAAGAAGCCATTTTTTAACTTGAGGAGAACATTTTCTTGATTTAAAAATAAGAAAGAAAGCTCTTAGAAAATCCTCATCAAGTTGAAGTTCTAATATCTCATCCCTCAAAATAGCTAGTGATTGTTTTGTGAAATTATCATAATTATCATCATACTGATCATATTTAGGCAAATTTTCAGAATAAGGAATGTCATCAATTATAAACATTGGATCAGCATATTTCTCTTCCAACAATCCCAATATGTCTTGATTAGATTGGTTGCATTCTTTTTGAAAGTCATTATTTTGCTCAATAGGAGTGCTATCAAGCAATGGGCCTTTTTGGGAAAGTAGAATAACATGAGCATCAACTTGTTCTTCTATCCCTTCATGGATAAAAAATTTTGTACATTCATCAACATTAGAAGAAGTAGAAACAATTTCTTCATTATGTAAATATTTTGAGGATGGTTGCATGTTTAGAAGCAAATTGATTTCTTCTTCGATGAGGGGGGGTGGGAATCTCTGAATTCTTAGATTGAAATGACAATTGTTTTTTCCCTTATCTAAAAGTTGATCATGAGGTTGATTATTTTCTTTAACTCCATTCAAAACATTAAATGAAACATCATTTGTTAATACAGAGGGGTTTTGTGGATCTTGATTTATCTCCTGACTTATTTCATCTTTGTTTAACTCCTCTTGATTATTATGACATTTAACTTGACAATGAAAGTTTTGGACTTCTTCTAATAAATCTTCAGAAAACCAATTTCCGAAATCTTCATCAATATTTTTAAGGTAATGTATAAGATCTTCAACTTGATCACAACAATTTTCAGCTAATGATAAAGATGGAAAATCTTCTTTGTAATGCTCAACAAAATACCCCTTATATTGAAAATATTTTAGAAAGAAACAAACTTGTAGGTTTGAGAACTATACCATTCTGCTTTCTTTCTAAGGATGCCATAAATATCTTCATGAGACTAGTCCTCAGCACCAATCATAACAATCTTGATGAGTGTATATGAAATTTAATGAAATTTTATGAGATTGTCATTCATTTTTCATCTTTAAATCTAGGAAAATTATTCTTAATCTACCTTTAGTGATTTGTGTTCCAATCAGTGTGATTTGCTCCATGGAACATATCTTGATTTTATTCTTGAATTAAATCCCCTTACTGAAAATCAGCTGTAACAAAAACCACTTTATACCTTTAACCAATTCCGATCTTTATATAAAATAATACATATTGAATCTTAACGAGAAATATCTCATGTCTTGGATTCAGATGTCAAGTTAGCTTTAGATATTTTCCATATTGTTTATTCAGGGTTCATTACTCTGAATTGAATTATGATTCATAAATGGTTGAAATTCATAGGTGGATGATTTAACCTTTGTGTGTCCAGTCATATCCATATCTGAATCAGAATCTATTACTATAAAAAGTGAAAAAGTTAGTTATGAAACAAAATGCAGAGTATTTCTGAATTATTTTGTTTTTTGAATTTTCAAAACTATGATTGCTTTTTAAAGGAGAGCTTTAGATGAATTTAAACTTTCTTAAGACTTATTTGACCAAAAGGCAGTCCGTGTTGAAGCCAGAATGTTCAATCCCTTAAACTGGCTTGGAGGAATATCTTTAAAACAACATTGCTTACTTTTTACCTGTTCTATGGCAAACATTTACAATGCAGCTAATCTTCGGACTCATGTGGTTTATAATAAACAATATTGAAAAATAAATTATTCGGGTCCCAGAGTGTATAATTAATACTATGTTATCTCAGATTTCTATGAGGTTGGAGAGGAATTAGGGCAACACAGGCAATCTGCAATTAGAATCTAGCCAATCTCTGCAAGAGAGGGGCTCTCTGTAAAATTTAGCTTTGTTTTGCAAAGGTATGGGCTAGTTATAAAGTCCAGGGGTTTTACTTTGAATTTAGGTTGATGGAATTCTTTAGGCGGGAATTAAGATCAAATAGTTTTAGATCATTAGGCTAACTGAGTCAGATTGTTTTATATGAAAACAAGTTTTTTAACAAAAGATGGTTTGCTCAGGCAAGATAATCATGAAAACAATTCACAGATCAGTGAATGGAATGGAGTCATGGAATGAAAAGTAATAAAATTCTTTCAACCCATTCAAGAAGAAGAAAATAAGAAGATTGAATTATCAATAAGAAGCGATTCAAGTATTCTTTAATAGTAATAAGATGTACAGACTAGATAGCGGAGGAAATTAAAATTCTTTGTTTAACAGGTTAGAAAAACATTCCAGAATAATAACGGTAAAATGGGATTCTACACACCTAAGTACCTACGGTTTAATTATTTTGATTAAATATTAAGATAATGAAATACGGATGATATTGTAAACAAAATATGAAACTTCAAACCATGAGATAGAGATGACTTATTGAATATTGTTGACACATGAATTGAGAAAAAATTGCCTCATTCTGTCTAGTTTTACAACGAAAAATTTCTCAAAATATTTTATTCCAAAATATTCAATGCCATCAAAGTATAGAATCACACCTAGGTAATTGATTGAGGGCTTATTTATAAAAAAATTATTGAAATAATATAACAAAAGATGTAATCGGGGTGACTCAAATCGTTATTAAAAAATAGAGATAGATGAATTAATGAATGAGCTAAACCTTCAGTTTATCTTCATTTCCTCCATACGAGTAATAACGGCGGACCTATATTTGGCTCATTATTGTCCTCTTAAATTAATTTTGAACAACCACGCCTTGCTTCTTGATATCTGTTTCTTCTTGATACCTTTTATTTAGTTGATACTCTTTGACCTTCTTATCCCTTTATCCTTCCTCTTTGTAGTAATGGAAAAAATTTCATATATAAGGATAAATTTGCAAAGTTCAAAAAAATCTTCCTGTTTATCTCTTCTTCTATTAAAGTGGAACGAACTTCTTTATGTTTCATATATTTATAATTTATCTTGAAGAAAATTAAAATTTGTTGAAACAAATGTTTCTTGCCATGTTCAAGATAAAACAAATTCTCTAATACATCATGAAGATTCTTTAAATAAGGTAATATTGCTTGATGATAATTGAGCTGATTAAATTATGAGCATGTTTTATCCAATTCTATTGTTTCAAGTCCATTATTTATCTTCTAAAACCATGGGCCTTGAAACCATACAACAATAAAACATCAAACCTTTCATCTGAAAAATGATTTCTCTATACCGTATCAAAACACCTTCATTCTAAATTTTGCATAAGATTTCTTTTAGTAAAAAATATTTTTATCTCTAAGATTGTTAGGTTAAATGTGATTGAGGTCTACAAATTCTTGTCTACCCAGTTTAGGTGTTAAAAATTATGAGCTGATTGGCTTCTTGGGGCCTTTTTATAATTCTGTATTCTTTATTACATCAGACTACTGATAATCATTTGTATTATATTCTCTGATAGACCATATATCTTTTGTAGTATTTGGATAATATTATCCCAAAGATAATATTATAGGCCCCATTATCTTTTAATGCTTGTTCAAGATCTTTTTGTTTAGGTAGTTGCTCATTGACCTCAAAGAAAGTCCATCATTTCTTCTTGGGAATTATTCTTTATTACTTCTTCGAGTTTGAGGATCTCTTGAAGCTGGCAATTTCCATTGCTTTCTCAAAGTGCAATGTCATCATCTTTCTTCTTGATTAGAGCTTCTATACCTTTAACATCTATTGGATTATGACCTCATCATCATTATTTCCTCTAATGTTTTTATCTGTTGTCTTGACGAAGAAGCCTTTTCAAGCCACAATTGTGTCTTAGTGTTCTCCAAAGAATCATGTATCCTGTGAGCTACCATTAGGTCATGAAATGAATCATTCTGATGCCTTATGTAACTCAATCTGATCTAAAGGATGAATATCCTTTGATAAGACTTCAAAATTTTTTGATATGTCTGTAATTTTACATTTGGGGATTCTTGCACTTTCGGTTTGAAGTGACTCATTATCATTTGCCTTGTTTGAATGTCATAAGGCGACATCAATATTTCTTGATTCTTAGAGGCCATCTTCAAATATTGATTATAAACAGTTCTTAAGGATAGTTCTTAGCTGTATATTGGTAAATGTCTTCTTTATATCTCCTGCATCTTTGCTTGGTGTTTTGAAAGAAGATATTTCAACTTTCTGATTGCTTTGTAGCTCTTTCCTTTGTGAGGTAGTGGATGTCACTTGTTGCTTTTGTTTGTTGGCTTTTAATTTTTCTTGTCCTTGACTATCAGAGTTCATCAATATATTCTACTTAGGAGGAGTATTCCAATTTGTCTCTTGGCTTTGGTACATTTGTGAAGATCCGATGAGAGGGGTAGCAACTTCGGCATCTCTCTTTTTTTCCCTTTTCTACATTTAATGGAGTACGCAAAATTGACTTCTCTTTGGTTGGTTGAGCAGAAGAAACATCCTTGATCATGTCCCTTGAAGTTTCTTGGGTTTGTTCTGCATGTGTTGAATGTTTCTTTAACTTGTATATCAACCTCTTTCTCTTTTCCCTTAGATGAAGTTGCAATGTTTTTCTTGCTTCTTTGAAAATTCCATTGAGAAGGACCAACCTATGATCTTGGTACACTGTGCAAAGATAGGTCAAGCATCTTTTCAAGATCTTTCATAACATTCTCTGTGGCCCTGTCACTATCTGCTCTATCGATGTTCCTTCTATCCATTCATCTGTATTAGCATATTTTTCAATCTCACGGGATTCTTTGATGCATGTATGGTGTTGATTTATTTTTCATTCTTTTTATACAAATGGCTTGAATGGATTGTAAGTGCCCAATAGAAACTCTTTTTTAATGCGAAATGGTCTTCTAGTATCTTGACTTCTTCTGCATCTCAGAGTTCTGAGATAAAGGGACCTAATTGACTTTTTGATACGAGTTGAGCCTTCTTCTTTGCATTACAAAAATGAATTATATAGTTGTTCATCTTGCACAAAATACTCTAATGCAAAGAGTATAATGAGGACATATTTTGTTAATTTGAATGGACATAATTCATCCATATATTAAAACACATTGTGATTTTGGTATAAGTACCAATCCTGTATATTGTTTGAGAGAAATTTGTAAAGTTTTCTTGATTTCATTCTTTGAGCCTTGGAGGAGAAACTCCATATTAACCAAGGTGGTTACAGAGTGTATAAAAAAGATCAATGAACTCATTATAGGAATAGGGAGAATCTCGATAACTATGAGTGATGGTTGACCAAAGATACTGAGACCTAGGATTCCCTTTGGCATCAAGATTTTTGATATAGAAAGGGAAATTTTTTTGGCTTGGTAATAGAGCATGAGATGGTAAATGACGGAGAAGAATACTTGAACACTTTCTCATTCTCTAAATATATGAATTGATCATGGATTTTGTACGCAATGTAGGATGAAGAATCCTTGACAGTAGGAGGCTGTCCGGGGGTAAAAATAGACAATAATATTATAATTAAATGGTCGACATATTCCTTGGTATTAAAACCCATTATAAAGGATATCATATCCAAAACAAGTCTACCCTCCTCGGTGAAAAAAACTGCCCGCAAGGGGGAGGGCCTTTAGTGATGATGGGCAACCATAAAGTCTGTTGGTCTTATTAGGTATATGTGGGATGATTTGGTGGATTTCTCAAGTAATTCTCCCATGGACGAGGGGGTAGGAAACGATCAGGTTGAGAATGTAGCATCTCATTGATAGGCGGCAGGTAATGGGAAAAAGGACATTTTGACTTGGAATGGTAACTCATTGATTGGATCATAGTTTACATGGTATTGATTATCATGAAAAATATGAACAGAGAAGAATTGCACGGGAAGATTAGATTCCCATAACCCAATGTATCAACCATTCAAATCTTTTCATTATCTCTGTAGCAGACAAAAAATTGAACCTATCACTAAAAACACGTGTTGTTGGAAATCTCGTCGACTAATAATAAATAATCCGAGGGTCTCTATGAGGGCGTTATTGGGGTGACATTTAAAGCCAAGGGAATCTCCATTTCTGGTTCTTGTGGACGAGAAATGAATTGTGGGTTTTAGAAATAGGCACAATCTCGGGTTTTGGGATTCAATTGCGGTTTTGGGAACTCATAGGCCAATTTAGAATCTGTTTGAGTTTTACGTATAGGTTCTTTTAAAAAAAACCAAGATTCTAACGGAGTTCGGTGGAAATTAGGGTAAATACCTGTTTTGGGAATGTACGATAATTTGGAAAGGTGCGGTTGAGGCCCGGACGAACTCTGGATAACAGTATAATGGTCTCATAAAGTATAGTTAAGGGCGCTTGACGAGTTGATTTTTTGAAATTCTTTGCATGGAGAGTGAAGTGATTTTTTGTGTGCAAACTGGTGAAAAAGATGTGATTTTTGTTTGTCAGCAGTCAAATGGTGGCGGTTTTCTTATCACCCAATAGCTAATAAATTAATAAACAAGATGAATACGGGGAAGATTTCGTGGCGATTTTTACGCACCGCGTTTGAGAGGCGTGTGGCGGATGGGCGGCGATTCCCTGAACGAATGACACGTGGCAATCGTGTGCAGGCTTCGTCATTTCGCGCGTTATTCGGATCAGGATGTGTGAAATTATTAACGGTCGTTAATCTTGAACGGGTCGATCGAACGGTTGATGGGATAGGGAGATGACGGGGTTTTAATGGCGCGGGCAGGGCGCGTCTTATTATTGATTAATCACGGTGGGAGAATTTTGGTGGCGGAGTTGGGTTCTTAAAATTATTGTTGAGGATTAATTATTCCTTTGTTTAAAAAAGTGATACTCTGATCGGGCAAGGGGAAAATATACATAGAGATGGGTTATTTCGAAGTTTAGTTTGATTAAACTTCGGATAAAACACATATATTATATGTTTTAATGTATATTTTTATTATATGATAGATAGTTGATTAATCCAATTACCATAGGGGCGGGATTAACATATAACAGTATATTTTAACCAAAGGGGGTATAAAGTGGGTTTTTATTTGAACGGAAGTGAGGAATAAATACTTTAGTTAAAATCTATAATACCTAGTTTTTTGGGATATTATATATATAAAGGTATATATAACTAGAAAGAAGGTCATTTCTATAAGGAGTTAATAAATAAAATCAATGTTAATATATAATTAGGGATAGGTAAACTTCAAAATACATTAATATAGCTAAGTGAAGTTTTTGGGCTCAGTGTATTATAATCTTTAATCACTTAAACTTAGGATAAAATGTGATTTTGAGGGTATGAAATATCTCATGATTTTCCTAAGTAAAATGGGATTTTACTCAAGAGGCCGCTGAAATGAAAATGAATGTGATGATGAATAGTTTTTAAGTACTTAGGTTTTTCCAATTAGTGGGTAAAGGGTCAAGTCCTCAAAAAGTCAAGGAAATGCCTTGAGCCCCTTTAATTTTCAAATACCTTAGCATAAAGGAAATTAATTGAAATGTTTAGGAAAATAGAAGGAAGTTAATATTTGACTTTGCCTTGCTTTGAAATTCTTCCGGTGGTACTGCCTTGCTACTTTGTGATGAAAATAAATATTTCACACATCTAAAGCCATTGATCATCACCATGATAAGCATCATCTACCTGTTATACCATTTTTCTTCTTGTTCAGGGTGCTTAGTGAATATATCACCCTTTTCTTTTACATATGGAAATCTATCTAGTTCCTTCTTATTGTCAGAAATTTTCCAGTTAAAGCAATGCAGACTTATTTTATTAACTCTACCTATCACTTATACGCAAGATTAAACTTTTTGACTAGATATTTATTCTCTATTCTGTGTAGAAATTGAAAAATGAATGAGTCAAGTTTAAACAGGTTTGACTCTTCCCCAAAATTTTCTTGTAAAAGTTTGACAAAGCCACTTTATAATAACTTATTATAGAAAAATGACATAGTAGTGGCATTTGAGCACACCTTTCTGGTCTATTTTTGTTTGGGGTTCATTTCTTTCACTTTTTTGACCATTTTATTCTTTGCTGCCCTTTGATTTTTTCTCTTAGGGTATACCCTCTTTACATTTTTAAATTTTTTTGATTCTTTTAGAATATGGGAAAACCTTTGCAACAGAAAAAATTAACATATTACATAGCTCATCAAGTCAATCATGAAATATGACACCTATTGGTATAGGAGTCTAACATGGCTTATGTTTGATGGTTTGTTATGTTATTTACGGTCATAATTACTTCTTACTAAACATCTGATGAATGAATGATGCAATGATCTAAGTAAAGACATAATAAGATCTCTGGACATACACGTTGGATTAATGAAATGCTATGGTTTTAAGAAAAGAAAAAAGTAAAAAAGTTTTCAGCCCTAAATACTGATTCACCCCACTCGAGTATTTTTCCCAACAATTGGTATCATAGGAGGTCCTTTTTTGAAAAGGATTAGTCGCTAGAAGGAAGATCAAACAAGATGAACAAATCAAGATGAAACTGACATCTATCGAGCCTCCTCTCTTTAACAAAAACAATTTAATCTTCGGGAAAACAAGGATGAGATCCTATCTTCGGTCTACGGGAGCGATGTATGGGCAATTGTTGAACAAGTATATCAATATCAGTACACGGTACCAACAAATCCGAAGGAAAGAAGAATTATGAAACAAATGCAAAGGTGGTGATACTCTGTTAAGGAAGTCTAACTAAGAAATCAAATTTGTCAAAGTCATGCGGTAGGATACATCAAAACAATATGGGACAAAATCATTACGAGTTATGAAGGTGATGCAAAGGTAAAAAAAGTACTAAACTCCAAACTCTCAATTCAATATGAGAATATAAAAATGGATAATGAGAGAGCATTGCCAATTTCTTTTCAGTGTTGATGATATTGTAAATCGTGTAAATGGGAGAAACAATAAGCGAATCTACTTTGGTTGAGAAAAAATTTAAGATCACTAACGACAAAATTTGAGTCAAAGTTTTTGCTCTTGAAGAAAAGCGAGGATCTTCAAAATCTTACCATGGTGCAACTTCATGCCATACTATTACATATGTAATGAGAAGAGGACGATCATACGAAGTCAAAGAAACGGTCTTTTAGAGCTTCTACAAAGGATTAGTCGCTAGAGGGAAGATCAAGCAAGATGAGAAATCAATATGGAACAACATCTATCAGGCCTCCACTCTTTAACGGAAACAATTTAATCTTCTGGAAAACAAGGATGAGATCCTATCTTCAGTCTCTGGGAGCAGATGTATGGGCAATTGTTGAACAAGGATATCAATATCCAGTTGCAGTACCAACAGATCCGACGGAAAGAAAGACTTATGAAACAAATGCAAAGGCGGTCAATGCTCTATTGGGAAGTCTAACTAGATTAGAATTTGTCAAATTCATGCAGCTGAATATAGAAAAGGCAATATGGGACAAAATCATTCTGAGTTATGAAGGTGATGCAAAGGTAAAAAGTGCTAAACTCCAAACTCTCAGAATTCAATATGAGAATCTAAAAATAGATAACGAGGAGAGCATTGCCAATTTCTTTTTACGTCTTGATGATATTTTAAATCTTATGAGAAATATGGGAGAAACAATAACCGAATCTACTTTGGTTGAGAAAATTTTAAGATCACTAACGGCAAAATTCGAGTCAAAAGTTTCTGCTCTTGAAGAAAAGCAGGATCTTCAAAATTTTACCGTGGTGCAACTTCATGGAATACTAACTGCATATGAAATGAGAAGAGGAGGATCATCTGAAGTCAAAGAAGTAGTCTTTAGAGCTTCTACAAAAGGGAAGGAAGTACAAAAAACAGAAGGATCAGGATATATCTCAGAAGAAGATGAGGTAAATTTTGTAAAGAAACTTCAACTTGGCACAGGACGGTTAAGAGGTAAGCTTCCTTTCAAATTTTTTGATTGTGGAAGAGTTGGTCATTATGCTGCTAAGTGTCATCATAAAGAAACACATAAAAAAGGGAAGGAAGTAGAAAGAAGGTATAAGAATCGGTTTAGCACTAGAAAAAGTTACTATACTCATGAAGACAGTGATGGGTTATCTAATAGTGAGGAAGAATGTGAACAAGATCTTAGACTTCTCATGGCATTTGAAAAATAATCTAGAGAAGAAAAGGATACTTTTGAGGATGCTCTAGAGGACAATGATTTTCTTGATGAAAACAATCAACTCAAAATATGCTTAGAAGAGAGTAAAATAACCATAGAGACTTAGTAAAATTAGCTTGAAGAAAAGGAGAAACACAATGAGAAATTAGAGTGTGAAGTAGTAAGCCTAAGAAAAGAACTTGAGAAAGTAGGAGCTACGATCTTACCGTTGCTAAAGGTCTGCAGTATAGATGGAATTCTGAGTACAACATTATCCTCTTATAAAAACGAGTCTTGGAGGTCTCAAAATATTCAGGCTTCGCTTAAATTATCTAAAAGCGACTACAAGTGGTATACAACATCACACTTGGCAAGGGAATAAAGAATCTTTACGAGGTAAACGCAGTCATCAATTCAAAGAACACTAACGGGAATATCTCTCAAAGAAACACCAATCAACAAGTAAATTCAAGTAGAAGATTTCATGATCGCAGAAATTTCTTCTTCAATGGACAATGTTTCTCATGTCACAATTTTGGTCATAAAGCTGTTCAATGTGTTGCATATAAAACCATCATGACAAGAGAAGCAAGAAAGAAAAGGATTGATATTAAAACAAAGAAGAATACCTATAACAACTTTTCTCCTCTTCAAAATGAAGTTGAATGTGCTTATTGCAATAACTTTGGCCATGAAGAATCTGAATGCAGGAGCAAAGTTCAGCCAAAATAACATGTTCCTTCAAGCTCCAAAGCATGGAAAAAGAAGGAATTACAGGTTGAAAATTGTGGCATAGCGTTATTTGTAGAAGGTGAAGAAAATTAATGGTACATTGATAATGGATGCTCAAGACACATGATAGGTGACAAAAACAAACTTCTTGCATATAGTGCTCTAGATAAGGAAAAGAATGTTACATTTGGAAATGATACTCCTACGGTCATTAAGGGAAAAGGGTCTGTTTTTCTAAAAGAAAAGGTGAAAGCTAATGATGTCATGTATGTAGATGGATTAAAGCATAACCTGTTAAGTGTAAGTCAAATGTGTGATCAAGGAACTGAAGTTGTCTTTAGTTCAAAAGAATGTGTGGTACGTGATCTTGATACAGGTAAAACAATTATAAAAGGAAACATAACTCCAAGCAACCTGTATGTATTAAAGAACTGCAAAGAACAATGTTACATGAGTAAATATTCAGAAAAATGGCTATGGCATAGAAGGTTGGGGCATCTGAGCTTCTCTCAAATCAACAAATCAAGCAGACTTAAAGCTATTCGTGATCTTCCCAATATTACACCACCTGAAAGTATCATATGCAAATCTTGCCAATTCGGTAAGCAAACCAGAGTACAATTTAATGCCAAGGAAGGATCATCAAGTAAGCCTCTTGAACTCATTCATACTGACATATGTGGACCTGTGAAGAAAAAGTCACCACATGGTGAACAATACTATATCCTATTTATTGATGATTTTTCTAGAATGTGTTGGATTGGGCTGCTTAAACACAAAGATGAAGCATTTGAGAAATTGCATATCTTCAAAGCACTAGTTGAGAATGAATTAGATCTAAAAATCAAGTGTCTCAGATCTGATTGAGGAGGAGAATATACATCAGATGAATTCTTTGAACCTTGTGAACAACATGGCATAAAAAGACAGTTTTACGTAGCTGGCACTCCACAACAAAATGGTGTTGTAGAAAGAATGAATAGAACAATTCAACAAATGGCTAGAGCTATGCTTGATGATTCCGGAACACCTGACACATTTTGGGGAGAAGCAGCACATACAGCAGTAAACATTCTCAACAAGGCACATGTTCATGTAAATAGTGATAAAACTCCATATGAACTCTGGTATGGTAATCCTCCCACTGTAAAGCATTTTAGAATTTTTTGAAGCAAATGCTTTATCAAAAATAATGATGAAAAACTTGGCAAGTTTGAACCCAGAGCAGATGAAGGAATACTTCTTGGTTACTCCTCTAGGAGTAGAGCATATAAATGTTACAATAAAGGACTTCGGAAGATTGTTGAATGTATTGATGTTGTTATTGATGAGTCTCCTGCAGCTCCAAAAGAAGAAAAACAAACAATAGATGAAGACGATGGTGACATATATCCTTCGCTAAATAAGGATGATATAGATAGTGAACCATGATGAATAACCTAAATACAGTTTATCTGAAAAAACTCCATCCGGATATGAAATCTCAGAATCTCAAATTTTGGAAGAAAAGGATACGGTGTACAACTGAAGAAGGGCTCTTGCTTAGGATCTTAAGAAATACGGCATTTACGTCACACTATTGAACCACCTGATATCGGTCATTTTACTGAAATATGAATGTTGGATTCAAGCCATGAATGAAGAGCTTGATCAAATTGAGAAGAATCACACTTGGGAATTAGTACCAAGACCTCATGACAAAAATGTCATTGGAACTAAATGGATATTCAAAAACAAGTTAAATGAGAATGGGGATGTTATAAGAAATAAAGCTAGACTTGTTTGCAAGGGGTATGCTCAACAAGAAGGTATAGACTTTGAAGAAACGTTTTCTCCTGTAGCTAGACTTGAAGCCATAAGAATGTTTCTTGCTTTTTCAAGCTTCCAACAAATCAAAGTTTATCAAATGGATGTTAAATCTGCTTTTCTCAATGGAGATCTAGAAGAAGAAGTTTATATAGAACAACTTGAAGGATTCATTTTGGGAAATGATGAAAATCTTGTTTGTAGACTTAAAAAGGCTCTATATGGTCTCAAACAAGCTCCAAGGGCATGGTACTATCGTCTTGACAAATATCTTCATCAACAAGGATTTTCAAAAGGGTCTGTTGATAGAAACTTATACACAAAAACTGAAAATGACAAACTATTGATTGTGGTTGTATATGTTGATGATATCATTTTTGGAAGTAATGAAGAGTCTATGAGTCAGAAATTTTCTTCTGATATGCAGCAAGAATTTGAAATGTCTTTACTTGGGGAACTATCATTCTTTCTTGGCTTGCAAGTGCAACAAGCAACAAATGGCATATTCTTATCACAAGCAAAATATCTTAAGCAAATCTTGAAGAAGTATGGCATGGAAGATTGCAAACCTGTAAGTACACCAATGATAACCGGATGTAATATCAGTTCTAATGATGATTCCCCCACGGTGAATCAACCAGAATACAGATCTATGATAGGAAGTCTACTTTATCTCACTGGGACAAGACCAGACATCATGCATGCAGTTGGGATTGTTGGAAGATTCCAAGCTAATCCAAAGGAGTCTCATCTTCAAGCTGTGAAAATAATATTCAAATATCTACAAGGAACTCAAGACTTTGGACTATGGTATCCAAAGAATTCTGATCTTACTCTTCATGCATACACTGATGCAGATTGGGCTGGAAATGTTGATGATCGGAAAAGCACCAGTGGTGGTGCATTCTATATGGGGCCCCGGTTAGTATCTTGGTTCAACAAGAAGCAAAGCTCTATTGCCTTATCTATAGCAGAAGCAGAATATGTGGCTGCCGCATCATGTTGCACTCAACTTCTTTGGATGATGCAAACCTTACAAGACATTCAAATCAAATGTTCACCTCATATCTCCATTATGTGTGATAATACAAGTGCCATCAGTATCTCAAAGAATCCTGTTATGCATTCCAAGACCAAGCACATTCCATGAATATATAACATACAGCTGACAAATTGCTGGAAAACAAAAGTGAAATTAGATTATATTCTCAAAGAACAAGTTGCGTATATTTACAAAGCGTATAGCCAAGGGAAGACGTTCGAATTTCCTAGTGAAGCCAGGAGTAGTACTATGAAGATCAGATCTACTTAAATACAGAAGATTAAATTGGTTGTGAGGTGTTGTTGGGCATCTCTGAATACACAGGCTAAGGGGGAGCATTGTTATTATGAAAATGATGCATTATTGGCATTTATAAGTCATTTTTTTTTTTAAGATACAGCATGATCTCAGGGGGAGCATGGTATTGTCGGTTCAAAGGATCTTGATCAACTCTTTGCCATTGATTTCAAGGGGGGAGGAAAAGCAAAAATGGGGGTTTCTATAAAGACAATCAAAGGAAGAGTATTGCCATCAATGCCAAAGGGGGAGATTGTTGTAAATGTTGTCATTGATGGAAAAAGAATTGGCAAAGAAGGAGCATATGAAACTGTAACCATGAAAAGAGGAAAAGCAAAGTAGCGGTAGAAGAAGAGTGCATAATTGAAGCAGAATTGTCCAGAGACAGAGTAGGAGAAAAAGGCCATTGAATAGAAAAGAATAAGTGAATGTTCTAATAAATGGTAATTCACCCTGACGGAATCCGTGATAAGTAAGAAATCCATTGAAGGAATTAATGGTTACGGAGATATGATGGTTTTTCTTGCAGAATCAAGAACTTGAATGTACAATTAGAGGCGGAACTATGATAGGATAGAACTCTGAACATGCAATGGAAGGTTGATATATTATAGCAGAATTGAAGACAAAATGACATTGAATTGTCTCGAGTTGATGTTTGTAAGGAAATCCCATCCATTTTTTCTTCATTCCCCTCATAGAGGAAGCCTGCATATAACTAACTCTATCCTAATGGTAGTGAAAATCCCGTCGGAAGAGAACTACATTTGTTCATTGTTTATTGGAAATCCTGCCGAAGATAGACCAGAGTTAAGTAAGTAAGAAGGATAGCGCAAACCCAGACTAACCCTTTGGAATCATGAACGAAACCTGAAAGGAAAGAGATAGAACGTAACAAAAGGAAGTGCGATGGACCCTGCATGGGAGAGCGGAACCGTGACCGAGTGAACAGTGAAGGCGGTTTATGATTTTCATCGCACCACCTATGCGGAGTAAGCGGTATTTGAGGAGTTGGGAGCGATTCCATAAATCATTCGACACATGGCAAGGAGGACCCACGGAAAACTGCTTGTCTCTGTGCACCATTGCGCGTTATTGTTTGACCCAGGATGCCTAGAGATATTGATACATACAGTTGATCTGGGAAGATGACATCGGACGGTGGCTGTGTTCGGAAGGTGCGTGAAGGATAACCCAGGTACGGCGCGCCATCGTGCGTTATTTCCCGTGCAAGTTACCCAAGCGATATCCATCGATTTGGATGTTGCGGCGCGATGGAACGTGAGCCCTTCGATCGGGTCAATTGTTAGTGCTGGGCCCCAATTTAATTTATATTGCTCATTATTAAGGTCTATTTAAAAGTGCTGGTTATTAATATAAATTTCTATTATATATTTTAAATTTCCAAAGGTTGTGGATAATTTTTATTTATCAAATTCCACGAATTTGATAAATAAAATTTCAATAAGAGAAGGAATACCATCACCAGTTGGATGGTTTTGACTCATGGTTTTACTAAAGGCAAAAACTATACAAGGAGAAGACGATTATTGTACAAAGTGTGCATGCGTAAGGGTGGTGAATGAATAAATTTCTCTAAGGAATATCTGCATGGACGAACTCTGTTCTTAATTGATAAATCTGAATCTACGATGCACCCATGGATATAATGATCTGACAATGATGAATCTCTGGTTTGATCGACTGAAGAAATCATGAAGAAGCTGAATGCGAATGTCTTACGAAAGAAAACTTAGCTACATCTGGTGGCACGGGAGGTATGTTTGTGTGGGCGAGTGGATCGATTATGAAAATTAGTGGAACGTGGTCACAGTGGTCTTCAGTGCGAAGCCTTTAATGTAGAAGTTGTAACTCCCGCTAGATAGTGGTAGTAAATGAGGAGAAGGTTGTAGCTACCTGGTGGAGGTGCTATACAGTCTTTGGTATAAGTACAACCAACATAAATTGTAAGAAGTTTTCTTTATAATAAATATTATGTTGGGAATATGACGACATTAATTCTCCCAAATTGGGTTTCCACCTTAAATACTGGTGTTCATATGTGTGGCTTATGTTTGATGGTTTGTTCTGTTATTTCTATTCATACTTACTGCTTACTAAACATCTGATGAATGAATGATGCAATGATCTAATTAAAGACATAATAAGATCTCTGGACATACACGTTGGATTCTGTAAAATAGCATATGGTTTTAAGAGAAAGAAAAAGTAAAAAATTGTCAACCCTAAATACTGATTCACCCCCCCCCCCTCTAAGTATTTTTCCCAACAAATAATGCCTCAAGTATGCACATACCCGTATTTGAAAAATGTATGTTAATAAATACACGGGTATGAGAGACCAACTTCCTTGTTAAGGATGGTGCCAAGAGTTGCTGAAGTGTGGAGTGATGCTGCAAGCAAACAACAGAGTGAAACCAGGCTTAAATATAGTCTTTATTTCCCTTATTTGTTGCATCCCAATGTTCCTTGACTGAATTCCAAATTGTGTTGATGCTTTATTACTTGACCTCATCGTGTGAGTTTTGGGGATCTTCCTTTGCCTTTTTGTTTATATCTTTGTTCATAGAACGAGAGGAAGGAAAAAAAATTCAAACAATTCTTAAAGCTCAGGACCTAGAGTAGGGTGAAAATTCCCTCCCCAAGATGAGAGATTGGGTGTTTAAACACAAAGAAAGAAAGCAAATCAATGAAATATTAAGCTCGGGACCTAGAGTAGGATAGCTTTTCCCTCCCTAGGACAAGAGATTGAGCCCTAATAAAACAACAAAAAGAAAAGCAAAGAAAAACAACTAATGCTCAGGACCTAGAGCAAGGTAGTATTTCCCTCCCTAGGACGAGATATTGGTTCCTAAGAAATAAAAATAAATAAAAGCAAAGAAAATGACTAACACTCAGGACCTAGAGCAGGGTAGTGTTTCCCTCCCTAGGACGAGAGATTAGTTCCTAAGAAATCAGAAAAAATAAAAGCAAAGAAAAATGACTAACGCTTAGGACCTATAGCAGGGTAGCATTTCCCTCCCTAGGAAGAGAGGTTGATCCTTAGATCAATATCAATCCTGTTCTTGCACCTTTGTTAGCCTCCTTGGAAACGATGCCAAAATGTTGGTGTCCAAGTGTGAATGAATATTCAAACCCTTTCCCACATTAATTGTCAATCCAGGTGCATACATTATTTCAAGGTAACGCGCAAGGTATATGCAGGAGCAATGTCACAATCCAATATTGATCACAGATTCAACAATTAAAACAACCACAACTACTGTAATAGTAATTAACGATAAATTGCAGAATTATAAAAGCATTCACAATAATTAAATAACATACCATAACAACAGTTAAAATACTCAAACACAAATGCGAAAGCAACAAAAGGAAGTAACGCAACACATGATCAGAAGAGTGGGCCCAACTCTCCGACCAGTGTCGTGGTATACTCACAGCTTACATATAGAATGACAAAATGACTTGCATTCAATTAATTGAAAATATTATGTTACAAAACTTGATCTCTTGCACGTTAACCCTCTATGTGTTCTCTCTTCTCTCTGATTTGTGTCCCTTTAAATATACAAAAAACAAAGGGAAACAAACTAATTAAAAAATCTCAATAAGTAAGATGAGATCTAAAAGATATTTCCATCATGATTCAACTGGCACAAGTCAAATCTAGCAATTACAATTAGGGCAATTTTGGAAAATGACCACAATAGAAAATCTGCAAATCTGTCCTTCGAAGAACCCTACGTTTCTCTTAATCAACACCGAATTTTGGAAAAGTTCTCATAGAAAAACTAATTTGGTTCGTTCTGCACAAAACTCATGTTTCCGATTTTCAGGATTCTTCTCTGTTTTTCCCAAAATGTTCAACCAAAAAGTGTCTATTGTTATCCCATCGAATTTTTGAGTTGGAATATTTAATTATTAGCTGAAGTTCAAATCTGCAATCTGGAAGAGATCTTGAGGGCTAAAATAGTGAGTGATATTATAACGAATTCATTAATAAACCATCATTGGCAAAATCATGCATAATAATCATTAATTTATTAAAATAAAGGATAACAAGTATTATTTATCCAAAAGAGCATAAATAATTATGAAATGGAATTATATAATAAATTATGATAAATAATGTGATAAAATAACATTAGAAATGGATGAAATGGATGTTAAGAGGTGATAATAATATTACAAAGTAGTGGCCCAACAAGATGGACCTATTTTGAATATGTGCTCCTCTATTGGACTAAGAAATATAAACACCTTGGTCCTCTACCTATCTTTGTTTCTTGGGGTATTTGGATACATAGGAATGGAATCATCTTTCCAGATACGATACTTTGCCCACTCTCTATTTCATCCAAGATTGCTGCTCACTTGAGAGATTATATACAAGAGTCCCCCTTCAAGAAGCATATAATACATCAGTTTCCCGTGATTACATTAGATGTGCTTATTGGTTATTTTGATGGGGCTACCCAGGAAAATCTATGTGGAGAAGGGGGAATGATCAAACTTGTTGAAAATAGAACATATCACAATAAAATTGGTATTGGTCCTAGCACAAATACCAAAGTAAATCTCATTGCACCATGAACCCTTATGATGATTACAAAGCTAAAAAACATAAGAAATATCTTATCCTGGGGGATTCCAAATGTTTTATAGATTGCCTTAAAGGTTCAGCAAAACTTGAGGTACTGCACTTGGATACCTACCTGGAAACACATAATTGGACAAATCATAGGATATTTCGAGGATATCCAATTCCAACATATCTACAGAGAGTTCAACAATAGTGTTGACAACTTATAAAAGAGATCATTATTACTAGGGCCAGGGCATATTACAATTGAAGAACTAGCTAGAAGTCAGATAATAAATTCTTGCAACATTACATTAGCTCAACTAAATTGACATTATTTGACCCAAGTGGAGTAGAATTAGTTTCCATTTCAAGGAATTAGCAATCAGCCACACAGTTTCTACAATAGGACAGAATATGAAATCATTAAAATATAAAATATAGGGAAGCTACAAACAAAAACACAGATAATACAAACAACTACACAAATACTATCGAAGATAGGAAAAAGAATGCAGCATATTATCATAGATACTTTTTTCTGTTCTGATTTACATATTAGAGTCAATCAACATTTAATTTTTTTATGTAAGAAAAAAAGATACATGACAGAATTATAGATATGCATTTTCAGCTAGTAATATACAAGTTAGAACAGTAATACATAGAAATATCAAACCCTTAAATAGATTGGATTGACATGTAAAACAGAAAAACAGGAAAAATGTACTTTTTTATTTCGAACGAATAACAAATAAGTAACTTTCATCAAGTGAAAAAAAACCAATTGGCATATAGGGATCATGATTGTTTTATGTTGATGTTTATATACATATATGTATGTATGCATGTTGTTTCATGCTAGGGTCATCAGGAATCATTCTTGTGGAGGAATGATTTCTTATGTAGGTAAATGACATGAAGAGGTTCCTAGTTTATGAGGAATCAAGTGGGAAGAGTAACCCTGACAGATCTATGAGGTTAGTATCATGTGGATATGAATTTATATTTTATTTATACTATGTCTATGTTTATGCTATGGAAGTTAATGATGAGGGATGCATCAACGAAATGAAATCAGTGTAATCTGCAGGATGTTGGGACAAGCATGAATAGTGGAAAGACACTAGAAGCAAGGTTGCTTGGTAGAGTAAGTGTGTGGTATTTGGATGTGCAGTGCTATTGCTTGTATAGGTTGTACATGTTGTATATGAGGTACATGTTGTGTATATGATGTTTTGTACATGTTTTTTATGTAGCGTTGTGTACATATGGTGTTATGCGCATGTTGGATATGTAGTGTTGTGTACATATGGTGCTTTGTGCATGTTGCATATGCAATGCTATGTACATATGGCATGGTGTGCATGTTGTACATATGGTGCTATGTACATGTGGTGTTGTGTGCATGTGGTGCCATGTACATGTTGTACATGGGGTGTTGTGTAAATGTCATGCATGTGATGATGTGTACATGTGGTGTTGTGTACATGACATGCATGTGGTGATGTGTACACATTGTGGAGGTAGTGGTGGTTACGTGTGGTGTTGTGTACACATTATGCATGTGGTGTTGTGTACATGTGGTGTCGTGTACATGTTGTGTAGGTGGTGATTTTTATAGGTGGTATTGTGCACTTTTTATACATGTGGTATTGTGTGCATGTCGTACATGTTGTATTGTGCACATGTGGTATTGTGTGCATGTTGTACATTTTGTTTTGTGTATGCATGGTACTTTGTATGTGGATTGTGTAGCCGATGTAACGTGACATGTGCATTCATTGTGTTGTACTATGTGCATGTATATGTATTTTTTTGTACACAGGGTGTAGGTTTATGTATTGTATTGCATTGTATGTCGAATGTAGTTATATGTGTTATGTTGTATGCCGGGTGTAGGTGTATGTATTGTGTTGTCTTGTATGCCAAGTGTAGGTGTACGTGTTGTATGTCAAATGTAGGTGCATGTATTGTATGCTATTATATGCCGTGTGTGGTTGTATGTGTGTGATGCATGCTATGTGTATGTGTGCATGGTTGAAGAGAAGGCACTCGATGTTTTTTGAGTGTGGAAACCAATCCATTGTGTGTACAAAAAGGACAAAGGATAAAGGTAGATCCAAAGGATTGATTGAATGATAAGTATTGGTATTTTATTTCATTTTTAATATGCACGTGATCCATGACTTTGATTTATGATGGTTACATTTGATTTATGATTTTTATTTATGATGGTTGAGTTTTGAGCTAACCACATGTGATATGTTTATACATGATGATTTGATAAAACAATTAGTTTAACTTATTGTGACAAGAAGTGAACATGATTGCAAGTGTACCTTATTTACATGTCACCGATGAGATATGATGTGAATTTATTTTAATTTATTTTTAATCTAATGGAAATTATGTGCTTGGTACAGGAAAGTGCGAAAATGCCCGGTTGGGTGGTTGAAATTGACTACAAGAAAGAATTAGCAGCAACAAAAGGTATTGGAACATGCAACAGTATGTTGGTGAAGCACTTCACGAGTGGGGCCATTATGGGAAATTGGTACCCAATCATGTCTATTGATTTCCATGTGTATGTTATGATTGGTATGATGGTTTTGAGGCAGGTATATGCCTTGGTTTTTTTACCTTCTGATATGAGGAAACCTTGCCAAGGGATGGATTTCCTAGGAAAGGGGATGCCAGGGAACTTGGAAGGTGAGTGACTATACAGAAGGGGGTGGAAAAATTTCTCGAGGGACTGTGTAGAAAAGAAGGGAAGGTCGAGGATGGATTTTTTTTCTGTCATTAGCATTTCCAGGTGGAATTAGATGCACATTGGGAGTGTTCCTTGAAACAATGATCTAGTAAAAGGACAACAACACAGGATTGTAGCGTTGGACCTTGGATGAAGCTTTGAATTTGGTAGTGGATTCTGGACTTCCTGGGAAGGAGGTGAATCTCGGTATTACTTTGAGGGTGGAGGTGTGAGCTTATGGATTCCCTTATTACAGATGCAGGCACTATATCCTTTTATTTTTTGACTGATAGAAAATGTGCACATATTTATATGTGTGTATTATTGTAAATATTGTAGCAAGTTAGATTTATAAAGCTCTATAAAAAATATGGTTATTTGTTGGTGGAAGAAAATATGCATAAGTATATGTGGTCGTTATTGTAAATAACGTAATGATTTGTGTTATAAATCTCCAGTAAATGGTATGATTGTCATGTTTTCAGCAGGTTGCTCATTGTAAATACTTGTAACGAGATGTGTTATAAAGATCCATGGGCAATATGTTTTTTATTTTCAGCAGTCTTATTGGTTGCAGGTGTCATTGAACATTGAGGATGGTGTTATCCTAAGGGGGAGGGGTATGTAATAGCCTCAGGTTAAAAACTTCATGTAATAAAGTTAATAAAGGAAAAATAATAACCAAGGTCATGGGACACATATTCCAAGCAAAATCTTGGGCAAAACATCCTAGTGTGGGTGTTCATTTGGTTTATTATGGCTAGAGGAAATTGGAGAAGGCATTTAAACAGGCAAGAGGCATTATTTGGCATTTTATTTATGAAAATATTGGAAAATAGGAGAAAAGGAAGGTGAAAGGTCACAAGTTTCATGTGAGGAGTAAATTGAAGGAAAATAATGGAAAATGAATAATTTAGAGGCATCTTTAATAAAAAGGCTTCCAAGGATCAATTTGTAGGAATTTTGGACAGTTTTTGGGTGGATATCTCTCTCCATTATCTCTCTCATACACTTAGATAATTCTTGGAGCATTCTAGCATTGGATCAAGAAAATAAAAGGAAGATAAAATAAGGAAAACGGAAGCAAAGATAAAGAAAGGAAGAGCAGAATCAAGTGGATACAACAGGATTACTTGAAGTTATTGAATTACATGTGTGATTTCCTTGCTAAATTTGGCATTCATGGTACATGCATGTGTGTATTTGGTTCTCTTGTTTTCATTGGCATGAGTTTTTATAGGTGTGATGGTGATTTTCAACCTTGCCTTTCCATTTTCGGATAAATATGGTGTGATGGGTTCTCTTGTATTTGGTTGAGTTGGATTGACGAATGGTTTTGAAAATGAGTGGGGTGGCCTTTGAAAGAATACAAGGCCTAGGAATCCCTAGACTGGTGAAGGTGGGATTGTAGTAAAGCCAAATTTTTCATACGTTAGTGGGCCTAGGAACCTTGAACTAGTGAACGGAGGGATATATGGTAAATCCGAGAGATGTGTGCCCTCGATTAGGCCTAGGAATCCTCGACCAGTGAATGGAAGGATATACAGTAAAGCCTAGAGGGTGGAGTCTCGATTAGGCCTAAGAATCATCGACTGATGAATGTTGATATATGTGGTAAAGCCTAGAGATTAGGAGATATAAAAATTCCATTCAGTATAGTTGGAGAGATCCAAAGGCATCCATGCGTGTATAGGACTAGTGTTCCCTGAATCTATACATGGTGGTATTGTGGTAAAGACTGGTATTGTATTTTTATTGTTTGGGCGTAGGAATCCCTTGGTGGATTGCGGTAAATCCTGAGGAAACCTGGTTGATTTTCTTGTGAGTGACACAGTCATGCTTAGAATATGGCACAAGGGTGATTGGCTAAAAAAAATATTTGGTTCAACCTAATCTATGGTCTGGTGGTATGTGGAAGTCCTAGACCTGGTTGCATTTCCCATATGTTAATAAGAGCTCCTTCTCCTTGGTAGTTCATGTGTAAATGTACTTGTTCATATGTGTCTTTTATGGATGTTATATCCTTGTTATTATTGTTGTTTATGAGTATGTTTTATGACAGACTTGATGTATGGATCTTATCATACTTAGATTAACCAATTAATTAAAAATGAATACATGACCTAATAGATGATAATTCATCTATTTTGATAAGCCATCAATGTTTCTTTACGAATCTCAGATAATTATGAGACCCTTATGCTCAGATATGTGGTTATGACCTGCAGATTACATATTTGTGACATGTTTGACAAAATGCTTGTCATGGCTAGTGGGGTTCCGATTAAGTCAGTGATCAAGTTTTTGTATTAGTAGTTTGATTTCATGTTTATGTATTGTTTCTGGAATTTTCATGAATTTATGGGAAGTGACTTGAGACCTAGCTGGAAAAAATCCACAGTTGCTGGCATGTCATATCGTTGGAGTGAATGGAAGGCCTCATTCGCATGCATGGCTTATCATGGGAATGGCTGAGGGTCAATATCAACAAATTGATAAGTTTTCTCAGCCATTAAGCACTTGGAAGGGTTGGTTTCCTTCTGAAGGGCATGTAGCTCCTAAGGAAGGCCATATTGGTTTGGTTTTGTTAGTTCCACTTCCTTAACTGTAAATGGTGGGTTGAATCACATCATAATAGCATTTTGTCACATGTTTACCCCAACGAACTGGTTAACTTGGGTAAATGTGTGAGGAGGGTGTTATAAGGGCTTCCTTGTGTTGTATCACAAAAGTGATGTAGCAAATCATATCGTAGGAAAAAACATGTTGTGAAACCAGCTCCAAAAATAGAAGAAAAGAGATATCAATGCCTTAGAAATAAGCCACTTCGAGGGGGAAACCTATAATACATTACATGAATGAAAAATTCTTGGATCATTCAAATGAAAAAACCTCCTTTCTATATGTAGGAGTCCATGGGGCCACAATGTAATCCTAGCCGACCTAACAATAATAATGTAAGGGCACAATAATAACAATATGGGGGTTACAGGGGTACAAAAATAACAATAAGGGTGGCTACACTAACATAATAAGGACTACACTATTAATAGAGGGACTTAACATGCCCCTCTCCTTCAAACAAGTGTTGTCCTCAATGCTTGATTATTTCTTGATGCTTCTGTATAAAATTCTCATCCTCCTAGGTGGAATCTTCCACAAGAAAGTTCTTCCATTTGCTAAGATACTCTGAAATTGATCGTACTTTTTGAGTTCTTGTTTCTATGACTACTTCAGACCTTCTTTCGATGTGATGTTGATCTTCCTGTTGTTTCATTAGATTCTGCACCAAAGTTAGGTTATCCTTTGAGAGTTGGAGAACTTGTTGTTGATGCTCGATGTGATATTCCACTAATTTATCATCCATATTAGCTATTATTTGATCCTTAAAACCATCCAACTTAGCCTCCATTTCTGCTTTTAAACCATCTATGTCATCTTCGGTTGCTCTTCGTAAGATTGAAATTTATTGCACTTGGTATCGTAATTTTGATATCTCAGACTGCAATTCTTCCTCTTCATGCATCATAGTATATATTTTTGAGGGCTTAATGGGTATGGAATTATTTTTTGGAGGCATTATAGAACCCAATACTGATAAAAATTCTAAAATATGCCTTTGGAATCACTTCAAACTGCTTTTTCAAACAAACTTTATGCAATTTTAAAAACCAAATACACACCTTTTTCTTGCTTTTGAGGAGCTCGATATTGAAATTGAATTATTTATGTGATTTCGGATCTTTAATATCTAAAATTTGGCACTGAGGTAGCCCTCTGAATTCTCTTTCGAATTCCAAAAATATGACCTGATTTGGATTCTTGAAGACAAAGTTGTGCCCAATCTCCTACGATGACCTAATTATGGATTGGTTCATTAGAGAAAACTTATACGACTTGCCACGTGTCACTGTTTCCTCCTTCAACTCTAAAATTTATAGATAGGAAACTAAATTTTGTGTTCTTCTAGTCACCTTTTACAGAACTCCAATTTGATGCTCATAGAGAGTGTTATGAATATTTTCCCACGATCACCTCTTTGAGATGAAATTCGGGAGCCTGAAAAAGACCTACCTTCCATAGATCATATCTCCAAAAATATTGCGAACCAAGCTCTGAAACTTTGCGAAAAATTTCCTCAGGATTTCGGCTTCGCGCTCTAAAATTTTTAGCTTTTGAACCTTCATAGCAAAAACATTATAGTGAAAATTCTGCGATGACCTTTTTAAGTGAAATTCAGGAGCCTACAAAAATCCCTAACTTCCATAGATCATATCTCCGAAAATATTGGGAAACAAGCTCTGACATTTTGCGACAATGTTCCTCAGGATTTAGGATTCGCCCTCTAAAAATTTCAGCTTCCGAAATTTCGTAGAAAAAAAGTTATAGTGAAAATTCCACGATGCCCTGTTTGGAGCAGCGAAACCTAGAATCCAAAGCTCTGATACCAAATGTTGTGAAAACAACACCAAAAATAGAAGAAAAGAGATATCAACGCCTTATAAATAAGCCACTTCGAGGGGGAAACCTCCAATAAATTACATGAATGAACAATTCTTGGATGATTCAAATGACAAAACCTCCTTTCTATATCTAGGAGTCCATGGGGCCACAATGTAATCCTAGTGGGGCCACAATGTAATCCTAGCCGACCTAACAATAATAATGTAAGGGCACAATAATAACAATATGGGGGTTACAGGGGTACAACAATAACAATAAGGGTAGCTACACTAGCATAATAAGGGAATACACTATTAAAATAGGGAATTAACAAAACATTTCGTGTTTTCTCCTGTTTGAGTGTCCAAGTAAAATTTCTTTGTATTGATGTGATGTGATATTGTGCTTTATCATTGTGATGATGACATAGATTAATGTTCTCTAATAGTTAATGGTAGATTGAAGTTAAAACTATTATTGAAGGATTAAATTATTCACCCACTCGCTCAGTTAATTCCAGCAAAGACTTCATGGCCAAGTGTCATGGTCAAAGGGGCCACCATGATGGGGATCCACATCCTGAGTGTTTAGATATAAAGATGGAGAAATTGTGGACGTGTGAGTTACCAAACGACCTTTTTTTTCCACCCCTCTTGTGCACCTTTTACTTTTTCTTTATTTTTTCTTTATATTACTATTTGTAGCTCAAAGGGTTAGAGCCTATTTTGTATGATGTGTAAAAGTTGAATTTCCCCTTAATTATGAAGGAAATAATTTCCCATCAAGGTTGGGACATGCAAGGGTTCCTTTTTATGATGTAAAGGAGAAACATGTGTTCAGGATATTGGTGATGACCATAATGAGTGAGGTAGAGATCAGGATAAGCTTTTTCCCACATGATAATGTGTATATGTCCCGACCATATTTTTCATTTTGATATTCTTTTATTTTTCTTTATGGCCATTATATGCTCTTTCCTTTTATTTTAATTACATTTACCTCCTAGGGTGAATTTATAGGCCTTATCAAGGTATGTGGATGTATGTGTGCCAATTCCCAAAGAACTAATGGTCAGTTGAACCAAAATAATGGAGGTGGAATGTGGGCTTGTATTGTAAGATGGAAAGTGGTAAGTATGGAATATGGATAGATATAACACACTATCTTAATCAAGGGTTCCTGAGTAGTGCCCCTCCTAAACCCATTGGGCTATTAGGGGAGGTACCAATAGACTAGTATCAAATATTAACCCCCCATTTAAGGTGTGGGAAAAATATCACAACCAAAACCATTCATTTTTCCAGGTTTCCCCATAACCCATATCAAAATCCCAAATACAAACAAGCATAAGCACCTGATTGAAAATTTAATAAAGTACCTTTTGATCAGAATCCCACCTTCATCCATGTTCTCTTACCAGATGGGTGAGAAGGTATATGATTGATGCATGTGACAGAGATAAAATGGCATGTTGCCAACTAGTGGTGATTGTCAGGGGCTACGTGGCTAGCCTATTGGATGTGAGGAATGGGAGAAATTTCTTCTCTTATAGAATCACCCACTTTGGTGGGTAACAAGGCCATAGTATATAGGGTTCCTGAACAAGGGTTTTGATTTTATTTCATTCCTTAGTTGATCTTGTGGTTGAAGGATTTTCCCTTTAGAGGGATACCTTCTCATATCACTTTCATTTCATAGCTTGTGCTAATCAGGAAAGAGGTTAATTTAAATTCTAGGATTCTATCCTCTTTCCCTAATACAAAATAATTAGGTTAAAAAATTTAAGAGGGGAATTCAACTTGATCCCAATTGCCTTAGTGGAGATAAGGCACTTAAGCCCTAGTCCTAATGACCAAACATTTTTTTCAAAATTAGAATTCTTATCTTATATTTTCCATAAATCCAAAAATTAAAAAATGTATTAAAATATAAAAAATGAAAAAATAGAGCAAATCCATCATAAAAAAATACAAAATAAACCATTGGTAGATTTTAATTTATCATCTAGAAAAAAGTTTGCAAATTACAACTTTAGTCTAGACACTTTTTTGGGATTTGTGCCTAGATTATTAATCTAATGGCTCAAGTGGAAAAAAAATCCTCTTCTTTGTGCTTTTAAGGGCAATATAAAATTTATTTTGAGGCTTTTAAGATGTACTCAATTTTGTAATTTTATCATATCAATACTCTTGCAAGGATTAGTAAGACCCTAAGCCCATGGATTCATGTAGAAAGATTGTATCTAACTCCCTCAAACCCTAGTTTCAATTATGAATTGTTTTAAATATGTATAATTAATATTTGGAAGTGATTTGAGCCACCCAAAGTATTACAAATTATTTAATCTTGAATGGGGGATTTTATGGTTTTGAACTTAGGATACTGGTTCTATTTTCTATGCAAGTTTGTTTTAGATTGTTGTAGCTTTGTAATTCTTTGATATTTTTTTATTGTTGGGCTAAAATTTGCCTCATAATTTAATTCCCAAACAAAATCACCTAATGATATTTCATCCTGGGTTATTTTCACACTATCAGATTGTTTGTAAGACACTCCAAATTTGGGGTTTTCTTCATTTTCTATCATTTTTGCAATCTAGAAGTGTAGGAAAATGCAAGATTTTCCAAAAACATACTACAATTTTAGAAGGAAATCAAAGAAAAGTCATCCCACTTGATGTATGTATCTTTTCCACACTCTTAAGCACCAAAGGTAATAATTCATTGTGGTATTTGAGTGGGTACTCAAGTGCTAGTTTGTATTTTCTTAGATACTTATTCATATATAGGGTTTAACATTTTTTAGAATTACCTCTTAACTTTCATCATACATAATTGTTTCTAGGTACTTATCTTTTAGCTTGTTGGTGAAGTGTATGTTGATTGGGATACCCCTCGTGGCTTTTTAGGAGTTGGCCTAAAGTGAGAGGATATTGTGTGTAGGTGACTTTAGGCATACCTCCTATGTGCTTACCCCCAATAACCTTATCTTTGACCTTGCAAAGGTTGTTAATTTGGGTGGTAATAGTACCTATTTATCTATTTAGAGGCAAAGGATACCCATGCTAGTTCATTTGTGTCCATTCAAAGTGTCCTTCTAATTTCTTGGCCTCAAAAGATTATAAGTTTCCTCTAGGGCCTAACTCTTTGGTTTGTTCCCTTGATCGTATCCAAGCTCTAGATTCTCATGCTCAATGCTCAAAAACTCATAATTTTGACTATTCTCGTCAAGGGATCAAGGATGCCCTTGAAAGGTCTTTTTTGGTGAGTCAAGATGTTGTTAATGACCTTGGATGCAGGGAAAAGTTTAAGGATGGAAAATTATCTTAAAGTTTAAGAGCATTGGTGAATCTCACTAGTTCCTAATATGCAAAATATAAATTTTTTATTAATGTATTTGTAAAATTATTCAAATTTATAATGAGTTTTAGGCCGATAGGCCTTTCTTTTGAATCATTGCACCTCTCAATTTTGTTAACACTTATCCTCTCCATTTAACATCTGGCACACATTTTTATGCCCACTCTTCTCCTCTTCGGTTGACACCTTTTGCTCATAATTTGACGTCTGTTTAACTACATTACAGTTGGTTTACTAAAATCCGAGATAAGTACCACGAATTAACTGGGTAGTGTTTTTGAAATACCTCGAAGGTACCATGATGAGAGGTCATGGAAAGAGTCGGTTTATCGTTGTTTTATTGCAATACAAGATAAGTACAATGAATTGAGAGGTAGTATTTTGAAATACATAGAAGGTGCCATGAATTGAGAGGTCATGGCAAGATTCTATTGAAATATGCAGTGGGACTCATTCACCATAGAAATGTAGAGGTTTAGTATGGATTATTCGTTAATGGCGAACAAAACCTAGCAGGGACCATTGAAATTTGATGATAATAATTAAGTTGATAGTGAAGGGAAGGGTCCAATCCATGGATTGTCGAAGAGGACATGCAACTTATTGGTATTATAAATTTACATTCAGAAGGACGCAGGATATTTCTCGTCGGAGCAGCTAGTATGTAGTTATGGTAAATAGGAAAATGTTATTCAACTTTCACAACATTGAAGTAGCCATACATTAGATTATCTCTAGCTCACCATTAATCCATGTTGCTTTTCATTCTAGGATGGAGCCATGAATGTGTTCAGGTGAATTCTCCAGTGCAGATTATCATATGCACATATTGTCAAGTGTTGAATTTATGTTTTAACTTCTAGGTTGTATGCAAAGCATTTCATTTGAAGATTTGTGTTTTAATGGGTACATGATCACACCATGAACATAATGTTGGTGCTCAACGAAATCCTTTCTAAGACTTGAATATTTTGGCAACATCCTATTTAAACGATGCTTCCAAATAGTTGAATAGTTCGTCAACATCCTATTTGAACGTGTTACCAAATAGCGCAAGCTGCCAAAGGATGTCCCTTGTGTTAAGCAAAAACGCAACCTTACTATGTTAAGGGTAATGCTGCAGTTACAGAAATAAAACAAAAATTATCTATACCAATAAGATAAACAACTTTCAAATATTAAATTTCTATTTCTGGCCCATCCAGTGGTTACAATTAATATGCTCAAACCTAAATATAACTAGAGTTAGGAAGAGATTTTACCCAAGAATTCTCTCAGAAGAAATTCTTGCAGCATAAAGAGTATCCCTGTCCAGTCTCTTTTCACAATGCGTTCAGATGTTGCCCCTATTGGAAAATGAGACCTAATAAGTTGTTATTAAAAATCCAAACATCAACTTTAAAGTATAACTCCACATCAATAATAGATTATAAGGATTTATTCATCAAATTCTTTAACTGTAATTGTGAAAACCATACTTGATTTTGCAATGGTTTCATATGTGCTTCATTCATGCTGGCGATCACACTAGTATCACATTGGTGTATGCATTTCTATTATCTCATCAGCGCGTTGTTACAATCGTTGGTTGTTATGGAAGAAAGAGACAACTTTCTAAATGAAAACGAAATCGCTTCATTTTATTTAGTCAAAATTTTAGAGATAGCCTCTTGCAACGACGAATGGAGAAAAGTGCTAAGAAATAACAAAATTTTATATTTTTAACATGAAATCAAATATAATTTTTTATTTATAATAGGAAATAATATTTGATTTTCTATGGACGTGAGTGCATACAACAAATATGATCAGGTGCATAGTGTAAAAGCTCATAAATGAAAATGCTCAGAATTGATTGGAAACTGAACTACCGTGGTCACCCTGTCGCCAGGAATCCGACGCACTTTGTTTCGTAGAAAACCGACTCTAGATCAAGAAATTATAGATCGATGACCATTGTTTAGAACAGGCGAATTTTTGCAAAAAATTATAGAATAGTGACAATTTGATGACATGGAAACCCAGTCAGCATGCAAGGAATATTCTTTAGTTTTTTCCCAGTGGCACTGTGACAAGTGTCACAACAAGATTCGTCAGTTTGGTTTGAAAGTGAATTTTTTTTATATATCTTCTCCTAAGGTTGAATTCATTTTTTTATATGTATGAGGGACAACCCAACCAGAGGCTAATACGTGGTGCAGCCAGGGGCCGCCACGTGCCCCCTCTGGTGGACCCTCTCCAACTCCAAGGTTCGAATTTCATATTTATCCTATGGTCGTATTAATTTATATGGTGGCATATTATTTATCCTAAGGTTCAAACTATATGGTGGGAGGAATACCTTATATACAAAGTCTGAACATTATGGCGACATTCATATACTATATTGGGCCGAATTATTATATTAAACCAAAGTTTAACTATGGTGGTCTGCAAATTACATTATAAAAATTCTGAATGTTGTGTGTTCAAAGGTTTTGAACTATATATATTGGCAGAAAAAAGTTTATACCACAAGATGGGTGGAGGTTGGGGCTCAACCCCATGATCTCCCCCAAACTAGCGATGCTCTGTGCCAATAGACCATGGATTGAGACGTAACTATATACGGTTTCGACATATATTTGTATTGTTCTGTTTTTAACAGCGTGGGTTTGGAGGCGGCCATCCCCTTCCCATCGACCACCCCATATGACTAAAACCACAAGGTCGGTGGGCGGAGTTTGATAACCATGTGATTATGGTTAAGTTCGGGGTTTATTACCCCTTAACCCATGATTATGGCGCTAAACATTATGTTGAACCAAGATTTGTATTAAACCTCACTTATCGCGCTAATCATGCTTATCCACAATTAATTTGTAGTTTAATTAATTTAACTCATACATTAACTTGGTGGAGTTTAAAAGTGACACCAAATTCGGTGGGACTTCCAAATTTGGCATACTTATCTGGAGTCTTCTCCAAATTTGGAGGAGATTTCCTAGGAAAATTGAATGAGTCATATCTTGAGTAATTTTCGACCAATTTTGGCTCAGGAAGAGTCATTCCTAGTAGATTGGCGTGCTCTAGATCCATTGGTACAGATTGCAAAGGCAGAGGAGAAATTATAAAGGTGTTTTTGTCACTTTTAATAAAAATGAAGCCTAGGGCCATTAAGAGGGAAGGCCATGCCTAGATCGGCTGAAGGCAAAATCGAGAGAATGAATAGTCATTTTTGATAGATTTTGAAATTCTTGACTCATTGGAGTATATTTTAGGAGCTGTAGGGGAATGTAAACAATTTTTTTTTCACTTATGAGATAATACAGAGGCCCAAGCCATGGAAGTTGAACCAAGGAGATGTAGCCCAGGAGGGCTAAACTCCATCAAAACTCTATGTTGAAGGATCACTTATGATGGTTTGTTGTGTATTTTTTTGTTGTTATTCAGCATTTAATTTTCATACTTTAATCTCTTGAGTTCACACATAAAAATCAGTTATTTTACCTGTTTGACACACATGAGAAACAAGGAAACCTATGTACATCAAGCATAATATCAGCAAATAAATTTTAAATCTGAAGATGAAATTAACACAACAAAACTAGCATTCATACTGAGATCAAGCTGGTATCAGATCTTGGCTGAGAGGAAAGGTTATTTTCTTGATAGTTTCTTGAGTTTTGTGCAATTTTAATGGTTGAAAATTTGTGATGCTAAAAAGGTTAAAGTTGCGGAGAGGTGAAGGGAAAGTGTTGGTTGCAAGTCCTAAGATTAGGACCAGAAGAAGGAGAGCTACAAGAGCACCATCTTCACCCAAAGTTTCAGTCACTGCTGCACTTGAAGCACCTCAAGATTTGTCTTAAGAAGATGAGATTGAATCCATAGCCATCATGTCAGGTGTTGGAGAAACTGAAGGTCATTCATAAGAGGATGAAGTCAAGAGAGACTTCAATGACATACATAGGATGGTTAAAATTATGTTTGATACATTTACTACTGGGATGGTAGGAGAAGGTACTAAGCCTCCACATGGAAAAGGAACTTCATATGGTAATAAGGATAAAGAAAAGAGTTCAAAGGGTAGTGGAGGAAAGCCACCTCCGTCTCCACCATCTTCATCATCCTCATTATCTCCATCAGCATCATCTTCCACTTCCACCACAAAAACTATCCACACTCGCTCAAAATCCACAAGAGGAAAAACACCATTACTGAAACTAGATGTCAAATTTGAGCTTCCAATGTCTAATGGTGAGGTAATTGCAGAGAGGCTTAATAATTGGATACGTCAATTGGAGGTGTATTGCAGAATTCAGAACCTTCATGAAGATGACATAAATATTCATTTGGATTCTTTTAGGATGGAAGGATCTGCACTTGTATGGTGGGAAGCAAGGACTCAAGAAGAGATTAAAAACTACGGTAAGATCTCTATGTCTTGGTCAAGTTTTATTGCTGCCATTAAAAGGAAATTATATCCATTATCTTACATTCAAAAGGCCATTATGGATTGGAAAAATTTTAGACAGTTGAAAGGGAAAAGTGTGCAAGATTATACTCATGAATTTAGGAGAAGAGCACTTATTTTGGGTATTAATTTATATTCTCAAAAAACTTTGTTAAAGTACATTGGGGGTTTACACAGTTACCTTAGGCACACTACCCTCATGTTTAATCCCACAAACATAGATGAAGTTTGTGTTCAAGCCACACACTTAGAAGCAAGAGAGAAACTGAACATAGATAATAAAAGTGATAGTGAGGGTAAAGGAAAGGGAAAGTTTAATGGAAGAGGAAAGTGAAATATATCTGTCAAAAGAGATAAGGAAAAACTCACATGTAAACACTATTTGAAAAATTTCCATGATGAAGACCAATGTTAGCAACTTCATCTAGAGTTGAAGCCAACAAAATTGAAAGACAAAGAGAAGGGGAAATTGTTGCTATAGTTGAACATGACTTAGGGTCAAATTCAGGAGATGAGACAAAGATTACAACCATGGGTTTGAAATGTAAGAGCATAGCAAGCACTAGTTCTTCAAATTTTTCCAATGTTACTCAAGATGAAGATACAAGAATATAACTTTTCCATAATAGAGTTGTCTCTAAACATACCAAGATTGATACACTTTTTGATAGTGGGTCACAAGCTAACTTGATTTCCGATGACTTGGTTAAGCAGCTAGAATTTGAAACTGTTAGACATCCAAGACCTTGTTGCTAGGGTGGATATGCAAGAATGAAAACTTACATGCTACAAGGAAGTGCATACTAAGATTCACCATCAATTCAAACTTTCTTGATGAAGTTGAACTTGATGTGGAGCCGCTTGAGATATCAGGTATTGTATTGAGAAGTCCTCATCTGTATGATAGGAAAGCAACATTTCATTGCCATGAGAATAAGTATCACTTTTTTAAATATGGTATTGAGTACATAGTTAAAGCACATTAGAAGAAGACAATTTTTTCTCTTATGCATGCAGGAGAAATGAAGAGGATAGTGAATGCAAGTCAGAATTTGACATTGTTAATGATGAAACAAAGAGATTTTTTGAATCAAAATTTTCAGAAATATGCTTATGCTTGTAATGAGATGTTTATGATTCTAACAGGTTTCCTTTGAAAGGAGGTGAACAAGATGTAAAACATTTGCAGCAGTCAACATTGGTGTTGAGCAGTGTTGGAAACAAGATGCTGGTGCAAGAGAGTGCAAAGGTCAAAGAGAAAGTGACAAAGCAGTTTCTCAAAGAAGGCATGGGTTCCACAAATTCCTATTTTTGGTTTCCAAAAGGTACATGTCAATGGCGAAGTTACTTGGTCAAGAGTCAACACAAGTAAAAAGCAAGATCCGTTAAGAATCACCATGGGGACATTGTGCAAGGTGAGACAATTTTTAAGTTTCCTTTGATTAATGACCAAGGTAGGAACAATATAGTTTCTGTAAGAACAACTTGCTTCTCTGCAAATTCATGGGAATTGCAGCATGACGGTGTCAATGATAGTAAGAGAAGGTTGCAAGAATCAAGGAAAAAGTTAAATTTTATGTGAAAAACTCCAACTGATGAAAATGAGAAAATTTCAGTGCAGAGACACTGAAAGGGCGAGGGAATTGTAACCTCATCCACATGATCAGTAATCAAAGAGATTTTTGGGTCCAAAAAGATTCTAGTGGGGAGGAATGATCGGGTGCTCAGTGTAAAAGCTCAAAAATAAAAGTACTCAGAATTGATTAGAAATTGAATGACCGCAACTGACCCATCGCTAAGAATCCGACGCACTTCATTTTGTCAAAAATTGACTCCGGATGAAGAAGTTATAGCCCATTGACTACCATTCAAAACAAGAATTTTTTTTTTAAAAATTGCAGAACAGTGACAGGTTGATGACATGGTAGCCCAATCAGCATGCAAGGAATATTATTTAGTTTTTTCCCCATGGCACTGTGACAAGTGTCACAACAAGCTTCGCCAGTTTGGCTTGAAAGTAAATTATATATATATATATATATATATTCTCCTGTTGAATTCAAATTTATTTTTATATATGAGGGATATCCCCATCGGAAGCTGACACATGGTGCAGCTAGGAGTCGCCACGTGCCCCCTCTAGTGCACCTTCTCTAACTCCAAGATTTGAATTTCATAATTATCCTATGGTCGAATTAATTTATATGGTGGCATGTTATTTATCCTAATGTTCAAACTATATGGTGGGAGGCATACCTTATATACAAAGCCCAAACATTATGGTGGAATTCATATATTATATCGGGCCGAATTATTATATTAAACCAAAGTTTAACTATGGTGGTCCGCAAATTACATTATACAAAGTCCGAATTTTTTGGGTTCAAAGGTTTTGAACTATATATATTGGTAGACAAAAGTTTATGCCACAAGCTGGTCGGAGGTCGGGGCTTGACCCCACGACCTCCCCCAAACAATCGATGCTCCGTGCCAATAGACCACGGGTTGAGACTGAACTATCTACAGTTTCGACATATATTTGTATTGTTCGGTTTTTTACAGTAGGGGTTTGGAGGGGGCCAACCCCCTCCCATGTGACCTCCCCATACGACTAAGAACACAAGACCAGCAAGCGAATTTTTATAACCATGGGATTATGGTTAAGCACGGGGTTTATTACCCTTAACCCATGATTATGGCGCTAAACATTATGTTAAACCAATATTTTTATTAAACCCCACTTATTGCACTAATCGCACTTATCCTCAATTAATCTGTAGTTTAATTAATTTAACTCATAGATTAACTTGGCGGAGTGTTACGGGCGCCACCAAATTCAGCGAGACTTCCAAATTTGGCAGACTTATATGGAGTCTTCTCTAGATTTGGAGGAGATGTCCTAGGAAAATTGAATGAGCCATATCTTGAGAAATGTTTGACCAATTTTGGCTTAGGAAGAGTTATTCCTAACATATTGGCATGCTATGGACCCATTGGTATAGGTTTCAGAGGCAAAGGAGCAATTCTAAAGATTTTTTTGTCACTTTGATGAAAAAGGAAGCCTAGGGCCACCACGACGGAAGGTCATGCCTAAATCAGTTGAAGGCCAAACTGAGAGAATGAATAGTCATTTCTGATAGATTTTGACATTATGGACTCATTGGAGTATGTTTCAGGAGTTGTAGGTGAATATAAACAACAATTTTTTTTCACTTTTGAGCTAATACAGAGGCCCAAGCCATGGAAGCTGGACTAAGGAGATGTAGCCCAGGAGGGGTGAACTCCATCAAAACTCTGTGTTTATGGATCAATTGTGATGGTTTGCTATGTATTTTGTTGCTATTGTTCAACATTCAATTTTCATACTTTAAGCTTTTGAATTCACCCATAAAACTCAGTTAATTTACCTGTTTAACACACATAAGCAACAATAAAACCTATGTACATCAAGCATAAAATCAACAAATAAATTTTAAATTTGAAGATGAAATTAAAATAGTAAAACTAACATTCATACTCAGATCAAAATATAATTTTATGTTGCATTACACTCCACGCTATATTTTTCCACTTACGTGGTGATTTTTTTTCACCCACGGTATTTTTTATGAGTAACACGAATATTATCCATGTTAAATAGAGCATTGCCTCTATGTGTCCAATAGTTTAATTTAAATTTCAAATATATTTGTAATTCATATTTTCTAAATACCCACCATTTGTTATAAATACATCACGAGTGGTTAATCTCATGTGGCTTAACTAGAAATACAACCCAGGAGCATTTTTTAAAATAAAAATATTAATCTTAGATACATTGGTTTTGTTTTTGTTAAAAGTCCAAACTTTGTTAAAGCCTTCTATTATAAAAATGTGAGAAAATTATAAATGTGTATAAATCAATTAGTGTCGTTGTCTCAATAATTGACATCATGCTAAGTACATCATTTATGTCCTCCAACTAAATAGTAGACTCCTCTCAATGACATTTAGTATTAATTAAGGCTTTATCACCGAGTAAGAATTTTTTGTCCTTATTATACCTTTGTTGTGTGATATTAAGAATAATTTCGTAAGAAAAAATTAATTAGAGATCGATGTTTGTTAATGCTTTTTTCTGAGTTATTTGTTCAATTAATATATTTTGGGGTTAGCATTTTTTTTTTGGTTAAACATTAAGGTATGTTGAAATTCATATTTTGGTCTAAGTATATACTAATCATTGTTTCACAAGGTGTAAAGAGACCTCTATGGGGCAAAGAGAGGTTGATAGGATTGTTAAATTGGAAAAGTTGTACTTTGGTTTGAAATAATCATTTTTTTATTAGATATAAGTTGTTTGATAGAATTGTTAAATTGGAAAAGTTGTACTTTGGTTTAAAATAATAATTGTTGCATTGGATTTAGGTTGTTTAATATATTTGTGTTAAGTTAGTAATACACCATTAAAATAATAATCAAAATATTGAAATGAACGTTATCGACCATATTATAATAAAATTAATTATCTTTTAAAAATATATTCAAAAAACTTATTAGGCTATTACCAAAAAAAAAATTGTTTATAAAAGACATGATACTTTCTAAATGTATGAAGGGATATTAAAAAAAAAATGTTAATAAAATACATAGTAAAAGACAATAATTAATTATATTAAGAACAAAATGTTAAGAAAAGACAATAATTGTTTATATTAACAACAAAATGTTAATAAAAGAAAATAATTGTTTTGTGAATTTAAGTATCCATGCTTCCACACGCTAAGAAAAGTACCTCTTTAATTCTCAGATAATCCATCATTGAATTTAAAATGATACATTACTTGACATGTTTATGTATTTTTTCTAAATAAAAAGAGAGTAACTGGAAATCATGAATATATCCATGATGTTTGGATCATATGTTTTCAATTTTGTTTTTTTCTATGTTCAATTTGGCGACGAAGAATTAATTTATCATATATGTGTGTGTTTGTGTGTGTGTCTGTACTTTCTCACTTATAGAAAGTAGTCTTTCTTTGTGGAAAAAAAAACTAGTAATCATGAATAAAGCACGACCATCCGAAAAAACAATTTTCCAAATTCATTTTTTGGTATCAAGTTCACACCAGAGTCTTTTATTTATTTAATTAAATACGAAACAACATTGTTGAGCCTTCGTTCCATATTGTTGTTTGAAGTTTGACTTAGATTTCTCACGAAACAACATTGTCGAGTCTTCATGCCATCTTGTCGTTACTCTTGAGGCTATCATTGCATTATCAAATTTTATGTTACATAAATCTTGATTCTAGATATTTAAAATGTTAATATTTAGCTCTGTCTACTTTGTAGGGATTACTATTTTTTGTAACCAGGGTCCACTCTAAATCCATAAATGTCAATAGAATCACATATAGAGAGAGAAAACTCAAGGGCTTTGACTACTATGACTTTGAACAAAGATCCAAAAGATGTGCCTCACATAAAAAACATAGGATTCTGAATTGGAACTTCCTGCCTTCACAGAGATGCCATATTAGTGAAGAGTACAAGAAACTTAAGTGACGTTTAAGGAATGTGAAGCCAGAGAGAAAAGGATAGATGAAAATTTTGAAGTTAGTTAGTATCTTGTAATAATAATTTTCAAAGAAATATGTTAAGTTGAGATCAATTACCTACCTGAACCATTTTACTCATAATATTATTGATGGTAGTTTTAATAATTAGAAATTTCCTAGTTTCGGCAAGAAAAATAAACCGACTGTATTATTAGAATAATGGAATTGTCTTCATTTGTATGATATGTTAAGATTGTATTTGAATGGCATGAAATCCATATGAAATAGAAAACACTACCATCCAATTCTGCAAACTTTATCAAGGGCCTTTGTTGATACCCTGTTGAGAAGCTGAAATATACTTTTCTTCCCCACATATTGGGAATAATTGTATATTTGTAGTGGACACAAAATGTGCCTAGATATAAAAGTTCACTAGACTGAAAACACTAGAGGATTTCATCACAATTTAACCCTTAATTCTAATAATTTATTCTGAGTTTGAATGGAAAATATCATGAAGGAAAATTGATAGGAAGCACAAAGACATGATTTTAAGCACATTAACCTTTGTGGGAGCTCCATTTCCTCATATGGCAACATCAAAATTGTTAATATCTTTTCCAAACTTTATTTTTAAAAGGTCACTTGAATTTCCAATCACTGCACAACGCCCATATTGTCGTGGGATATAAGGTGGTATATATGGGAGTACTAATGCAAGCTTCTCCATACAACGCATTTTGTTTTGACATTTATTACTGCGATATAGTTGAAAAATAAAACATTAAGATCAAAACCATTATGTACACAAAAACACTTCAATATAACATCCGAAAAAGAACAAATATGCCAAGTAGCAAATTCTCATGCCAGGTATCTTTCCTTTGTACATTCCCAAGTCACAGTTCAATTTTCCTCACTCAAAACCCTCATAATTTTGATAATATATTATTTTTAAAGCTAATATCGGTTTGACTTTTAGAGTACAAAAGATACATTACAGCTGGTTAATTCACTACAACTTCTTCAGTTGAACTTATTAGGAAGTCTAAGTAGATCACTCGATTATTTGGCATGCCATGAGTGAAAGTATGTAAGTATGTTGTGATATATTTTACATAGATATTGTTATTAGGAACTAATATATTGTTTGTAATTGATATATTCTTCTTCGAAGAAATAAATTTCATGATATTTTGCAAGTGAGTTGTATGGGGAAATGAGTGAGAAGAAAATGTACAAAAGAAGTAGATGGCTATACGACACCAAATTTGATTTCTTGTATGTCAAGGAGATCGACCAATTCTAGAGTATGGAAGGTATCATACATTAATGTACATTTTTTATTAAAAAAGGCGGGGAATCACCTAGATGAGACTATTGTAAAGAAAATATTTTTCACTGGGCCATTCATTGGATTAAATATTTTTAGTTTTGGTTTAACACTTAAGAGGTAGAAAATTACTAAAAGGCTACTTATTAGCTTAAATATTTAACTTTTTGATCTGAACTGTTGTTGTAAACTTCTTCTATGGCAATGAGTCATTAAGAGGATTCATTGAGTACTCGTAAGGAAGATAAGTATATTTCTGGCTATGTTTTTAATTTGCTAGTAGTGGTTTTTTTTGACATCTCAATTCTCTTAGCAACTAATGTAAAACATTGTTTTGCTGCTTCTTGTGGCATATTTCTCACAAATTTGTCTGCATTAGGGGAATTTTGAGGTCTAAAATGGGCCTCCTAAGAAAAATGTACAACAAAAATAAACTTTATAACAACCAATAGGATTCAAGATGATGATGTCAACCATGGGGGATGATTCACCATTTTTTAAATAAAGGGGTAAAAATATTAAAAAATAATAAAATAATAAAACTACTTTTTCAACTCGTATTTTCAACTTATCTCCCAAAATTTTTACTCAAATTTCGAGCGGGAGTACTCGTTGGATGCGAAATTTAATTCCTCATCCAAAGAGTACCCATGTTGCATACTTTTGATGAACTCTACTACACGAAAAATGAGAAATACATAAAAAACGTGATTGTAATCACGTTTTTTTATGTATTTCTCATTTTTCGTGTAGTAGGACCCATCGAAAGTATGCAACATGGGTACTCCTTGGATGGGGAATTAAATTTCACATCCAACGAGTACTCCCGCTCGAAATTTGAGTAAAAACTTTGGGAGATAAGTTGAAAATATGAGTTGAAAAAGTAGTTTTTCCATTTTTCCCTCTAAAATTTGATGATGTCATCAAATCTTATTTGATTTTTTCCACTATTATTTTATAATTTCCTTAGGAGGCCCATTTTAGACCTCTAGAAAAACAAGGATTTCCTTAGGAGGCCCATTTAATTTTCTAGAAAAATAAGGATAGAACTCCTCATTTGACCAGGTACTTGAAGTCCCCCAGGGCTAAGGTTGGGATCTCCGCACAGAGACACCTGGTGTGCTAAACATCACTTGTAGACTTAGCTCAACGGTAAAAGTGTGCTCAATTTCAAAAGACAAATAACATAGATGCATAATAAAATGATCAAAATGAGGAGCCTCTCTCCCTTTTTATGTTTGGAGAGCCTTTCTCTCACCTAGGCCCCACCACCAACTACGATGTCTCCTTGAGCCACGATGTCCCTCTAGCTCTGTGCTGACTTGGGCCCACGCTGACATCTCCTCCATGTTTCCACTTCGTCCTATAGGCCTCACGCTGCCAAATAATCATGGATCCAAGTGACTTTAGGAAATAATCATGGCTCCAAGCGGTTATCCCTGTCACTCACAATGGTCTTTGGGAGACCATGCAATCTGAAAACATCCCTGAAGAAAAAACTGGGCTAACTGTGCTGCAGTGTATCGTGCTGATATAGCGAAGAAGTGTGCATACTTTGTCAGTCGATCAACAACTACAAATATGCAATCCTTGCCATGTACAATGGGAAACCCTATGATGAAATCCATCAAAATACTCTCCCATTTTCCCTCTGGTATGGGAAGAGGCTACAGTAAACCTGCCAGATGGTTCATCTCCCCCTTATTGCGCTGGAAAACTTCGCACTCCTTGACATGTCAGAGTACGTCCTCCTTGAGGCCCTTCCATGAGAACCTCTCTCTGATGGCCCTATAGGTCTTGGTGAACCACTCGTGGCCTGATAGTGACGAATCATGTGAGGCGTGCAATATCTTCTCCTTGAGCTTAGAGCCCTCAGTCAAGAAGATCCTGCCCCTGAAGTAGATCACGTCATCCATCACCCTGTACCTGTCATCTGTAACATGTCCGTCCAGCACCTAATAGGAAAAACGGTCCTTGGAGTACTCTCCCAACAGCTAAGCCCTCCGGTCTGTATCTAAACTCATCAAATACAACGTTGTCGGTCTACGCGAAAGTGCATCGGCCACCACGTTGTTCTTCCCCTCAACATACTCGATGTCGAAATCATATGCCTGGTTCTTTCTGACCCACTTCTACTGCCTCTCCTGCAAATGCTTCTGCTCTAGAAAGAATCGGAGGTTGTTGTGGTCAATCCTCACTCTGAACCTGTTCCCCACCAGGTATTGCAGAAATTTGGCCAATGCATGCATGATGGCCAACATCTCCTTGTTGTATATAACATACAACCTCTCATGTGGTAATAGCTTCCGGCTCTCGAAAGCTATGGGGTGGCCTCCCTGCATCAAAACTACGCCTATCCCCTCCCTTGATGCATCGCACTCTAGGAAAAATGGCTGCATGAAATTTGGTAATGCCCAAACTAGACAACTTCTCATCACTTCCTTGAGCCTATCGAAAGCCCTCTGCATTGTGTCAGTCCAACTGAATGCCCCCTTTTTGGTAAGGTCTGTAAGGGGTGCAACAAGTTGGGAAAATCCCTTGATGAACTTCTAGTATTAGGTGCAGATACCTACAAATCCCCGAAGCTCCGTCACATTCTTCAGATCTAGCTAATCCTTGATGGCCCTGATTTTCTCCTCATGGACCCTCACTCCATCCACCCCAATGATGTGCCCCAAGTAGAGCATCTCTGTCAGCCCAAACTCGAATTTGGAGAGCTTAACATAAAATTTTTGCTCCTCCAATATGCGCAATACAGCCTCAATATGTTGTAGGTGCTCCTCCCATGTCCTGCTGTAAATCAAGATGTCATCGAAAAAAACTAACACAAACTTCGTCAAGTGATTGCGGAAGATGTGATTCATGCATGACTAAAAAGTGGTCGGAGCATTGGTTAGCCCGAAGGGCATCACCAACAACTCAAAGTGACCATAATGACTTCTAAAAGTGCTCTTGGGAAAATCCTTCTCCCTCACGTGAATCTGGTGGTACCCGGATCTCAAGTCAATCTTTGAGAAGAACTTCGATCCCCTCAGCTCGTCCATCAACTCATATATCCATGGAATGGGGTACTGGTTCTTCATGGTCTCCTTGTTGAGAGCCCGGTAGTCAGTGCACATCCTTAGTGTGCCATCCTTCTTCTTCACCAATACCACTAAAGAAGCAAAGGGGCTAGTGAAAGGACAGATGTTCCCAAGATCTAAGAGCTCATGAATGAACCTCTCAATCTCATCCCTGTAGGCCTTAGGATTCCTATAGGGTGTAGTGATGACAGCCTAGATGCCCTGATCCAGCTAATCGTGTGCTCAAATCCCCGATATGGTGGCTGCCTTGGTGGTATATCTCCAAAAACCGTGCCATACCCGTCTAAAATGGATTTTACATCTGAGTGTACATCCTACCCTGTAGACCCTGCCTCTAAAACACGTAGCTCCACTGCCCACTCTATGTCTCCCTTATGGATTTATGCCTCCATTCGCTATGTTGAAATTGTCTATGGTGGGTAGGTGTGAATACCCCGAATCTTCTCGTGCCTTTCGATCTTCTTGTCTGTCCACTCCATCTCCAAGGTCTCCCAATATGTGTGTAAAAATTTATTAATACTGATGTATTACCAAATTATCCTGATCTAACAATATTTATCTTCTTGCTAAATACGGAATCCTTCCACTGTTAAACTTGCGGAAATTTAAAACTCAATTACAAACACCTGTGAATAAATTCAATCGCACATAACACAATTGTTTAACAGGAAATATTAAAGCTAAAAACAAAAACTATCATATATTATGTATATCAATGGAATCATGTAATAATCTCATACAAGGTTTAGTACATCAAGCTCTCAGTACAATCAACAATCATTACACACCGTCATGCAGAAATTTTCATCTCTATGCACGTATTTCTTGCCTCCTGACAGCCTGCCTCCATTGTGTAATCCTTGCTGAAGAAGACCCTTGAATGAATTCGAATTGGCCTTGCCTTGACTACGCAATCCTCATTTGCAACTCCAATGTGTGTCAGATGCATTGAATACATCACTATAGTCAAAACGGATAGTCCATCTCACCCTTTCACCTATCTCTCCATTGGATCTCCAATGGAACTGACATGCAAGTAGTTAAATGTTGTATTTGTTCAGTTTTTAGTGAGTTATTAGCTGTGAATTAATTAACTAATTAATTCACTAAACTCTCACTAGTGTATCTTTCAATTAGACTAGATACAACTAGCTAAAATGAGTTTAACTCACTTAACTGAGTTAAACTAAATAACAACTCCTGTAACTACTCTTCCAACTATGTCATAACTTTGCCACTTCAGTTCTAACTGAGTCCTTCATGCATGAGCCACTAATAACCCTAGGAATTGCATAATTCCTTCAGCCCACTGATTTTCCAAATCTATTCACTGAAATAAAGTGCTTCAAGAGAATAAGTTGATGTTTATTGTCAGATTATTATTAAGGGTTAATAATAATAGATATGCACCTATTTTTAGATTGACGATCTATAAATAGACTTTGCCCAATATTCTAAAAATAGAATTTCATATATTTTTCACATTTGACCAACCATCTACAAATAGCATCCTACAACTTATATAATATTCTCACCATGTCTAAAAATAGACATACACCTAAAAATAGCCTGCGGGCCCCACTTAGTGAAGGTGCTTACTTTTCACTAAGCAAATCGTCTTGTTGAATCTCAAAACTGTGGTGACCTTCAGCAGGGTGATCAACCACTTCACCCCCAGTATCACGTTAGTGTCCGAAATTTCCACCACAAAGAAGTGATCTATCAGGGTGTAAGTCCCCATAGTCACTGCCAAGGCTGGCACATACCTGGCACATTGCGTGGTCTTGTCACCTGGAACCAGTATCGAAAAGCTATCAAAGCTCTTTGTTGGTATGCTCCTCCTCTGTACCAACTGGGCATCAATAAAATTGTGGGTTGCCCCATTGTCCACTAATATTGAAACACGACGTCCCCGCACGATACCTCGGACATGCAGTGTCGAGTATTTGGGAACCCCTCACAAAGAAGCAAGGGCTCCCCCAGTAGGTGAAAATGCCACACCTCCTGCTCCTGGTGGTGGAGGTGGCAGATGATCTCCTCTCTGTGTTTTACTATTTCCTCCTGCCTCTATCTCCTCATACTACTCCTCTTCCCCACTGCTGTCGGAGAAAACCTCGATGTAATGTGCCTTCCCTGTGGCACAATGTTGTCCTGGTGCCCATGGCTCCTGGCATGTGAAACATAGCCTCTTCTGCCTCAGATCTCTATTGGTCTCGTCATCCAAAGACCCTCTGCTCTAGGTCCCCTTTGGAGGCGGAACCCTCATGTCCTTCCCCTTCGGCTGAAATGATGGTCTCTAGGGGAAAGGAGCTCTAGTCTGGGGTAGTACATCCTGCAAGTCTTGAGTCCTCCCAACTGCGTCATGGAGTGTAGTTGGCCTCATCGATCTGACTAACCCCCGAAGAGGCTCTGCTAATCCATTGATAAACATGTAGATCATCCTGGCTGCAGATAAGTCAGACACCATCATGGAGAGTCTCAAGAACTCTAAAATGTATGTGTCTGGACTCCCAGTCTGCTTAAGCTTAGTCAACTCAAAAAAGTGCTCCTCTGGATCCCTCCGATCAAATCGCTCTATCAGCCTCCGTGTAAACTCAACATATGTTGTCACCCCTGAGTTCCCCAACATAGCCATCCCGTGAAACCACCAGTCATGGGCCTCGCCCTCCAGGTGCAGTGTTGCCACCTTGATGGCCTCTGTCTCTGTCATCTAGTTAAGCTGGAAATATATATCCAACTTCTCCACCCAAGCCTTTGATGAACACTTGGATGACCCATCAAATGTCGATAGATAAAATCTGCCTACCGTGCGCTATAAATCCCCATCCAGTGAATGCATGTTTCCCCTGTGATGGTTCTGGGGTCTGTTGTCCCTCTTGAGTTGTACGAAGTCATGGAATGTGAGGGCATCTCTAAACTCCTGTCCGTAGGACTGATACTTGGAAAAGTAATCTCCCATGTGAGCTGGTTCCTACTCCTATTGTGCTCCTTCTCCAGTGTCTGCAACAAGAAATGTGGGCATCGTGGAATGTGGGGGTGTATGTGATGCCATCTGCTGCACAGTGGGATGCTCCTTCAAATGATGGGATGTTCTCGATCCCTCTCTAGTATGGAAAACTCTTGGGGCTTCACACTGTCTAGATTCTACAGTGAACCTTTGCCCCATCTCTTCTATCCACCTCGACAAATCCTGCACTAATTTGAGGAGAAGTTCCCGGAACTCCTTCTCGGCATCTCTTTCCTCCACCATTGGTTCCTCCTCTTCTGCGTCCACTACTAGAACGCAATCACCTTCCATGAAAGTTATCTCTAACCTCCGCTCTTGGTCTCTATACTTCCTTTCTTGGTAATAGACGTATAGTTTTCATGTTGGTGTCATAGACAATATGCTCCACAGGCTAAGCCAAGTCTATGAGCTCTGATACCGCTGTAATATTCTGCTTAGAAATAAACAACAACATAAAGCACATAAACAATAAACCACAACAACTAGAGAGACATCACATGAAAAAAAAAAGATATGGAGAATGCTGAGCTATTTTATTAAATACTAAAAGATAAAATGAGTACAAAGGTGATTAGAATGATGGCACCTTGGCTTGCACTAGGCAAGCGTAGGAATACTCTCAGAATGAATCATGGAATGGTTGCTCCCTCAATGACTATGTAATATCCAAGTTGTTGGTGATGTTGCCGTGTTGTTTCTACTACTGGAATAAACTGAATCTTTGGGGCTGCTCCCCACCTTAGAAAATTATGAAACCTGAGGAATGGACTCTCCACCCAATACCCAGAAAATCCTAGAGAGCTTTACGAAAATGGCTGACCTCCGAAAATGACCTCCCTTGAGGTACCACGTTGTCCCAATGGTAAACGTTGGCCCTGAATAATATGCTGGAAAATATGGCCTCCAACTCTACCAAAATGATGGAATAGGGAAGGGCTAACCCCTTTCCAACTCTCCTGGGCTGAATCCCCTAATAAACCCTCAATCTGAAACCTCCTCCTCCAAAGACTGCATCCTCCCTCTCACTGACTGTGTTGTTTCTACAAGTGAAAAATCCCAGCTGTGACTGCTCCAACTCTCTCCTGCAAAACAAGGATAGAACTCCTCACCTGAGCAGGAACTCGAAGTTCCACGGGACTGAGGTTGGGATCTCTACACGGAGACACTCAGTGTGCTGAACAACACTTGCAGACTTTGCTCAACAGCAAAAGCGTGGTCAATGTCAAAAGACAAATAACATAGATGCATAATCGAATGATCAAAATGAGGAGCCTCTCTCCCTTTTTATGTTTGGAGAGCCTTGCTCTCACCTAGGCCCCACCACCAACTCCTTGAGCCACGCTGTCCCTCTAGCTCTACGTTGACTTGGGCCCACGCTGACATCTCCTCCACGCTGCCACTTCGTTTTCTAGGCCCCACGCTGCCAAATAATCATGTCTCCAAGTGACTTTAGGAAATGATTTTATCCTAAGTGTGAGTTAAGTGTCCCTCTTCACCCACTTTATTTCTAACTTAACTTTATTAAAGTGAAATAGTGAAAAATTAATATTTCCAATTAGCTATTGCTAATTGGGAATATTACAAGCATCCTCTGAGTCTTCTCCTGGACGTGTAGGTTTGGGCACTGGTGCGCATAGGATGGGGGACACTAGATACTCCACATCAAGGATGAACTTCCAAATTCCGTCAGAATCCATAATCCAAACACATTTTTCATCGTCTTCATCCTCCGGATTCGGCAGGGGATAATTCTTGTGAGGCGGGGGTCGCGCTTGGTGCGCAATGGTAGAATTTTGGGGACCGCATCTTCCTCTCTACGCATCTTGGACAGGGACTTCTTCCTCCTGCTCAAAATTGGGGCTCTATCTAGCATAGTTTCCGGAGGAGAAGCCTTCAACAGAATCCAGATGGTTGCCTAAGCCATGGTGGTAACGTCCAGGGAGAGCCCCTCTCTAACTGTCGCAAATGGTTCTATGGCACAACTTGGTAGCCATTGCCCACAGAAGTAGAGGAGTGGTTTCACTAGAAATATGCCCGGCAGGGGGGCAGAAAATCTCGAAGACTAGAGGAGCAGAGGGACCATGGCTAAGTAGTGCAGGCTGGATAGTCGCAACCCAAAGGGGGATGCGCAACAGGACTTTGGGAGGAGAGATGCACGACGACCTGGTGGAGTAGGAGGGCAGAAAAAGAATCAAGAGGAAATACTAAAGGAACTTTTTGTGAGTCTGATTGGGATGAGGGTCCATCCTTTTATAGGGTTTAGGACACATGCGAGGGGGAGAGTCATAAGTGATCCTAGCACGCAGTTGCGTGCCATATCCAATTCCCCGAGCAGGCTCGAGGGAAGAGATATGGCAGTTTGTCATATCAGTCCTGTTAATCATTAATGATGATTGTTGCAGAGGGGTACCCTGGAGGGGGTAGCTTGGTACCAGACGTCTCTTCATCATGCCTTATCCCAGTTATTGCGTGAGGAAGTTTAACAGTATGAGGATCCACATTGGGTGAGGGCTTGCGCAGTTGATCTCCATCCCTAAGGGCGTGGGCAAGATGATTGTCATTCGTGCCACTTCTATCACCCACATATGGGGGTAGAAGATCCTTTTGAATGAGAGTATGGCATTCTTGTCTTGAGGAATCATCCTCTACCTGGGTGAGATTGGAATGATACAACTCTTTGTGGCTATCCACCCCCTTGTTCGCAAGGAGGTCCACTATGGAGTTTTATTTCCTTCACACATGATAGAAATTTATAGCTTTGTGATTGTGTATCAGTTGTTCCAGAAGATTGAGCCTATGGGCTAGCCTCTAGCTGGTAGAAACCTTTGAGGACGTCCACTATGGAGTTTTCTTTCCTTCACACATGATAGAAAGTGATAGCTTTGTGATTGTGTATCAGTTGTTCCAGAAGCTTGAGCCTATGGGATAGCCTCCATCTGGTGGAAACCTTTGAGGATATCGTTCGTTGGAGAATTCTTTTGGCCGCCATACTAGTGATGATTTGCGAGTCTCCCTCCATTTCCAGGGGGAAATAGTGAAACTCAATTGCGATGTGAATACCATGGATTAGCCCCTCGAGCTCCACAGAATTGTTGCTATCCCATCCCATATTGCCGTATTAAATTAGAAGTGAATCTCATTGAGAGTTCTTGAGAATGCCTCAGAATATTTCATTTATGGGGTTGCCTTTGGATGCACCGTCGAAGTTGCATTTAAAGAAGCCATTTGGGGTGGGGCTTCCATTTTTCAGGGGCATGGATTCTGCCTACACTTTTGGGACTGATGTCCAGGGGGGTATTTATACTTATATGCAAATTATTCCATATGTGGCACTCCATGATAGAGGTGGGGAGATCCTCCTGGCTCCAAGCATCTAGGGCCATTGTTTCAGAGAGGTTGCCATGTATCCAGGCCCAGAGCTGCTCTGAAGTGGATACTTTGTATTTGAAGATGCGGTTGTTCCTTTCCTTCCATATGTTCCAGATAAGAATACACGGAATTATCTGCCAGATTCTATTCAGGAGAGTGCTAGTGTAAGGATTATCCATCCAACTATTGATGGTGTTGATGATGTTTCTCCTTACCCAGTTGGTACGATGACATTAAAAAACAATTTTGTCCCATAAGTCATTAGCTGTAGGACATTGGTCCATCAAGTGGTCGATGGTTTCCAAGTTTTCTTGGCATAGGGGGCATCTGGAGGGTCCTATAAACCCTCTCTTCATAAGATTCTCCCAAGTGAGGATGTGACATTTACTGATCAGCTAGAGAAAGGTGGCAACTTTAGGATAGAGGTTGGCCAACCATATCTTTTTCCAGATGATATTTGTTGGATCTGGATTCTGTTGATGAAGGAGGTTGTAGGCTTCCTTGGTGGAGTAGTTTCCACTTGGCATGTGACCCCAACGAAGTATTTCAGGGCCTGGCTGTAATATGAATTTTCTTTTAGTGCTTATTTACTCCCAAATGTATGTGTGGCTCTCGTTGTTCTAATAATCTTGCCATGTGTCCGTGTGTATCCATTTCCTACATCCTTGGGATCTATCATCAATCTAGAAGTCCTGTACATTATGCCTTTGCCTGTTTTGTAGGGCCGCACTCCATATAGGTCTAGGCAAGATGGACGATAGTCTCGGCAGCTTGTACCATGAGTCCTCCCAGAATCTTGCTTGAGTGCCATTGCGTAGTTCCTAGAAGTTGTGGCTATGTATCATCTGCTTTTGGCTTCTAGTTGCTTTCCATATTTTGGATCCCCCACGCTCTATGTTGAAACGGATAAGTTCCTCCTTGGGCCATGAATGGGCATACTAGGCCGCCCATAGATTAGCCCATGGAGTGTAGGGGTTGGAGACCCATTTCCACTAGATACTAGCTCCCATGATGTTGTTGTTGTGCTTAGGATCGCGCAGCCCTAGTCACCCATGACTTTTTGGAGTGCACACATCCTTCCAGTTGACTAAGGGCCATTTTTTTTTCTCTTTCGTTCCACCCCATAAGAAATATCTTTGCAATTTGCACATGGCCTTGAGGACCCATTTGGGGGCTGCTAGGACCAAAAAGAGGTAAATGGGGAGGGACTGCAAAACAAATTTGATGAGAACCAAAAGGCTTGCTATGTTAAGAGAGTGATGGGTCCAATTGGATAGTCTGGTTTCCATTTTTTTAAGTAGAGGTCGCCAGGAGGAGTGATTAATGACAATATCAGTGAGAGGGGCTTCGACGTATTTGGAGGGCAAGGATGTGATGGAAAATCCTAGGATGTCGACAATGTTACGCTGAGAGAGGGGCGGGTATGGAAGGAAGAGATTTTAGATTTATCTTGGTTGACCTCGGTACAGGAGGCTTCAGAGAAGGTATCTAGAAGAGATTTGAGGGTACAGGCTTCCTGTACCAAGGGGTAACCCATGATCATGTTGTCATCCAAAAATTGTTTATGGGAGGAGGGAGGCAGGTTATGAAGGGGTAAACCATGCAGAGCACATGACTAGATGGAGATTTTGAGGAGGCGATCCAGTCCTTCAGCCATAATGATGAAGATGAAGGGTGAGAGAGGGTCCCCTTATCTGATTCCTCTTGAGGGGTTGAAGGTTGCAGAGGGAATACCATTGACCAAAATGGAGAGGAAAGGAGAGGTAATGAGACTCATGATCCAGTGTACCTAAGTGTGGCTGAAGCCGAAGGCTATGAGGACATTTTTTATGTAATCCTAGCTGAGTTTGTCAAAAGCCTTGGAAAGATCAATTTTGAGAAGCATGCCAGGTTTTTGGAGGTTTTGAGAGAGTGAATGACCTCGTGGTTTAGGATGATGCCATCAAGAATTTTCTTGCCTTCAACATAGCCTGTTTTCTCTGGGGAGATGATCACGAGGAGGAGCTGCTTCAGCCTGTTAGCAATAACTTTGGAGATTATTTTGTAAATGACATTGCAGAGAGCTATAGGTCTGTACTTACCTGGCAAGGTTGCATTGTCTTATTTTGGAACCAAGGTGATGAAGGTGGCATTAAGCATTAGAAGAATCCAATGAGTGGTGCGTGATTCCTCCACTACGTCCCAGAATTTGTCTCGGATGGAGTCCCAGAAGAAGTGGAAGAAGTTTTTGGTAAATCCATCAGGGATAGGAGCTTTCCTGACTTTTAGATAGAAGACTTCTTGTTCCACCTCAGCCAGAGTGGTGGCCTTGAGCAGCATCTGGTTGTGATCCTCCGTTATCAGCTTAGGAATGTGTTGAGTGATTTTCCCAATGGCCTCATGCCTCTAATTATTGGGTTCTTGCAGAATATTCCTAAAGTGGTTGCGCAGCTCCTCCACAATATCCTCTTTCTTTTCTAGCCATTCTCCAGTTTGGTTTTTGAGGAAAGTGATTTTGTTATGCATCCTATGCTTAATAGTGGATCTGTGAAAGAATTTTGTGTTTCATTCTCCCTCTTTGAGCCGGTAGATCCTTGATTTTTGTCTCCATAGGATTTCTTCTCGGTTCCTTCTTTCTTCTAGCTGAGTAGAAAGTAACTTCTCTTGGCTCTATGACTCGGCTGAGCGTCCTTCCGTGATGATGGTTTTTTGTAGATTCTTCATTTTTTTCTCCAACTCTTGTTGATATTTGAATATATTTCCAAAGGTTGATTTATTCCAAACCTTCAGTTTTCCTTTGAGAATTTTTAGCTTAGTCTGGAACTGGAGCATTTTAGTACCTTGCGGAGGTACTAGGGAGGACCACCAAGCAGACACCATTTCCTTGAACCCTGGGTACCTGAGCCAACAATGTTCAAAGCAAAATGGTTTGGGAGCATGCTTACCTGGTCTTAACCATTGAAGTTTTATTGGCCAGTGGTCAGAGCCTGCTGTGGGGATAATGGTAGCAACTATGTCACCCCGTAGATGGATGAAGTCTTATGTGATGAGGAATCGGTCCAGTCTAGAAGCTATCTGGTGGGTGCCTCCTCTTCTATTATTCCAGGTGAAGATTCCATTCGAGGTTTGAAGATCAATGAGGTGGTTTTCTTGAATGAAGTTCTTCAATCCATCACTGTCTGAGTCTAGATGCATCCTCCTTCCTTTCTTTTCTTGTAGATTTTTTATCATATTGAAGTCTCCTCCCAAGAGCCAGAGAGATAGGGATATTTGTTTATTGAGTTCCGTTATGTTGTCCAGAAGCTCCGTCTTCTGATGGATGTTCTGGGGAAAGTAGACATTCGTGAGCAGGCCATGAATCTCTGTGCCAATGAGGTGAAATTTGGCCTGGATAAAGTGCCTATTAGCATGATAGTTATCAAGGGAGATGATTTGGGGGTTCCAAATGATTTCCAGGCCTCCAGACACACCATTGGCATCTACAACTATTGTATTACAACCTTTCCATATCTTTTTGAAGATTCTTTCCAGAGTGGAGCTGGAACATTTGGTTTCTTGCATGTAGAATATTGCAGGGTATTCCTCAGTAATTATTTTCTTTATTATCTTGTGCTCAGTGGGGTTGTTGAGCCCTCTTATGTTCCATGAGATGATATTCATTTGGGGCGGGGGGGGGGGGGGGGGGTGGTGGAGTAGGAAAAGAATTTGGTTAACTTGGAGAATCGACCAGAATCCATCATTTCATTGCCTATTTTTATGGTTCTTTGCAGCGTTGTTTTCCTACCCCTTTTGTGGGACCCTTTCGTGAAGTATTTTTTGTCTATGAACGTGCCCCCCTGTATGCCCAGAGAGGGGAGTTGCTGCACTCAGGTTAGGATTTATTCCATCTTTTGGACCTGCTGCTCAGGTATTGATCTGAAATCCTTCTTGTTACAAGCATCCTCTAATACTATGAGATTTAGGCCCTCAAGGTAGATTCTCTCTGCCTCTTCCTCCATAGCTTCTGGGATCGTCTCTATCACCGTTCTTTGTCGTTCGATGCCAGATTTTCCCCTGTGACGCTAGTGGTTTGAGGTTTCAGGAAGGTTTCAAAAGGGACCTTGTTCTGTTGTGCTTTGGAGGACTGGGGATGTTCCGTTGAGGTGCGCCCGGCTTCGTTGTCTGGTTCATGTTCGTTCTCATTCAGCTAATTTAAAGCGGTAAAGCTATTGCTAGTTGCATGTCCTTTTTTATTCCGGTGTGAGGTAATTCTCTTGTTGTTCCTTTTCTTACATGCAACCTTCGTGAATCCTTTTGTTGCCTGCTTAGTGGATTTATTTTCAGTCGTCGCTTGTTTATTTAGGGGACAATATCTAAAGAGATGCCCATGTTGGTGATACCTCTTGCATCTGAAAGGAATATGCTCATAATCTACCATTTGTATCCATTCAAAGTCTTCATGCAACAGACCTACCTCGCCTGGTAGCGGCTCTGCCAAGTTCATGTAAATGCATATTCAGGCATATGCTGCATAGCGGTTGATCTTTGTCTCCTCTGCTATCTTAACGAAATCCCCTAGGGTATTTCCTATGTCTCTAAGGGTCAACTCATCCCAGTAGTCCTGGGGGAAGGAGTAGAGTCAAATCCAGACCGAAGCCCATGTAAGATCTTGTTTTTCAGGGTTGAACAGCTTCGTCCACGGTCGAAGGTATAGACCTACAGAGTTAAAGAAATAGGGTCCTCCATCCAGGATCCTATCTTTGTCTTCATTGCATGTAAAGAGCACATTGAGGAAGCCTTTAGCACACCGTTGCAGGTCAATGTGGCCTTTGGGTTTCCACTTCGAAGCTATCCATCCTCGAAGGGCCTTTTCAATGGGCCAGAAGCCCATAAACTTCCCTATCAGCGCGTGGTCCTTCATAAACTGGATTCTTCCATTGATGCGATACACTGAGAGTTCGATCATTGTTCGTTTGGGGTTCTTCGGAATGCATGTAGCTGACTTGATGTTTGCTTCTCCTGCTGCTGATGTATTTGTCTGCTACGCTGTCGGGGTCGCCCCTGAGATGTCATGAGACGAGCCAAATTTTTGCTGATTGACGGTATTAGCCTATGTCGTCGCCCCTATGGGAGGCTGGCCTGTTATGGGGGGAGTAACAGGCCCCCCAATGGTATCAGTTATCGGTGTGCCTCAGGTCTGCCTAGGAGAGTGATTGCGGCCTAACAGTATGGGGAGGGAGGTTTGTGTAGGGAAGCCTGCACAGAAACCTCCAAACCCTAGGTCATGGTGGTTGCCCTGGTGCAGAGCTCCGCTAGAAACCTCCTAGGATCGACAAAGGCATTATACTTACATGTGTAAGGATTCATTGATTTTTTTTTTATTAAATAAAATGTGGAATTTGGAAATTTCAAATTATCTTTTTTCTCTATGTTGCATGTGTACCTTTTTGGTTAGCTAGTCCACTATGCATACAATTACCAGACAAAAAAACAACATTAAAATACTAAATTTAATAGGATGATTATTATTTGAAACTATTTTTTTTTCCAATTTAGCAACCCCATGAGACTCTCTTTGCACTTTTTGAGGCAATTGCTAGTATATATACTCTCTATATAATGTTGGCGATTTTTAAGGTAAAATGATTTTATATTAAAAAATTTGGACGAAACATTTTTGTAAAAAAATGGAAATTGGCAAATCTTATTTTGGAAAAATCATGGAAAATTAGCCACCTGTGAATATTAGCCCGTAAAATTTTCCATGCTTAGATGCCTATAGACTTCCTTTTGAACAATATTGTTAGAAATGCATTATGAAAACTTAGACATACAAGCATATCTACATTGTAGGAACACACACATGTTCTAGAGTGTGCACATGCACGTTCCTTTCACTTCTTATTTTTTTGAGTAGGAGTGACAACTCTAGTGTACATGTTTTCTAAGTTAGTGGCCTTGGATTTTTGTTTGGGTCAGAAAAACCTAGTTGTTTGTGTCACAACTACATTAAAACATTCAATTTTCTAATTACCTCTCATTATCTCTCTTTTTGATGTTAATTTTCTATAGGCTGCAGAAATCCATAGTTGATGAAACTATAGAAACATATAGAGTCAAGTACGACGATTTCAAATATACAATTAAAAAATAATAATATTATTTAATATTATTAATATTTTTTTCTTGACATATATCATAAGCTTAGTCTATTTAATCTATAACCTTTTTTTTTTGCATTTTTATCTCAACCATTTTTAAAATAAGTTATATAATGCACTAGTACAAAGTGAGATTTGTAATTCAAAAAGAATAAAATTGTTTGATAATATTAATAGTGTTTTACACGATGTTAACAAAAGGATTTGTGATTTCAAAGATATAATGGATTTCATTCATATATATATATATATATATATATATATATATATATATATATATATATATATATAAACATTAAAAATTTTGAAAAAATATATATGCACAAGAACAATGTGTAATTTGCAACTCTATGATATTTTTAAAGAAATTCAATCATTTATGTATTCAACACCAACACTAATGTGAACATATGCATTATGTTTTGCATAAAATTAACATATAATGGGAACATATGCATTATGTTTTGCATAAAAATAACATATTGTTGTTTTTTCATGTTTTCATTGCCACTAGGACATCATGAGAGACCATTATTAGCTTAGATACTCAACACCAATACTAATGGAAACATGCACATTATATTTTGCATGAAAATTTAAATATTGTTGTTCTTCCATATTTGCATTGCTAATAATGCATGATGATAGCATCATTAGCTTAGTTACTCAACACCAATGTTAATGGAAACATATGAATTATATTTATCATAAAAAATAACAAGTTGTGATATGGATTGCCACTAACACATCATAAGAAGATCATCATTAGCATAAGTACTAACCACCAATGATAACAAGTTGTAATGTGCATTGCTACTAACACATTATATGAAGACTATCATTAGCATAAGTACTCAACAAGATGGAAACACACACATTATATTTTGCTTGAAAATAAAGTATTGTTATTTTTAGAGAGATCATCACTAACTTGCAGTCATGAATTGGAGATAAATAAGGAATTTAAGACTTATCACATGTGAAAATTGCATCTAATTAAAAAAGATAACAATCATTCCTCCCAATTACTTGAAATCAACCCAATTAATATAAATATTTAATAACTTGTATCCATTTATAAAATAAATTAATATTGAATATTATTTACACAAATTTTTTAAAACATTAATATTTTAAATAAATTTAAAAATAATCCAAACATTTATATATATATAAAACATATGAAAATATATATACATATAGCTTTCCGTATATTATGATACTAAATAAAAATAATAATTAGAAAAATATCACAAATAACATTGAATAGACTAAAGCCACCACATAATATAAATAATCGTTGCCCAAATCCATTTTTCGTGGCATTCAGTTCGAAAGTGGACCCACATGCTGTGTTGTTGGAGAAGCATTTTGAATAACTTCCGTCTTAAACGCATCGAGTGTGGCTTCTACCTTGGCACTACACCCACTTGCAAATATAGACGCTTTCTAATGTGAATTCTCTTCCCACTAAATGCATAGAACGTTTAGCTAATGTGGCATTAACTAATTTGTAGCTTATGTGGTGTTAACTAGTTTGTTTATTTATTTATTTTTATTTTTTTTTGTGCATGAGTGAGATGGAATTTCCGTTCAATTCGTTTTATGAATGAGAAAATATTTGTTCATTAACTGGATATTGCGAAAATTATGTGATTTAATTGATTCTATATATTCTTACAAATAATTAATATTTTCAATTTCTATCTATGGTACATTCCAGCCAAACCAGCTTAAAATAAGCGGTCCTTATTTTTAACTCTTATCTATGAGTGACACAATCCAAGAAAAATATTTTTATAAATAATTTTGATTATCGATTTTTTATTTATAGAATTTGAAATTAAAATTTCATCCCACACAAACTATTTGTTTTATCAATCATCCAAAATTAATCTCTGACCCGAGCATTATCCATGGAAGTATTGATTCGTATATAATTCCGTTCACCACGCACATAAATTTCGTCCCTCTGAAGTTTAGCAGACCTTTTCACATACTGCGAAAATTTATCAAGAAGGCGATTCATCCTGGAGGAAAGGTGGTTCATGGCGGGATAAAAGAGCAGAAATGCTTTCCGGTTGGGATGGAGGAAATTGGAAGGGGCGGGAGTGCGATTGTGTACAAGGCAAAGTGCCTAGCTTTAAACGAAGTGGTGGCCGTCAAGTGCCTGGATCTTGACGGGACTGGAGCAGATATGGAAAAGATTCAACGAGAAGCAAAAACCCTACTGCTTCTCAGCCATCCAAGCGTTTTAAGCGCTCACTGTGTTTTTCTTGTTAATCAGTTCCTCTGGGAAGTGATGCCATTCATGGCAGGGGGCTCCTTTCATACAATTCTCAGGACGTTCTCATCCAATGGGTTACAGGAATCCATTGTCACAACAGTTCTAAGGGAGACTTTAAAGGCGTTGGGTTATCTCCACAAGGAAGGTCATATTCACAGGGATGTCAAGGCCGGTATAATTTTACTTGACAGCGATGGATCTGTAAAGCTCGCGGACTTCGGTGTATCTGCCTCTATTTTTGAATCTGGTGAAAGGGAGAAGATGCAGCGAAACACATTCACAGAAATTAATTGAGCTCCTATTAATTTAAGAAATTCCAAGAATTGATTGTGCAATATATCCAATCCATCCTATCGACCTCATGCATGATTTGTACAATTTTCTAATTATACAACAGATACTATACTTCTCAACTCCAATCTCAACTGGGTCTTCCTTAGATCGACATGCAACAAATATTTAGAGTGAATTATCAGTTATCTCATTGACCAATGCATGTGAATTAAATCATATTTAATTCACTAGACCTCTTACTAGCTCATTCATCAGTTAGAATTAGTTACATTGACTTTAACTCAAAATAAATTGCAACTCGATCCCCTAAAACTTAGAGTGAACTCTACATGCCTCCATTTTGACCCCCAACTCGTATTGATTGAGCTAGCTAAGTCTTCCCAACTTAATTAAGTCGTACAAGTTTTCATGTGATGTGGAATTACAATTTCCTTCTAATTTCATTAAGGGAAAATTAAATTAGAAGCTTCTTCTTGTTTCCAATTTCAACACTCTCTCTCAACAAGAATGGGATTGTCTGCTAACCCGATCCTGCCTCTATGGAACTTGAATTTGCCTCTTGACAGTGCCTTCGTCAAGATGTCTACATCCTGCTCCTCCATGGGAGTGCACTTTAATGACATAATCCTCCTTTGTACACAATCTCTGAGATGGTGATACCATGTATCAATATGCTTGGACCTGTCATGAAAAATTCGATTAACCGAGAGTTTGATGCATCATTATTTATCACAATAAAAAAACGTCAGATCCATCTGTCGACCAAACAAACCAACAAGTATCTTCCTCATCCAGATGGCTTCACATGTTGTCTGACTAGCTACCATGTACTCTGCCTCTACTGAACTAAGTGCAACTAATCTATGTTTCTTGTTGTACCAAGAAATTGTTGTTGATCCAATGCTGAAGATTCCCCCTGATGTGCTCTTCGTTTCGAATGGACTCCCTGCCCAATCTACATCTGTGAATCCTTGAAGCTTCACTCCATTTTTCTGGTTGTACCATAGCCCAAACTTTGTAGTGCCTCTTAGGTATCTTAACACATGTTTTCTTCCTTCCAAAAGAGCTTGGTAGGCTTAACTATAGCTTGACTATGCCGATTAACCACATAGCATATGCTTGGTCATGTGTTCACCAAATACATGAGTGAACTTACAAGATGCATGCAGATGGTAGCATCTACTACTTCCCCTGAAGTAGCATCCTCCTTCCTCCATTTTCTTGCTAGAGGAGTCTCCATGGGTTTGCTGCCCTCCATGTGGAACTTCTTCAGAATCTCGTTGGAATACTTTCCTTGAGATACATATAGTTCCCCATCTCTTTTCCAAATTTACAATCCCAAGAAATAGTACAAGAGCCCCATGTCTTTCATCTCAAATTTTTTTGTAAGATCCTCTTTGCAAGACTTGATGGGTTGCTCATCACCTGTCAGTATCAAATCATTGACATAAAGTACAATGATCAAAATTTTAACTTCTACCACAATATGGTAAAGGTTTGCATCTGCTTCACTATTGGTGAAGCCCAACCCGGTGAAGTAGTTGTCTATCATGGTGTTCTAAGCACGAGGTGCTTGTTTCAATCCATACAACACTCTCTTGAGTATTCCCACATGTGACTCCTTGTCGAATGTCTCAAAACCTTTCGGTTGCTCAATGTACACCTCTTCCTAATCACTCTATTGAGGAAGATTGTCTTTACATCCATCTAATGTATCTGCCATCCCATCTGTGATGAAAGTGCAAGGATGGATATGATTGACGAGTACCTTGCGATTGTTGCAAAGGTATCCTCATAATCAATCCCCTCCACTTGAGAGAACCCTTTGGCCACAAATCTGACCTTGTGTTTTGCTACACTACCATCTTCTGCCCGCTTCACCTTGTAGATCCACTCGGATCCTACAAGTGACTTTCCCTTCAGTCTTGGGACAACTTCCCATGCACTTTTCTGATAATGGAGTCATACTCCTCAACCATGGCATCAATCCAAATTGGTTTTTGCACTGCTTCCTAAAAATAGGATGGCTCTATCTCTACGCTCTTGCTCATAAGAGCCACATAGCCAGTGTACTGCTCTGGGGACCTTCTCCGCCTGCGCTATGATGTGGGTGCTCCCAAATTATATCTAGCATCAAGAACCAATCTTTCAGCCTCTTTGGTGCACTTCCTTTTGTCTCGGGATGTCTCTGCATGAGTGGTTTCTTCCACTCTCTGTTCCTCTGCTTGTGTTTAATCCACATATTAAGGTTCTTCTTTTGGATCCAAGAGCTCCTCAATTGCATGGAATTGAAGCTCCCTCTTAATGGAAATTCACATGACGTTCTCTTCATCGAATTTCACATCTCTTTTGACCATTGTCACCATGTGTGCTGGCAAGTACACCCAATAGTTGTGAGGTCTATTGGTGTACCCCAAAAATATTCCCAAATCAGTTGTTGGCTCTAGCTTATTTTTGGCATCTTTGGTCACATGGCAATAAACTGATGAACCAAAAATTTTAATATGCGCCACATCTGGTTTCTTACCTGAAATTTTTTCCTTTGGTGTACTCATCCCAAATATCCGATGAGGACTTATGTTCTGCACAAATACTGTTGTGTTGCATGCTTCTTCCCACAAATGCAACGATAGGCCCTAATCATGCAACATCGCTCATGGTACTCCCACAATATTTCTGTTTTTCCTTTCTGCAACCCCATTCTGTTGTGGGTTATGAGGTGCTATCAATTCTCGTCGAATTCCTTCTGAGGCACATAAGTTCTTGAATTCGTTCGAGGCATATCCTCCACCATTGTCACTTCTGAGAGCCTTCACCTTCTTCCCTATATCTTTCTCGACAAGTGCCTTGAACTCACAAAACTTTGAGAATGTCTAATTTTTCTTCTACATGAAGAATTTCCAACACTTGCAAGAAAAATAATTTACAAAAATCATATAAACCTATGTTTTGTTGTGGAGTATGTCGAGAATGGTCCACACACATCTGAGTGATTATCTCAAGGATTGCCTTTTCTCGGCTTTCCTTATCATGAAAGGTGGATTTTGTGTACTTCCCACTGTACACCCTTTGCATGTATCTTGTTGCTCAAGTGCACCCTTGGGAAGTCCTGTAGAAATCAGTTGCATGATCTTCAAAGCACCATGGTGTAGATGGTCCAATCTTCTGTGCCATAACTCACCGATTTCTCCGATTTACACCTTCTTTGCTTTTGTGCTCAAGGTAGCCTACATCCATTTTGTAGAGATTCTTTACTCGAACGCCAATCTTCTTCCCCTTTCCTGTGGATTTGTGACGAAGGAACACCTTTCATAGAAATAATCTTGGAGGGATTAGTAAGATATTAAGCCTATGGATTCATGAAGAATGGTTGTCTCTAACTCCCTCAAACCCTAGTTCCATTTATGAATCTTTTTAAATGTGTATCATTAATATTTTGAAGTGATTTGAGCCATCCAAAGTATTACAAATTATATTTTCTTGAATGGGGGATTTGACAGTTTTGACTTTAGGGGATTAGCCCTATTTTCTATGAAATTTTGGTTCATATTGTTGTATATTTTTACTTCTTGCATACTTTTGATTGTTCGGCTACAATTTAACTCATAATTTAATGCCCAAGCAAGAGCACCTAAGGATATTTCATTCTAGATTATCTCCACACTATTATTATGCTTGTAAGAGACTCCAAATTTGGTATTTTTTTCATTTTTTCTATATAGAAGTGTAGGAAAATGGAAATATTGTCCAAAATTAGACTAATAAGTCAAATGAAATTCAGAGGAAATTTGTCCCACTTGATGTATGTATCTTTCCTCACTCTTGACCACTAAAGGTAATAATTCATTTTGGTATTTGAGTGGGTTCTCAAGTACTAGTTTGTATTTTATTCGATACTTATTCATATATAAGGTTTAACACTTTTTAAAATTAACTCCTAACCTTCATCATTCATAAGTGTTTTTAGGCACTTTCCTTTTAACTTGTGGTTGAATTGTATGTAGTTTGGGATACCCCTTGTGGCCTTCTAGGAGTTGGCCTAAAGTGAGAGGAGATTGTGCTAAGGTGACATTGCACATATCTCATGTGTGCTTACCCCCAAGAACCTTAGTTGTGACCTTTCCAATTTTTTTTAATTTGGGTGGTAATATTACATATATATCTATTTAGACCCGAAGGATACCCACTTTAAGTCATTTGTGGTCATTCAAAGTGTCATTCTTGGTGTCATAAGCTTATAAGTTTCCTCTAGGCCGCAACTCTTTGGTTTTTTCTCTTGACCATACCCAATCTCCATAGGTTCATACTCAGTGTTCAAAACTCATAATGTTGACTATTCCTGTCAAGAGACCAAAGATACCCTTGAAAGGTCCTTTTTGTTGAATTCAAGATGTTGATGATGGCCTTAGATGGCTATGAGTTTCCTTTGGAAGAATATTGTTAGATATACCTTTTGAAAATTTAGGCATATAAGCATATCTACACTCTAGGAACACACACATGCTCTAGAGTGCGCACTTGCACATTACTTTCAGTTATATTTTTATTTTTATTTTTATTTTTTAGGAGTGACAACTCTTAGTGTACACATTTTCTAAGTTGGTGGCCTTGGAGTTTTTTTTTAGAATAAAAACATATTGGTTCGTGTTGCAAATACATTAAAACATTCATTTTACTTATTACCTCTCATTATCTCTCTTTTTTATGTTGTTTTTATTATATGTTATGTAAATTCATCATTAATGAAACTATAGAAACATTTAGAGTCAAATAAGTCGATTTCAAATACAATTAAAAAAAATCAATATTGTTTAACGCAGTTGAATCCCAAAAATGATATCTAATATAATTCACTGTGGAAACCCCTCATACTTAATATATAATAATCTGAGTCTATTTCTCTTATAACCTTTATTTTTTGTATTTTTACTTGAACCATTTTAAAATAAGTTATATAAGGCACTAGTTCAATCTAATATTTACAATAAAAAAGGAATAAAGTTGTTTGATAATGTTAAGATCCTTTAACACAATACTAACAATTTTTATTTATTTATTTATTTATTTATTTATTTATTTTATTTTGTAATTTCAAAGATATGAATTTCATTTAATTTAAAAAAATATAACAACATTATAAATTTTGAAAAATTTGTGTGCACAAGAACAATATGTAATTTACAATTCTACAATATATTTGAAATTCAATCATTTAGATAATCAACACCATCACTAATGGAAACCTATGTACATTATATTTTGCTTGAAAATAAATAATTGTTGTTTTTCCATGTTTGCATTGCCACTAACAGATCACTAGAAACCATTATTAGCTCAGGGACTCAACACCAACACCATTGGAAACATATGCATTATATTTTGCACGAGAATTAAAATATTTTTGTTTTTCCATATTTGCATTGCCAATAATGCATCATGAAAATATCATTAACTTAGGTATTCAACAACAACAATAATAGAAACATATGAATTATATTTAGCATGAAAAATAACAATTTCTTGATGTCCATTGCCACTGATAGAACATAAGACGACCGTCATTAACTTAAGTACTTAACATCAGATTTAATGGAAACATATACATTATATTTTTCATGAAACATAACATATTTTTATTTTGAAAGAGATCATCATTAACTTAAACTTTGAAATTGGAGATGAATAAAAAATTTGAGACTTGTCGTTTATGGAAATTGAATGTATTTCCTCCCAACCACTTTAAATAAACCCAATTAATATAAATATTCAATAACTTAAATTCATTCATATTGAATAAATTAGCCTTGCATCAATTCACGTACATATAAATTAATCTATGATTGTTTCTTATGTTGAAACTCCAAATCACAAGTCTAGCTAGACATTAAAACGTGTTCAAAAATATTTTCAATGAAACATTTGCAAGATATAGAAGAGCATGAAATTTTTAGTAAACTCTCGTGATTGCAGGAAAAAGGAAAAGTAGAATAATATTTTAATGACCTATATGCATTAACTACACGTGTCACAAACTTGTCATCCAAATGCATATTGCATATTGCCATGACAAGGTTGAAACCAAAAATACAAAACTAGCTCAAATTTCTAGATTCGAAGGATATTGAGGAAGCTCAAAAAATCCATTTTTTAAAAGAAAATCTCTCATTGCTCATTAAATTTTTAACCCCCAACCTACAAAATCAAGTTCAAAGGACATTCCCCTCATCTAATAGACTCACCATTAGATGAAAGGAAGGACAAATTTGATGCTTTCAAAATGCAACATAACCAATTGACATCTTTTTCAGGCTTGGGTTTGTTCATTGAAGAGCTATCTGTTGAATACATAATGCTCATAGATGGTTTAGAGATGAATGTTGTTAATTATTACACTAAATTTCCCGCATTACCTATTTTTGAACCAAATAATTTTATATATGATGTGCATAAAAATTCACAGAAACTACTTGAGAGACGAAAATATAAACCTTTTTCCTCTACTCTTTGTCATAAAACCATTATCCAAAAAAATGGGAAATTTATGCCATCTATATTCAAAGCCTCTCTTGAGTTTTCTAATCGAGCTCCCCCTACTCTGACCTTTCTGGTTTCACTTTCCTTGAATGACTCTGTTAATTGTACTTCTTACAATGAGACCCTTATGATATTTCCAATACCTACCTTCCCTAAGATTTACTCTAACGAGAATTTACAAGCTGAAACATCCTTCTCATTTCAAAAGGTTACTAATAGGAAGAAAACACATAACAAGAAATATCTAGCTAGGGAGGGCATCTCCCCAGAGTAGATTCTGGGTGGTTTAAACCTCTACCCGTCCATTGATTCTTGCACTACTTCTTGGGCCCTTAGAGCATTGTTTCCCTCACCTTCAGATCCTTAATGATTATATTAAATCTTAATATTTGTGGGTATGGGGAACCTCAAAAATCACCTCCTTCAAGAGAATTATTTACCTTCATCGTCCTTCGATCATCTTACTGCAAGAAACCATGGTGTCAGGTGAAAAGGCTAGAGAGACATTAGGGAATATTTTTCCGAACTGGCATTCATGTTCCATTTACTCCAATGGTTTGTATGGAGGTCTACTATCCCTATGGGATCCTAGAAATGCCTCTTTTAAATCATTCTCAACCACTGTTGGCATCATCCTAAAAGGTCATTTCAGGGTTCCTTATTTTCCCATCAGTGTTTTGAATTGTTATGGACCTTACAGTGATAGGGAGAAATTATGGGACTATGTTCAAGTAAGCGATTTACTTGAGGATCCTTCTTTACTTTTGACCAGAGACCTTAACTTCAATACTGCTGATTGTGAATCTTGGGGAAATAAAACTCGCCATGATCCTTTGATCCACTATTTCTCGACCATGCTAACAGAACATTCAATTCGTGATATATACCCATTTCCCCTAGCTCCAACTTGGATGAATGGTAGAGTGGGAAAGGAGGGAATTCCTAAGAAACTTGATATATTTTTGATGATAGATCAGATGGTCGGTCACATGGGGTGTCTGAGATCATGGATTGTACAACATCAAATATCTGAACACCTGCCTATATTCCTGGAGTTGGAATATGACTGTAAAAAAGACTATTACCCCTTAAAATTTAATCACTCTTGGTTGATAGAGGAGTCATTTAGAATTCATGTGAGAGACACCTGGAAAAAAATAATTTGTGTCACTAAAAACTCAGATATGCTCTCATTATCTAGGAAACTTTTAGCGTTCAAGAAGGTTGTTATATCCTGCAGAAATATTATAAAATTGGAACTCCAAGAACAGCTGATGACCATTGAGACAGAATATGAATTCTTGTCTTGAAGATTCCCCCCAGAAAACTTTCTGGTTGTATTGGCGAGAAGATTGAATTGGTTGGAATCTAGGAAAAAGCTTATATTAAATTTGGAGCATGACATGTTGCACCTAAAAAGCAGGGTGACATGGATAAAGAAAGGAGATGCCAACACAAATTTTTTTCATAAATATACTAATCACAAAATAAATAATAACACCATCTGGGAACTGGAAACTTTAGATGGAAAGAAGGCTACAAATACAAAAGAGTTGAAGATATTTGCTTCATCTCACTTCTCAAACCTCTTTAGAGATCCAAGATCAACTAATATAAAAAATCAATTTCAGCTTATCAACCATTACCCACATTTCTTTAGTCAAGTGGAATCTTTTCGGTTTGGTAGCCCTGTTACACTAGAGGAAATCAAAGAGATCCTTAAACACTTTTCTTGTGACAAGAGCCCTGGACCGAATGGTTGGATGGTCGAAATATTCCTTTACTTTTTTTATATGATGGGACGATATATCCTAGCTATGGTGGAAGGATCTAGGATCAAAAGGGAGGTTTTAGAGCACATCAATGCGATTTATATTGCTTTGATTCCCAAGACCTCCAAGACCAAAACATTCCTAGAGTACAAGCCCATTTCTATGTGCAATCTAGTTTACAAAATTAAGGTAATATCAAACATGAACAAGTTTCATCTGGAAGAGAAAATTACTCCTAATAATTTTGGCTCTCTAAAGGACAGACAGATACATAATGCCATTGAGATTTCTCAAGCGGTAGTTCATTCTATTAAAGCCAAAAAAAAAATGCTCTAATACTTGAAATGGATTTAAACAAAGCATTTGATAAATTCAATTGGACATCTTTCAAACTTGTCCCACATCAGATTGGACTAGGATTGGAGGTTTTCAACTAGAGAGAGAGAGAGGAGAGGAAGAGAGAGATGGAGAGAGAGAGAGGAGGAGAAGAGAGAGAGGGATAGGAAGAGGGAGGGAGGGAGACAGAGATATATATATATAGAGAGAGAGTGTGTGATTTTTTTGGGTTGAGAAGGAGAGACAAGGGGAGATAGAGATATGGATGGAGGGGGGAGAGAGAGAGAGAGAGAGAGAGAGAGATATGGAGGGGGAGGTAAGAGAGAGATAGCTAGATAGATATGGAGACAGAGTTTTTATGTTTGGGGGTTGAGATAAAGTTATAGATGGAGGAGGTAGAGAGAGAGAGAGAGAGAGAGAGAGAGAGAGAGAGAGAGAGAAGGGGAAGGGGGAAGAGATAGAGATGGAGAGTAAGATGGAGAGATAGATAGATAAATATATATGGAGAGAGTGTGTGTATGCAGGATTATATAGAGAGATAAAGAAGGAGAGACATATGGAGGGAGAGATAGAGAGAGAGAGAGAGAGAGAGAGCATGACATGTGTTTAGGGGGTTGAGATAGAGAGACAAATAAGGAGAGATGGAGGGAGGTAAAGATATAGATGGCACATGGGATGATGGAAAAAGAGATATATGGAGAAATGGAGGGAGAGGTGGAGAGGCAGAGTTCTTTATTTCTAGTCCTATTTGATTTCTTGCACTAGATGCATTGATTTCATTGTAGGTCTCAATTTCTAATCATATTTTATACCTTACACTAGATGCATTGATTTCAGTGTAGATTTTGATTTCTACTCCTATTTGATTGCTTGCACTAGATGCATTGGTTTCAATGTAGATATTGATTTCTAACCGTATTTGATCGCTTGCACTAGATGCATTGATTTTAGTGTAGATGTTGATTTCTAGTCCTATTTAATACCTTATATCAGACGCAATGATTTCAGTGTAGATTTTGATTTCCACTCCTATTTAATTGCTTGCACTAGATGCATTGGTTTTAGTGTAAATATTGATTTATAATCATATACGATCGCTTGCACTAGATGCATTGATTTTAATGTAGATGACGGTCTCTAATCCTATTGAATACCTTACACTCGATGCATTGATTTTAATGCAGATGTTTATTTCTACTCCTATTTTATTTCTTGCACTAGATGCATTGGTTTCAGTGTAGATATTGGTTTCTAACCATATTTGATTGCTTGCATTAGATGTTTTGATATGGAGAGAGAGAGAGAGAGAGAGAGAGAGAGAGAGAGAGAAAGAGAGATGTGTTTAGGGGGCTGAGATAGAGAGACAAATAAGGAGAGATGGAGGGAGGTATAGATATAGATGGTACGGGGGGGAAGGGAAGAAGAGAAAGATAGAGAAAGGGAGGGAGAGGTGGAGAGAGAGGGAGGGGAGAGAGAGAAGGAGAGACAGAGGGAGATAGACACATAATGGAAAGTGGAGAGAGAGGAAATAAGACAGAGACACACAGAGACAAATACAGACATAGAAGTTAGATCTAGAAAGTCATGAATATTTTTGTTTTTTCACTAAGATAGATGTATTGATTTTAGTGTAGTTATTTATATCTAATCCTATTTGATCACTTACACTAGATGCATTTATTTCAGTGCAGATGTCGATTTCTAATCCTATTTAATACCTTACACTAGATGCATTGATTTAAATCTAGATTTTGATTTCTACTCCTATTTGATTGCTTGCACTATATGCATTGGTTTCAATGTAGATATTGATTTCTAATCGTATTTGATCGCTTGCACTAGATGCATTGATTTTAGTGTAGATGTCGATTTCTTATCCTATTTGATTGTTTGCACTACATGCATTAGTTTTAATGTAGATGTTGATTTCTAATCATATTTGATTGTTTTCACTAGACGCATTTATTTCAATGTAGATGTTGTTTTCTGATTTGATGCAACTAGATGTATGATGTACATTGATTTCAAGGTAATTAGATTAATATTGTGCACTGATTTCAGTGTAAGCACAACTCCTCCCCCTCCATCTATATCTCTATCTACCACTGTCTCTCCTTCTTTATCTCTCTATATTACCCCCTAAACATACACACACTCTCTCCATATCTATCTATCTCTCTCTCTCTCTTTCTCCTTCATTTTCCACTCTCTCTCTCTCTTCCTCTTCTCTCTCTCTAAAACTTCTCTCATCATATCTATATCTCTTCCTCCCTCCATATATTTTTCTCTCTCTTCTTCCCTCACTCCCTGCATCTATATCTCTATTTCACCCCCAAAACATGCACACTCTCTCTCAATGTAGGCGTATAAGCATTATTCATGATGTGATTGACTTTTGTGTTACAATAATTCAACCATAAATACAATACTTGAATTTTCATCCTAAATGAAATGTTCACTTACCTGAACTGTCTTCTTCCTAAAACTATAAACTATTTATAATTGGATACATTCTTATTATTTCCATTTTCCATCAGTCAACAATGTTAATCACTTTGCATTCAAACACAGTAATAGAAAATAACTAATATGTGTGACAATAAGAACAATAAAAGAAAATAGTTTCAGATTGATCGCAATGAATATTGTTTGTAGTTGACTATATTCTTATTATTCACATTTTCTATCATTCAACATTGTTACATTGTTATTTTTCACTTAAATTTGTTATTTCATCAATTTTTATCATTCAAGTTAGTAATAGTCTCTCTCATCTCAACAAACTGAAGTAACTAAGAAAAGTTAAAATTAAATTGACCAAATTAATCTTAGACATATTTAGCATATTTAAAATGATAAAAATAATTATATGTTGAACAAATTTTGTATGACCACACACAACTGAAACCAACTGATTAGGTGTTCAAAATTATGCTCAAAAATAAAATTTCTCATAATGACTCAAAACCTGAATGACCACGTAATGTTCGTCGTTGGGAATCCGGCACAACGCGTTTCGCGCGAAATGGACTCTATATGGCTTCAAACATTAGTTATGTTCGCTTCATTAAACAGGAAACAAAAATGCAGACAGCGAGCCCAGTTAGAAACCCGTACTGCTGACGTGGCATGTTGACTGGGCAGATCAATTTTTGGTCAACTATCCTCAAGTAAATGAAGAGCTGCCAAGTGATAGAGTTTTATTGGTGCTCATCGTTGTGTGTTGGAAATTTCTTATTGGATGGTTTAGGCCAATGAGGAGGAGACACGTGGCTCAGCTTGGGGCTGCCATGTGTCCCCCTCGCTGCGTTGTAAAATTATGAGGGAGGATCGGAGAGACTTGGCAGGAGTCGAGCCTGAGACCTTCACCAAGTTAACACACGCACATACCAACTTGCCTACGCAATAGTTCTTAACAGCTATACCTTGCCACACTTATTTGAAGTTTTTTGACATTGCCGACAGGGGGAGAGGGGGCCAACCCCCAATGCATGCGGCCATAACCTGGAGACCATGACAGAGCACCACGGTGATTAATTATCATATCACTCATAAAGTGACATTTTGTAATAAAGTTGGCATGTGAAATACATCACTCGCATGTTTAAAGGGATAAGATTGGGTGTGCTCAGATCAAAGACCTACACTTAAACCTGCACCCCCCAGTCTTCCCAAATGATATTGACAGGGGGGGTCCAGGTGAAGCTGCTCCACCCAAACTACTGTCGCTTATGTGTCCTCATCTCATTTAGACAACAACCACCCCCTCCCCTCCGGGTAGACCCTAAGCGAGGAGATTAAACCATAATCCACAATTATTACCCTAAATTGATCCGAATTTATGCAAGAATGAAATAAAATACAGAAATAGACATAAACATAGAGTTGCAACAGAAATAAAACATCATTTCATTAAAAGCAAATGAATGAAATATGCTTATAGACATAACGGAAATAAACTAGCTAGGGCGTTGGTAGCTTATCTCTGAGAAGAGATGTGGCAGAGCCTCTAAACTGTGTTACAATGAGGCTTGAAGGCCTATTTATTTTTGAGAAACAATGGAAAACCCTAAACATCCGAACACCTAACCCTAGGAGATGAAGCGCCAAAACTATGGGGCTCGTTTGGGGAAATTGGTACATCAACTTCCTAGGGACGTAACTTTGGCATATGATCTTTGTTTGACGCGCTCAATACCCCGTTAGAAAGATCTATTCGAGGAATACAAATTTTGATGTGAGAAACATTGAAGGGAATTCCATGCTACTCCCGTTTTTCCCAAAAAAACGTTGTTTAGGGCCTTAAAACGGCTACGGAAGTTTAGGACCCGAAAAACTGCTAAAAATAGTAAGTTGTGCTGGAACTGAAAAATTGAAAGAACCAATGGTGGTTCGCCACCAATATCCACCTAGATCATAAACACCATTAACGAAGCGCTAATCTGGATTACCACAAAGCGCGGGTTTAAGCTCTAATCCGACTTAATTAGCGTTGATGCAGATTAATTAAGTTAATCTAGATTAACTTGGGGGCCGATAATTTCGACAGAATTTCTATTTTGGCACCAACTAGCCTGAATTAGTGGCAGTTAGCAAAATTTAGGGAGGAAATTGTGGTACAAACTATAGAGGTCATAACTAAGTCAATTTTCGACCAAATCAGGAGCAGAAAGAGCCTAAGGCACCACTTTTGGGCATTTTGAACTCATTGGTGTAGGCTTCAGGAGAAGAAAAGCATTGTAATCACATCATTTTGAAAAATTGAGCATAATATAGAGGCCCAATCCATGGAAGTTGGACCAAGGAGATGTAGCCCAGGACGGGTGAACTCCTTCATCGAATACCTATGTCGATGTTTTGTATGGTGATGTATTGTACTTTTATTTAATGTTCTTCATTCTTTATTTTATGTTAAATTGTTCATAAAATTAACATGAAAACACTCATGAGACTCAATAACTTGCAAGATAACTTGAACCCTTAAGCACATGTAAAACATTGGTTTCAAAATCTAAAAGTGGAATTTGCACAGCAATACTAACATACCCCATTCAAATCACCAACCTAGATTCATCTTAACCCCTGATCTATCAAGCACCGAGAGGGAGCAAATCTCTCAAGGGGCAAACCTTTCCTCAAGTTTTACACTCAAAAAAGAGGTTTCACCTCGGTAGATTTGATCCCTCTCAGCGCTTGATAGATCCAGGGTTAAGATGGATTTAGGTTGGTATACTTAAAGCAGGTTATATAAAAAAGAGGTTAAAATCCCTTTCATCTACCTTCTTGATAGGTTTTCACCCATGATGAAAATCATCATGAAGTACTTCTCTTGTGAAGGGAGGTTTTCTAGGCTCTACACATACCACATTAGGCTGTTGATGCACTTCACAAGAGTAAGATTTCTCAATATCCCATAATTTCTATTCAGAAGCATAGAAAAAATGGCATTCATTATGAAAAAGAGAGACTATGACCAGCAGATGAATAACCTCTTTCACCACTCATTAATTTAGATCTTTGTCCTCCATCACCTTGATCAGTTGGGCATATCATGGGACACCTTCATTTCCGATGACATCTTCACTACTCCACAAGCTCCACATGTTGAAGTTGTGCCTTCTTCATCTCATCCTACTACATATATGCCTCCACCTCAGTCCACTTCACCTACTCCATCACCATCACTAGCATCATCACCATTTCATGGTCAATATGAGTCACCTAGCAGAGTTGAGGTCAACAAGCCTAAAGAGGGTGAAATCAACATAATGGATAGAACATACCATAGAGGTATAGGCAAGTGTTTTCCCCACATATTGTGGGAGGGACCCTACCTTCTTCACCAAAAAATAAAGTACATAAGGGCAAACAAAATATGGAAAAGGAATATGTACATGAGGAAGCCATTCATGAGGAGGAAGACCTCCATGAGGCAGAGACTTATTTTGACCTTGTTGACTTGGATGAGCAGCATGATGATGAGGCCTCCAAATTTCTTATCAAGCAGAAGGATACCCAAATTAGGGAGCTTCAAACCAACTTAGTGAGATCTAAGTTTTTCATTTCATATTATGAGCAAGAAAATGAACAACTCAAAACCAAGCAGGCCATCATGGAGAGTCAGCTTCTCAAGGCAAAAAGAGAAGAAAAAAAAGGCAAAGCCATTGTTTGATGAGGCTTATGAGAGGTATGGTGAAACAAATGAGGTAGAAGAAAAAGTGCCAAGAAGAATACCTAGGACTAGAGGGTTGAAAAGAGCTCTAGAACTAAAGAGGCAAAAGGAGGTTGAACTTGCAAATGAGCTCACTCTAAATGAACAATTTTCCATCATGGTCAATGAGAACCGGGAGCATTGGCTTGATAGGGCCAGCCAACATCTTGAGAAGCTCCTAGAGAAGGAAAACACAGACAATGACATATTGAGAAAGAGGGTCAAACACTACTTCAAGAAAAATCAAATTGCAAGGTCAAAACTCCAAAAGGCCAAATCAAGACTTGAATCCATAAACAAGAAAAATGAAGGGGACAAGCTTGATATTATTATTTAGGCATAACTCATTGCCTAAAACACCTCATCAGCCTCCCAGAAAAGAAAATTTGAAGAAATTTGGGCAATTTTTGAAATTTTTGGAATTTTTTGTGTTTTTGACAGTTTAGCACAGTCCCACTGTCCCCGCTTTTTCTAGGGACTTCCAATGGAAAAAATGAAGGTACCATTGGATTTAGAAGGAAAATTAAATTCAATAAAACAATGTTACTAATATTTTTTGGGTCAAAGGAGCAGTCAAAAGGTCCAAAAAAACTCAAAAAATAACATTTCTGCCCTGTTTCGGAGGCTGGCACAACGCTTTTGACCAATATTGGGAGAATACGTTTTTGGAGGGTAAAATCAACACCATTTTGGAAACAAAGCATACCTCCGAAAACTAGATGGGACATTCTTTACAATGAGATATCATGAGCTCAATTTGGACACCTGGAACCCCCCTCAAAAGTGGAGCTGAAGTCGGCACTACGCTTTGACCTTGGCATTGCGCTTTTGACCAAATTTTCTCAGTTTGCTAATATTTCCAAATTTTCTCACTTATTCTCAGTTTCACTTGGCAAATGGAGTTTTTACAAATGTAAATCAATGATTTAAATGTAATTATGGTGTTTTTACACTTTCCTAGGGTAAATACATTAAATGAAAATTTTTGATGATGATGTAATGAATCAGTTTCCAAAAAGTGAGGGATGAGTCAGTTTGACCTCCCTACACTCTAGGTATTAGTTCAGTTTTTGGTGGAACTACTCCTCCTCTCAGGGATTCGACCCTTGAGGTTGGGAGAAGTTATTTTTATGTCTATATCTTTCATTTCTTGACTCAGTTCAGAGGTTGGATTTTGTTGCATTGAACAAAGACTCTAGTGTAATAAGTATTTGGTAGGAAATGAATGACAATGTTGCATCTATTTCTTTGGGATACCTGTGGTATGGAAATTTAGCATAGTTTCTTCTTATGTTACATATGTATGAATGTTTTATTTTCATGATCCATTCCATCTCTATTATATGTTGATTTTCAAGTTGATAACCAGAAACATCTTCTATGCTCTGTTTTGGAAAAACCTTCATAGTTTGTGACATTTATTCAGTTTAGAAAGAATACATTCTTTTCCTTGCTCTTTCTAGCTCCTCATCATTCTGATCCATTTCACCCTGAAACCCTAAAGTGTTAGCCTTCCTACCTACCTTGCCGCATTGAATGGACTGCAATCCTAATCCTATTTTCCCTGACCTAGCCTCTTTGACCTAATTCACCCATCTAACTAACCAATTCATACAAACAAACCCCTGTACTCATACCTAGCCTAAAAACCTAATTCATCCAGCCCTATTGGCTGTGAATTTGTGGAGAGAGCCCTGTCCGGTTTGGTAGGGCTAGCTACCAAGCTAAAATATTGGTTTGTGGTTATGCCTAGGGTATTTGGATACACAGGAATGGAATCATATTTCGAAATACGATACTTTTCCCACTCTCTATTTCATCCATTATTATTTCTCACTTTAGGCATTATATACAGGTGTCCCCCTTCAATTAGCATAGAATACATCAGGAGTCCCCCTTCAATAAGCATAGAATACTACAGCCAGGGCACATTACAATTGAAGAACTGGATGGAAGTCAGATAATAAATTCTAGCAACATTAGCTCAATTGAACTGTCATTCTTTGACCAAGTGGAGTAGAAGAAGTTTCCATTTCAAGAAATTAGCAATCATCCACACAATTTCTACAAAAGGATAGAATATGAATTCAGTAAAATATCAAATACAGGGAATCTACAAACAACAAGATAGATACTACAAATAGCTACACACAACAACATAGATACTACAAATAGCTACACAGATACTACAGAAGATATAAAAAATAATGCAACATATTATCATAGATACTTTTTTCTGTTCTGATTTACAAATTAGAGTCAACCAACATTTAAATTTTTGATGTAAGAAAAAATATACAGGAAAGAATTTTAGATATGCATTTCCAGTCAACAATATATAATTTTTAGAACAGTAATACATAGAAATATCAAACCCTTAAATAGAGTGGATTGACATGTAAAAAAGAACAACAGAAAAGTGTATTTTTTTTTATTTGAATGAATAACAAATAAGTAACTTTCATTGGGTGAAAAAAAACCAATTGGAATCTAAGGATCATGATTATTTTATGTTGATGTTTATATACATATATGTATGTATGCATGTCATTGTTTGACAGGGTCATCAAGAATCTTTCTAGTGGAGGAATGATTTCTTATGCAAGTGAATGGCACGAAGATGTTCCTAGCTTATGAGGAATCAAGTGGGAAGAGTAAAACTAATAGATCTATGAGGTTAGTATCACGTGGATATGAATTTATATTATTTTTATACTATGTCTATGTTTATGCTATGGAAGGTAATGATGAGGGATGCATCAATGAAATGAAAGTAATGTAATCTACGTCATGCTGAGACAAGCATGAATAGTGGAAAGACACTAGAAGCAAGGTTGCTTGGTAGAGTCAGTGTGTGGTATTTGGATGTGCAGTACTATTGTTTGTATATGTTGTACATGTTGTATATGAGGTACATGTTGTGTATATGATGTTTTGTACATGTTTTTCATGTAGTGTTGTGTACATATGGTGTTGTGCACATGTTGGATATGAAGTGTTGTGTACATATAGTGCTTTGTGCATGTTGCATATGTAATGCTATGTACATATGGCATGGTGTGCATGCTGTACATATGGTGCTATGTACATGTGGTGTTGTGTGTATGATTGTACATGTGGTGTTGTGTGCATGTGTGCCATGTACATGTTGTACATGGGGTGTTGTGTGAAGATGGTGTTGTGTACACATTGTGCATGTGATGGTGGGCACGTGTGGTGTTGCGTACACGTTATGCAGATGGTGTTGTGTACATTTGGTGTCATGTACACGTTGTGTAGGTGGTGTTGTGTATAGGTGGTATTGTGTACATTTTATACGCGTGTTACTGTTGTACATGTGGTATTGTGTGCATTTCGTACATGTTGTAGTTTGCACATGTGGTATTGTGTGCATGTTGTACATTTTGTTTTGTGTATCCATGGTACTGTGTATGTGCATTGTGTAGTCGATGTATCATGACATGTGTATTCATTGTGTTGTACTATGTGTATGTATAGGTATTTTGTTGTGCACCAGGTGTAGGTGTATGTATTGTATTTCATTGTATGTCGGATACAATTGCATGTGTTATGTTGTACGCTGGGTGTAGGTGTATGTATTGTGTTGTGTTGTATTCCAGGTGTAGGTGTATGTGCTGTATGTCAAGTGTAGGTGCATGTATTTTATGTTATTATATTTCATGTGTGATTGTATGTGTGTCATGCATGCTATGTGTATGTGTACATGGTTGAAGAGACGGCACTAGGTGTTTGTCGAGTGTGGCAACCGATCCAATGTGTGTACAAAAAGGACAAAGGATAAAGGTAGAAGCAAAGGACCGATTGAATGATAAGTATTGGTATTTTATTTCATTTTATTATGCATGTGATCCATGACTCTGATTTATGATGGTTACATGTGATTTATGATTTTTATTTATGATGGTTGAGTTTTGAGCTAACCAGATGTGATACGTTTATACATGATGATTTGATCAAACAACTAGTTTAAATTATTGTGACAGGAATTGAACAGGATTGCAAGTGTACCTTATTGATGGGCCAACGATGAGGTATGACGTGAATTTATTTTTAATCTAATTTAAATTATGTGCTTGGCATAGGAAAGCGTGAAAATTCCCGGTTAGGTGGTTGAAACTAACTGCAACAAAGAATTAGCAGCAACAAAAGGATCTGGAATGGCAACAATATGTTGGTGAAGCACTTCATGAGTGGGGCCATTGTGGGAAACTGGTACCCAATAGTGTCCATGGATTTCCATGAGTATGTTATGATTGGTATGATGGTTTTGAGGCAGGTATATTCCTTGGTTGTTTTACCTTCTGATTCAAGGAAACCTTGCTAAGAGATGGATTGCCTAGGAAAGGGGATGCCAGGGAACTTGGAAGGTGAGTGACTATATGGAAGGGGGTGTCCAAATTTCCCGAGGGACTATGTAGCATAGAAGGGAAGGTCGAGGATGGATTTTTATTTTTCATTAGCATTTCCAGGTGGAATTAGATGCACATTGTGAGTGTTCCTTGGAACAATCAACTGGTAAAAGGACAACAATGCAGGATTGGAGCGTTGGACCTTGGATGTAGCTTTGAATTTGGCAACAGATTCTAGACTTCCTGGGAAGGAGGTGAATCCTGGTATTACTTTGAGGGTGTAGGAGTGAGCCTCTGGATTCCTTTGTTACAGATGCGGGCACCGTATCCTTTTATTTTCTGACTGAGTGCAAATGTACATATATTTATGTGTATATTATTGTAAATATTGTATCGAGGTTGATTTATAAATCTCCATAAACAATATGGTTATTTTCTAGTGGAAGAAAATGTGCATAACTGTATGTGGTCGTTATTGTAAATAACGTAATGAGTTGTGTTATAAATCTCCAGTAAACGGTATGATTGTCATGTTTTCAGCATGTTGCTCATTGTAAATATTGTAACGAGCTACGTTATAAAGCTCCATGGGTAGTATTTTTTTCTTTTCAACAGTCTTATTGGTTGTAGGTGTCATTGAACACCAATGATGGTGTTCCCCTAAGGGGGAGGGGTATGTAATAGCCCCGGGTTAAAAAAATTCTAGTAATAAAGCTAATAAAGGAATAATAATAACCAAGGTAATGGGACACATATTCCAAGTTGAATGTTGGGCAAAACATCCTAGTTCAGGTGTTCATTTGGTTTATTATGGCTAGAGGAAATTGGAAAATGCATTTAAAAAGGCAAGAGGAATTGTTTGGCATTTTATTTATGAAAATAATGGAAAATAGGATAAAATTAAGGTGAAAGGTCACAAGTTTCATGTGATGAGGAAATTGAAGGAAAATAATGGAAAATGAAGAAATTAGAGACCTATTTGATAAAATGGCTTCTGAGGATGAGTTACGTTACGCATTTTGGAATATTTTTGGGTGGATATCTCTCTCCATTCTCTATCTCATACACTTAGAGAATTCTTGGAGCATTCTAGCATTGGATCAAGACAATCAAAGGAAGAGAAAAGAAAGAACATGGAAGTAAAGGGTAAGAAAGGAAGAGCGGAATCAAGTGGATACAACAGGATTAATTGCAGGTATTGAATTGCATGTGTGATTTCCTTGCTAAATTTGGCATTCATGGTACATGCATGTGTGTATTTGGTTCTCTTTTTTTCATTGGAATGGGTTTTCCTAGGTGTGGAAGTGATTTTCAACCTTCCCTTGCCATTTTCAGATAACTATGGTGTGATGGGTTCTCTTGTATTTGGTTGAGTTGGATTACTGGATCGTTTCGAAAATGAGTGCGATGATCTTTGAAGAAGAACAAGAGGCCTAGGAATCCCTGGACCTGTGAAGGTGGGATTGTTGTAAAGCCATATTTTTCATACCTCAGTGGGCCTAGGAATCCTAAACTAGTGAATGGAGGGATACATGGTAAATCCTAGAGGTGTGTGCCCTCGATTAGGCCTAGGAATCATTGACCAATGAATGGTAGGATATACGGTAAAGCCTAGAGGGTGGAGTCTCGATTAGGCCTAGGAATCCTCGATCGGTGAATGTCAATATATATGGTAAATCCTAGAGACTAGGAGATATAAAAATTCTTCACTGTGTAGGTGGAGAGATCCATAGGCATCCATGCTTGTATAGGCCTAGTGATCCCTGAATCGGTACATGGTGGGATTGTGGTAAAGCCTAGTATTGTATTTTTATTGTTTGGGCCTAACAAACCCTTGGTGGATTGTGGTAAATCCTAAGGAAACCTGGTTGATTTTCTTGTGAGTCCCACATTCATGCTTAGAATATGGCACAAGGGTGATTGGCTAAAAAGAAGATTTGGTTCAACCTAATCTATGGTCGGGTGGTACGTGGAAGTCCTAGACCTAGTTGTATTTTTCATATGTTAATAAGAGCTCCTTCTCCTTGGTATTTCATATGTAAATGTACTTGTACATATGTGTTTTTCATGGATGTTATATCCTTGTTATTACTGTTGGTTATATGTTGGTTATGAGTATGTTTTATGACTGACTTGATGTGTGGATTTTATCATATTTACATTAAGCAATGAATGAAAAATGAATATATGACCTAATAGATGATAATTCATCTATATTGATAAGACATCAATGTTTCTTTATGAATCTCATATAATTATGAGACCCTTATGCTCATATATGTTGTTATGACCTGCAGATTACATATTTGTGACATTTTGACGAAATTCTTGTCATGGATAGAAGGGTTCCGATTAATTCATTGATAAAATGTTTGTATTAGTATCTTTATTTCATGGTTATGTATCATTTCTAGAAGTTTCATGAATTTATGGGAAGTGACTTGAGACCTAGCCTTGAAAAAGTGGCTTAGAATACGGGGTTGTTGGTATAGAACTACTGGAAAAATTCCACAATCATTGGCATGCCTTACTATGGGAGCAACTGGAAGGCCTCATTTGCATGCATGACATATCATGGGAATGGTTGAGGGTCCATATCAACAAATTTATAAGTTGTCTTAGGGGTTAAGCACTTGAAAGGGTTGGTTTCCTTCTGAAGGGTCTATAGCTCCTGAGGAAGGCTAGATTGGTTTGTTTTGTTAGTTCCACTTCCTTAACTATAAATGGTGGGTGGAATCACATCATTGTAGCATCTCGTCTCATGTTTACCCAACCGAACTAGTTAACTTGGGTAAATGTGCGAGGAGGGTGTTATAAGGGCTTCCTTGTGTTGTAGCACATAAGTAATGTAATGGATCATACCATAGTAAAAAAAATTTCGTGGTTTTCTCATATTTGAGTGTCCTTGTTAAATTTATTTGTATTAATGCGATGTGATATCAACATTGTGCTTTATCATTGTGATGTTGATATAGATTAATGTGCTCTAATAGTTAATGGATTGAAGTTAAAATTATTATTGAAGGTTCAAATTATTCACCCACTCTCTCAGTTAATTCCAACAAAGACTTCATGGCCAAGTGTCATGGTCAAAGGGACCAGCATGATGAGGATAAAAATCCTAAGTGTATAGATGTGAAGAGGGAGAAATTGTGGATGTGTGAGTTACCAACTCAACCTTTGTTTTTCCACCCCTCTTGCGCACTTTTTACTTTTTCTTGATTTTTTCTTTATATTACTATTTGTAGCTCAAAGAGTTAGAGCTTGTTTTGTATTATGTGTAACAATTGAATTACCCCTTAATTATGAAGCAACTCATTTCCCATCAGGGTTGGGACATGCAAGGGTTCCTTTTTAGGATGTAAAGGAGAAACATGTGCTCATGAAATGGGTGATGTCCATAAGGAGTGAGGTAGAGATCATGATAAGCTTTTTCCCACATGATAATGTGTATATGTCTCGACCATCTTTTGGATTCCGATATTCTTTTATTTTACTTTGTGGCCATGATATGCTCTTTCCTTTTATTTTAGTTACATTTACCTCCTAGGGCGAATTTCTAGGCCCTATCCAGGTATGTGGATGTATGGGTGCCAAATCATAGAGAACTAATGGTCAATTGAACCAAAAGAATGGAGGTGGAATATGGGCTTGTAATGTAAGATGGAAAGGGGGTAATTATGTAATAAGGATAAATAGAATACACTATCTTAATCAAGGTTTCATAATTAGTGCCCCTCCTAAACCCATTGGGCCATTACGGGAGGTCCCATTATACTAGGATCAAAGATCAACCCCCCCTTTATGGTGTGAGAACAAGATCACAACCAAAACCCTTATTTTTTCCAGGTTTCCCTATAACCCATATCAAAATCCCAAATACAAACAAGCAGAAGCACCCGATTTCAAAATTAATAAAGTACCTTTTGATCAAAATCCCACCTTCATCCATGTGCTCTTACCAGATGGGTGAGAAGCTATATGATTGATGCATGTGACAAAGATAAAATGGCATGTTTCCAGCTAGTGGTGACTATTAGGGGCTACATGGGTAGCCTTCTAGATGTGAGGAATGGGAGAAATTTTTTCTCTTATAGAGTCACCCGCTTTGGTTGGTAACAAGGCCATAGTATATAGGGTTCCTTAACAAGGGTTTGGTTTTTGTTTCATTCCTTAGTTGATCTTACGGTTGAAGGCATTTCTCTTTAGAGGGATCCCTTATCATATCACTTTGGTTTCATAGCTTGTTTTAACTAGGAAAGAGGTAAATTTAACTTCTAGGGTTTTATCCTCTTTCCCTAATCCAAAAGCATTAGGTTAAAAAATTTAAGAGGGGAATTCAACCTGATCCCAATTGCCTTAGTGGAGATAAGGCACTTAAGCCTTAGTCCTAATGACCAAACAATTTTTTCAAAATTATTATTCTTATATTATATTTTCCATAAATCCAAAAATTCAAAAATGTATTAAAATATAAAAAATGAAAAAATGGAGCAAATCCATCGTAAAAAAATAAAAAATAAACCTTTGGAAAATTTTAATTTATCATCTAGAACAAAGTTTGCAAATTACAACTTTAGTCTAGACACTTTTTCTTGGTGTTTGTGCCTAGATTCTTAATTTAATGGCTCAAGTGGAAAAAATCCTCTTCTTTGTGCTTTTAAGGGCAATCTAACATTTATTTTGAGGCTTTTAATATGTACTCAATTTTGAAATTTTATCATATCAATAATCTTGCAAGGATTAGTAAGACCCTAAGCTTATGGATTCATTTCAAAAGGTTGTCTCTAACTCCCTCAAGTCCTAGTTTCCTTTATGAATTATTTTAAATGTGTATAATTAATATTTGGAAGTGATTTGAGCCACCCAAAGTGTTACGAATTATTTTATCTTGAATGGGGGATTTTATGGTTTTGAACTTAGGAGAGTGGTCCTCTTTTCTAAGCGAGTTTGGTTTAGATTGTTGTAGCCTTTTACTTCTTTCATATTTTTTTATTGTTCGGCTAAAATTTTCCTTGTAATTTAATTTCCAAGCAAAATCACCTAATGACATTTCATCCTAGATTATTTTCACACTATCATTTTGCTTGTAAGACAGTCCAAATTTGGGATTTTCTCATTTTCTATCATTTTGGCAATCTAGAAGTGTAGGACAATGACAAGATTTTCCAAAATAATACTACAATTTTAGAAGGAAATCAAAGAAAATTCATCCCACTTTATGTATGTATCTTTCCCACACTCTTGAGCACCAAAGGTAATAATTCATTGTGGTATTTGAGTGGGTACTCAAGTGCTAGTTTGTATTTTCTTAGATACTTATTCATATATAGGGTTTAACACCTTTTTAAAATTATCTCTAACTTTTATCATATATAAGTGTTTTCAGGCACTGATCTTTTAACTTGTTGGTGAAGTATGTATATTGGGATACCCCTCGTGGCTTTTTAGGAGTTGACCTAAAGTGAGAGGATATAGTGTGTAGGTGACTTTAAGCATACCTCCTATGTGCTTACCCCCAAGAACCTTATCTTTGACCTTGCCAAGGTTGTTAATTTGGGTGGTAATAGTACCTATATATCTAGTTAGAGGAAAATGATACCCATGCTAGGTCATTTGTGGCCATTCAAAGTGTCCTCCTAATTTATTGGCCTCAAAAGTTTATAAGTTTCCGTTAGGGCCTAACTCTTTGGTTTGTTCTCTTGATCGTATCCAAACTCTAGATGATCATACTCAATGCTCAAAAAATCATAATGCTGACTATTCTCATCAAGAGATCAAGGATGCGCTTGAAAGGACCTTTTTGATGAGTCAAGATGTTGTTGATGGCCTTAGATGCAGGGAAAATTTTAAGGATGGAAAATTATCTTGAAGTTTAAAAACGTTGGCAAATCTCACTAGTCTCTAATATGCAAACTATAAAATGTTTATTAATTTATTTGTAAAATTATTCAAATTTATAATGATTTTATATATACTCTCTAAATAATGTTGGTGGTTTTTAAGGTAAAATAATTTTATATTAGAAAATTTGGGCGAATCGTTTTTGTAAAAAAATGGAAATTGGCGAATCTTTTTTTTGGAAAATCAACCCACCTGCGAATATTAACCCGTAAAATTTTCCATGCTTAGATGCCTATAAACTTCCTTTTGAACAATATTGTTAGAAATACATTCTGAAAACTTAGACATACAAGCATATCTACATTGTAGGAACAACACATGTTCTAGAGTGTGCGCATGCACATTCCTTTCGCTTCATTTTTTTTTTGAGTAAGAGTGACAACTCTATTGTACATGTTTTCTAAGTTGGTGGCCTTGGATTTTTGTTCGAGTCGGAAAAATCTAGTAGTTTGTTTTACAACTACATTAAAACATTCATTTTTCTAACTAGCTCTCATTATCTCTCTTTTTTATGTTAATTTTCTATAGGTTGCATAAATCCATAATTGACGAAACTATAGAAACATATAGAGTCAAGTATATCCATTTCAAATATACAGTTAAAAAGTAATAATATTATTTAATATTATTAATATTTTTTTCTTGACAAATATCATAAGCTTAGTCTATTTCAGCTATAACCTTTTTTTGCATTTTTACCTCAACCATTTTTAAAATAAGTTATATAATGCACTAGTACAAAGTGAGATTTGCAATTCAAAAAGAATAAAATTGTTTGATAATCTTAATATCCTTTTACACAATGCTAACAAAAGGCTTTGTAATTTCAAAGATATAATGGATTTCATTCAATTAAAAAATTTATAAAATTAACATTATAATTTTTGAAAAAATACATATGTACAAGAACAATGTGTAATTTACAACTCTACAATATTTTTAAGGAAATTCAATTATTTATGTATTCAACACCAACATTAATGGAAACATATGCATTATGTTTTGCATAAAAAATAACATATTGTTGTTTTTCCATGTTTTCATTACCACTAAGACATCACGGTAGACCATTATTAGCTTAGGTACTCAACACCAACACTAATGGAAACATGCACATTATATTTTGCATGAAAAAATAAATATTACTGTTCTTCCATATTTGCATTGCCAGTAATGCATCATGATAGCATCATTAACTTAGTTACTCAACACCAATATTAATAGAAACATATGAATTATATTTAGCATAAAAAATAACAAATTGTGATAAGGATTGCTACTAACACATCATAAGAAGATCATCATTAGCATAAGTACTAACCACTAATGATAACAAGTTGTAATGTGCATTTCTATTCACACATCATAAGAAGACCGTCATTAGCATAAATACTCAACAAGATGGAAACACATATATTACATTTTGCATGAAAATAAAGTATTGTTATTTTTAGAGAGACTATCATTAACTTGCACTCATAAATTGAAGATAAATAAGAAATTTAAAACTTATCAGATGTGGAAATTGAATCTAATTAAAAAATTATAACAATCATTCCTACCAATTACTTGAAATAAACTCAATTAATAAAAATATTTATTATATCAATTTACATAATAAATTAATATTAAATACATTATAAATATTTACAGAATTTTTTTAAAATATTAATATTTTAAATAAATTTAAAAATAATCAAAAACATATATATATATATATATATATGAAAATATATAGCTTCGTTATTGACATACTAAATACAAATAATAATTAGAAAAAGATCACAAATAACCTTGAATAGACTAAAGCCACCACATAATATAAATAATCGTGGCCCAAATCCATTTATCGTGGCATGTAGTTCGAAAGTGGACCCACATGCTGTGTTGTTAGAGAAGCATTTTGAATAACTTCCGTCTTATACGCATCGAGTGTGGCTTCTACCTTGGAACTACACCCACTTGCAAATATAGACGCTCACACGCTCTCTAATGTGAATTCTCTTCCCACTAAATGCATGGGACGTTTAGCTTACGTGGCATTAAGTAATTTGTGAATTCCTCTTCCCACTAAATGCATAGGATGTCTAACTAATTTGTGGCTTATGTGGTATTTATTTGCATTTATTTATTGGCTTAATTTGTGGCTTATGTGGTGTTTTGTGCATGAGTGAGATGGAATTTCGGTTGAGTTAGTTTTATGAATGAGAAAATATTTGTTTATTAACTCGATGTTGTGAAAATGATGTGATTTAATTGATTCTATATATTCTTAGAAATAATTAATATTTTCAATTTCTATCTATTGTACATTCCAGCCAAAAACACCTTAAAATAAGTGGTCTTTATCTTTAACTTTTATCTATGAGTGACACAATCCAAGAATAATATTTTTATAAATAATTTTGATTATCGATTTTTTATTTATAGAATTTGAAATTAAAATTTCATCCACACAAACTATTTGTTTTATCAATCATCCAAAATTTAACCTCTCCCCGGAGCATTATTAATGGAAGTATTGATTCGTATATAATTCCGTTCACCCCGCACATTAATTTTTCATGTGTTTCGTCCCTCTGAAGTCTACTGCTCTGTCCAATGAAAGCAGCGGAAATGCTTTCCTGTTGGGCAGGAAGAATACGAAATGATGGGAGGAAACTGGAAGGGGAGGGAGTGCGATGGTGTACAAGGCAAAGTGCGTGGATCTTGACGGGACTGGAAAAGATTCAGCGAGAAGCAAAAACCCTACTGCTTCTCAGCCATCCAAGCGTTTTAAGCGCTCATTGTGTTTTTCTTGTTAATCAGTACCTCTGGGAAGTGATGCCATTCATGGCAGGGGGCTCCTTTCATACAATTCTCAGGACGTTCTCACCCAATGGGTTACAGGAATCCATTGTCGCAACAGTTCTAAGGGAGACTTTAAAGGCGTTGGATTATCTCCACAAGGAGGGTCATATTCACAGGGATGTCAAGGCCGGTAGTATTTTACTTGACAGCGATGGATCTGTAAAGCTATCTGCACTATACAATGCTTCTCTAAGTTTTGAGCGCTATCTGCACTATCACTTAAGATGGAAAGTGGTAAGTATGGAATAGGGATAGATAGAACACACTATCTTAATTAAGGGTTCCTAAGTAGTGCCCCTCCTAAACCCATTGGGCCATTAGGGGAGGTCCCATTAGACTAGGACAAAAGATTAACCACCTATTAAGGTGCGGGAACAAGATCACAACCAAAACCCTTATTTTTTCCAGGTTTCCCCATAACCATATCAAAATCCCAAATACAAACAAGCATAAGCACTTGATTACAAAATTAATAAAGTACCTTTTGATTAGAACCCCACCTTCATCCGTGTGCTCTTACAAGATGGGTGAGAAGGTATATGATTGATGCATGTGACAGAGTTAAAATGGCATGTTATCGGCTAGTGGTGACTGTCAGGGGCTACATGGCTAGCCTACTGGATGTGAGGAATGGGAGAAATTTTTTCTCTTATAGAGTCACCCACTTTGGTGGGTAACAAGGCCATATTATATAGGGTTCCTTAACAAGGGTTTTGATTTTATTTCATTCCTTAGTTGATCTTGCGGTTGAAGGCTTTTCCATTTAGAGGGATCCCTTCTCATATCACTTTGGTTTCATAGCTTGTCTTAATTAGGAAAGATGTTATTTTAACTTCTAGGGTTTTATCCTCTTTCCCTAATCCAAAAGAATTAGGTTAAAAACTTTAAGAGGGGAATTCAACCTGATCCCAATTGTCTTAGTGGAGATAAGGCACTTAAGCCCTAGCCCTAAAGACAAAACACTTTTTTCAAAATTATAGTTCTTATCTCATATTTTACATAAATCCAAAAATCCAAAAATGTATTAAAATACAAAAAAATGAAAAAATAGAGCAAATACGTCGTAAAAATAAAAAAATTAAAATTAAACCATTGGAAAATTTTAATTTATCATCTAGAACAAAGTTTGCAAATTACAACTTTAGTCTAGACACTTTTTCTTGGGAGTTGTACCTATATTCTTAATCTAATGGCTCAAGTGGAAAAAAAATCCTCTTTTTTGTGCTTTTAAGGGCAATATAACATTTATTTTGAGGCTTTTAAGATGTACTCAATTTTGGAATTTTATCATAGCAATACTCTTGCAAGGATTAGTAAGACCCTAAGCCTATGGATTCATGTAGAAAGGTTGTCTCTAACTACCTCAAGCCCTAGTTTCATTTATGAATTGTTTTAAATGTGTATGATTAATATTTGGAAGTGATTTGAGCCACCCAAAGTATTACAAATTATTTGATCTTGAATGGGGGATTTTATGGTTTTGAACTTAGGAGAGTGGTCCTCTTTTCTATGCAAGTTTGGTTTAGATTATTGTAGATTTTTACTTCTTTCATATATTTTTTTATTGTTGGGCTAAAATTCGCCTCATAATTTAATTCCCAAGCAAAATCACCTAATGATATTTCATCCTAGATTATTTTCACACTATCATTTTGTTTGTAAGACACTCCAAATTTGGGATTTTCTTCATTTTCTATCATTTTGGCAATCTAGAAGTGTAGGATAATGACAAGATTTTCCAAAATCAGACTAAAATTTCAGAAGGCAATCAAAGAAAAGTCATTCTGCTTGATGTATGTATCTTTCCCACTCTTTCCCACACTCTTGAGCACCAAAGGTAATAATTCATTGTGGTATTTGAGTGGGTACTCAAGTGCTAGTTTGTATTTTATTAGATACTTATTCATATATAGGGTTTAACACTCTTTAAAATTATCTCTTAACTTTCATTATATATAAGTGTTTCTAGGCATTGATCTTTTAACTTGTTGGTGAAGTGTATGTAGACTGGGATACCCCTCATGGCTTTTTAGGAGTTGGCCTAAACTGAGGGGATATTTTGTGTAGGTGACTTTAGGCATACCTCCTATGTGCTTACCGCCAAGAACCTTATCTTTGACCTTGCCAAGCCTTGTTAATTTGGGTGGTAATAGTACCCATATATCTAGTCAGAGGCAAAGGATACCCATGCTAGGTTATTTGTGTCCATTCAAAGTGTCCTTCTAATTTCTTGGCCTCAAATGCTTATAAGTTTCCTTTAGGGCCTAACTCTTTGGTTTGTTCCCTTCATTGTATCCAAGCTCTATATTCTCATAATCAATGCTCAAAAACTCATAACGTTGACTATTCTCATCAAGAGATCAAGGATGCCCTTGAAAAGTCCTTTTCGGTGAGTCAAGGAGTTGTTCATGGCCTTAGATGTAGGGAAAATTTTAAGGATTGAAAATTATCTTGAAGTTTAAAAACATTGGTGAATCTCACTAGTCCCTAATATCCAAACTATAAATTTTTTATTAATGTACTTGTAAAATTATTCAAATTTATAATGATTTTTAGGCAGATAGGCCTTTCTTTTAAATCAGTGCACCTCTAAATTTTGTCAACACTTATCCTCTCCATCTAACACCTAGCACACATTTTTATGCCCACTTTTGTCTCTAGTTGACACGTTTTGCTCATAATTTGACCTATGTTTAACTACGTTACAGTTGGTTTACTGAAATGCGGGATAAGTAAAACAAATTGACTCGGTAGTTTTTTGAAAAACCTGGAATGTGCCACGATTAGAGGTCATGGAAAGAGTCTCTTTATCGTTGGCTTATTGCAATCCGAGATAAGTACAATGAATTGAGAGGTAGTATTTTGAAATACGCGAAAGGTGCTATGAATTGAGAGGTCATGACAAGAGTCTATTGAAATCTGTAGTGGGACTCATTCGCCATAGAAATGTAGAGGTTTAGTATGGCTTATTCGTTAATGGCGAAAAAAACCTGGCGGGGACCATCGAACTTTGATGATGAGAACTAAGTCGATAGTGAAGGGAAGGGTCCAATCCATGGACTGTCGAAGAGCACATGCAGCTTATTGTTATTATAATTTTACATCGAGAAGGATGCAGGAGCTTTCTCATCGGAGCATCTAGTATGTAGTTGTGGTAAACAGGAAAATGTTATTCAACTTTCACAACATTGAAGTAGCCATACATTAGCTTAGCTCTAGCTCAACATTAATCTATGTTGCTTTGCATTCTAGGATGGAGTCAGGAATGTGCTAACGTGAATTCTCCAGCGCAGAATATCATATGCACATCTTGTCAATTGTTGAATTTATGTTTTAACTTCTAGTTCGTATGCAGAGCATTTCATTTGAAGATCTGTGTTCTAATGGGTACATGATCACACCATGAACATAATGTTTGTGCTCAACGACATCCTTTATAAGACCTGAATAGTTTGTTAACATCCTATTTTAAAGATGTTTCCAAATAGTTGAATAGTTTTTCAACATCCTATTTGAACGTGTTTCCAAATAGCGCAAGCTGCCAGAGGATGTCCCATGTGTTGAGCAGAAACACAACCTTATTGTGTTGAGGGTAATGTTGCAGTTACAAAAATAAAACAAAATTATCTATACCAATAAGATAACCAACTTTCAAATATGAAATTTCTTTTTATGGCCCATGTAGTGATTACGATTAATATGCTCAAACCCAAAGATAACTAGAATTAGGAAGAGCTTTTGCCCAAGAATTCTCTCAGAAGCAATTCTTGCAGCATAAAGAGTACCCTGTCCAGTCTCTTTTCACAATGTGTTTAGTTGTTGCACTTAATGGAAAATGAGTCCTAATAAGTTGTTATTAAAAATCCAAATATCAACTTTAAAGTATAACTCCACATCAAGAACATATTCTAAGGATTTATTCGTCAAATTCTTTAACTGTAATTGTGAAAATCATACTTGGTTTTGCAATGGTTTCGTATGTGCTTCATTCATGATGACGATGATACTAGTACCACATTGGTGTATGCATTTCTATTATCTCGTTAGCGTTTCATTACAATCGTTGGTTATTTGGGTGAAAGGGACAAATTTGTAAATGAAAATGACATCATTTCTTTTCATTTAGTCAAAATTTTAGAGATAGCCTCTTGCAACGACGAATGGAGAGAGTGCTAAGAACTAACAAGATTTTATATTTTTAACATGAAATCAGATTTAATTTTCAATTTTTAACAGGAAGTAATATTTAATTTTCTATGGATGTGAGTGCATACAAAAAATATGATCAGGTGCTCAGTGTAAAAGATAAAAAATTAAAGTGCTCAGAATTGATTGAAAACTAAACAATCGCGACCAGTCCATCGCCAGCAATCCGACGCACTTGCTTTCATAAAAAACCGACTCCAGATGAAGAAGTTATATCCCGCTGACCGCCATTCAGAACAGGTGAACTTTTAAAAAAAATTGTAGAACAGTGACAGGTTGATGACATGGCAGCCCGATAAGCATGCAGGGAATATTCTTCAATTTTTTCCCAGTGCCACTATGACAAGTGTCACAACAAGATTCACCAGTTTGGTTTGAAAGTGAATTTTTTTTTATATATCTTCTCCTATGGTTGAATTCAAATTATATATATATATGAGGGGCAACCCAACTAGAGGCTAACACGTGGTGCAGCTAGGGGCCGCCACGTGCCCCGTCTGGTCGACCCTTTGCAACTCCAACGTTCGAATTTCATATTTATCCTATGGTCATATTAATTTATATGGTGCCATATTATTTATCCTAAGGTTCAACCTATATGGTGGGAGGCATATCTTATATACAAAGTCCGAACATTTTGGTGGCACTCATATATTATATCGGGTCGAATTATTATATTAAACCAAATTTTAACTATGGTGGTCCGCGAATTACATTATATATATTCTGAATGTTGTGGGCTCAAAATTTTTGAACTATATATATTTGCGGAAAATTTTTATACCACAAGTTGGGCAGAGGTCGGGGCTCGACTCCATGACCTCCCCCAAACCACTGGCGCTGTGTGCCAATAGACCACGGGTTGAAACTTAACTATCTACGATTTTGACATATATTTGTATTATTCGATTTTTTACAGCGGGGGTTTGGAGGGGGAGAACCCCCTCCCATGCGACCTCCCCATACGATTAAGACCACAATACCGGCGGGCGGATTTTTATAACCACAGGATTATGGTTAAGCGCGGGGTTTATTACCCCTTAACCCATGATTATGGTGCTAAACATTATGTTAAACCAAGATTTGTATTAAACCCCGCTAATCATGCTAATCACACTTATCCACAATTAATCTGCAGTTTAATTAATTTAACTCATATATTAACTTGGCGGAGTTTTAGGGGTGCCACCAAATTCGGCAGGACTTCCAACTTTGGCGGACTTATCTGGAGTCTTCTCCAGATTTGGAGGAGATTTCCTAGGAAAATTGAATGAGCCATATCTTGAGCAATTTTTGACCAATTTTGGCTTAGGAAGAGTCATTCATAGCATATTTCCATGCTCTAGATCCATTAGTACAGATTGCAGAGGCAGAGGAGAAATTATAAAGGTGTTTTTGTCACTTGGAAGAAAAAGGAAGCCTAGGGCCACCAGGGGCGAAGGCCATGCCTAGATCAGTTGAAGGCCAAATTGAGAGAATGAATAGTCATTTATGATAGATTTTTACATTTTGGACTCATTGGAGTATCTTTCAGGAGTTGTAGGTGAATTTAAATATAATTTTTTGTACTTTTGAGCTAATATAGAGGCCCAAGCCATGGAAACTGAACCAAGGAGATGTAGCCCAAGAGGGGTGAACTCCATCAAAAATTTATGTTGATGGGTCAGTTGTGATAGATTGTTGTGTATTTTTTTGTTCTTATTTAGAATTTGATTTTCATACTTTAATCTCTTGAATTCAAACATAATACTCAGTTAATTTACATGTTTGACACACATAAGCAACAAGGAAACTTATGTACATCAAGCATAAGATCAAAAAATAAATTTTAAATATGAAGATGAAATTAGCATAGAAAAATTGACATTCATACTCAGATCAAGTTGGTATCAGACCTTGGTTGAAAGGAAAGTTTATTTTCTTGATAGTTTCCTGAATTTTGTGCAAGTTTATTGGTTGCAAGTTTGTGATGCTGACAAGGTTAAATTTGCAGAGAGGTGAAGGGAAATTGTTGGTTGCAAGTCTTGAGATTAGGAACAGAAGAAGGAGAGCTACAAGAGCACCATCTTCACCCAAAGTTTCACTCACAACTGCACTTAAAGCACCTCAAGATTTGTCTCAAGAAGATGAGATTGAAGAGGTACAAGTTGTACAAGAAGTTGAGTTGATTGAAGAGGTACAAGCATAAAAAGTTGAGCTTGAATCCATAGCCATCATGTCAGGTGTTGGAGAAACTAAAGGTCATTTATAAGAGGATGATGTCAAGAGAGACTTCAATGACATAAAGAAGATGGTTAAAATTATGTTTGATGCATTTACTGCTAGGATGGCAGGAGAAGGTTCTGAGCCTCCACAAGGAGAAGGAACTTCAGATGATAAGAAGGATGAAGAGAAGAGTTCAAAGGGTAGTGGAGAAAATCCACCTCCATCTCCACCATATTCATCATCCTAATCTTATCCATCTGCATCATCTTCCACTTCCACCACAAAAACTAACCACACTCACTCAAAATCTACAAGAGGAAAAACACCCTTACTGAAACTAGATGTCAAATTTGAGCTTCCAATGTATAATGGGGAGGTAAATGCAGAGAGGCTTACTAATTGGATATGTTAATTGGAGGTGTATTTCAGAATTCAGAACCTTTATGAAGATGGCATAAATATTCATTTGGATTCTTTGAGGATGGAAGGATCTGCACTTGTATGGTGGGAAGAAAGGACTCAAGAAGAGATTAAAAACTACGGTAATATCTCTATGTCTTGGTCAAGTTTTATTGTTTTCATTAAAAGGCATTTATATCCCTTAGATTACATGAAAAAATGCCATTATGGATTGGCAGAATTTTAGACAGTTGAAAGGGAAAAGTGTGCAAGATTATACTCATGAATTTAGGAGAAGAGCTCTTATTTTGGGTATTAGTTTATATTCTAAAGAAATTTTGTTAAAATACATTGGGGGTTTGCACAGTTACCTTAGGCACACTATTCTCATGTTTAATCCCACAAACATAGATGAATTTTGTGTTCAAGCCACACACTTAGAAGCAAGAGGGAAATAGAACATAGATAAGAAAAGTGATAGTGAGGGTAAAGGAAAGGGAAAGTTTTATGGAAGAGGAAAGAGAAATAGCTCTGTCAAAAGAGAGAAGGAAAAAATAACATGTAAACAATGTTTGAAAAATGGCCATGATGAAGACTATTGTTGGCAACTTCATCTAGAGTTAAAGCCAAACAAATTGAAAGCCAAAGAGAAGGGGAAAATTGTTGCTATAGTTGAACATGACTTAGGGTCAGATTCAGGAGATGAGACAAAGATTACAGCGATGGGTTTGAAAGGTAAGAACATAGCAAGCACTATTTCTTCAAATTGTTCCAGTGTTACTCAATATGAAGATACAAGAATATAAATTTTCCATATTAGAGTTGTCTCCTAACATACCAATATTGGTACACTTTTTGATAGTGGGTCACAATCTAACTTGATTTTCGAAGACTCGGTTAAGAAGCTAGCCTTGAAACTGTTCGACATCCAAGACCTTATCCATTAGGGTGGATATGCAAGAATCCAAACTTGCAAGTTACAAGGAAGTGCATACAAAGATTCACCATCATTTCAAACTTTCATGATGAAGTTGAACTTGATGTGGTGATGCTTGAGATATCAGGTATTGTATTGAGAACTCCTTATTTGTATGCTAGGAAGAAATATTTCATTTCCATGAGAATAAGTATCACTCCTTTAAAGATGGTATTGAGTACATAGTTAGAGTGCATAAGAAGAACACAAGTTTGTCTCTTATACATGCAAGAGAAATGAAGAGGATAGTGAATGCAAGTTAGAATTTGACATTGTTAATGATCAAACAAAGAGATCTTTTGAATCAAAACTTTCAAAAATATGCTTATGCTTGTAATGAGATGTTTAAGGATTCTAACAGGTTGCCTTTGAAAGGAGGTGAACAAGATGTAAAACATTTGTAGTAGTCAACATCAACATTGAGCAGTGTTGGAAACAAGATGTCGGTGCAAGAGAGTGCAAAGGTCAAAGAGAAAATGACAAATAAGTTTGACAAATAAGGCATGGGTTCCACAAATTCTTGTTTTTGGTTTCCAAAAGGTACATGGCAATAGCGAAGATAGTTCGCCAAGAGTCAATGCAAGTACAAAGCAAGATCAGTTAAGAATCACGATGGTGACAGTGTGCAAGGTGAGACATTTTTTAAGTTTACTTTGATTAATGACCAAGGTAGGAACAAGATGGTTTATGCAAGAACAACTTTTTTCTCTGAAAATTCATGGAAATTGCAGCATGACGGTGTCAATGACAGCAAGAGAAGGTCACAAGAATCAAGGAAAAATTTAAGTTTTTGTGAAAAGCTTCAATTGATGAAAATGGGAAAATTTCAGTGGAGAGAGACTGGAAGGGTGAGGGAACAATACCCTCATCCACATGTTCATTAATCAAAGGATTTTGGGTTCCAAAAGGCTTATAGTGGGGAGGAATGATCAAGTGCTTAGTGTAAAATCTTAAAAATGAAAGTGCTCAGAATTGATTGGAAATTGAACGACTACGACTGGCCCATCGCCAGGAATCTGGAACACTTTGTTTTGTTGAAAATTGACTCTGAATTAAGAAGTTATAGCCCGCTAACCATCGTTTAGAATAGAAGAATTTAAAAAAAAATGCAGAAAAGTGACATGTTGATGACATGGCAGCCCAGTCAGCATGCAGAGAGTATTCTTCATTTTTTTCTTAGTGGCACTATGACAAGTTTCACAACAAGATTCACCAGTTTGGTTTAAAAGTGATTTTTTTATTTTTATTTTTATATCTCCTCCTAAGGTTGAATTCGAATTTTTTTTTTTTATATGAGGGACAACCCAACTAGAGGCTGACATGTGTTGCAGCTAGGGGTCGCCATGTGCCCCCTCTAGTGGACCCTCTCCAACTCCAAGGTTCAAATTTCATATTTATCCAATGGTCGGATTAATTTAAATGGTGGCATATTATTTATCCTAAGGTTCAAACTATATGGTGGGAGGCATACCTTATATCCAAATTCTAAACATTATGCTGGCAATTCATATATTATATTGGGCTGAATTATTATATTAAACCAAAGTTTAACTATGGTGGTCTACAAATAACATTATACAAAGTCCGAATGTTTTGGGTTCAAAGGTTTTGAACTATATATATTGGCGGACAAAAGTTTATACCACAAGCTAGGCGGAGGTCGAGGCTCAACCCCACAACCTCCCCCAAACCATTGGCGCTCTGTGTCAATAGACCATGGGTGGAGACTTAAATATCTACGTTTTTGACATATATTTGTATTGTTTGGTTTTTTACAGCGGGGGTTTGGAGGGGGCTAGCCCCCTCCCATGCAACCTCCCCGTATGACTAATACCACAAGACCGACGGGCGAAGTTTGATAACCACACGATTATGTTAAGTGCGGGGTTTATTACCCCTTAACCCATGATCATGACACTAAACATTATGTTAAACCAATATTTGTATTAAACCACGCTTATCGCGCTTATCCACAATTAATCCACAGTTTAATTAATTTAACTTATAGATTAACTTGGCAGATTTTTAGGGGCACCACCAAATTCGGCAAGGCTTCCAAATTTGTTGGACTTATCTGGAGTCTTCTCCAGATTTGGAGGAGATTTCCTAGGAAAATTGAATGAGCCATGTCTTGAGCAATTTTCGACCAATTTTGGCTCAGGAAGAGTCATTCCTAACTAATCTGGATCCATTAGTATATTTTTCAGAGGCAGAGGAGCAATTCTAAAGGTGTTTTTGTCACTTCGAAGAAAAAATAAGCCTTGGGCCACCAGGAGGGAAGATCATGCCTAGATCAGCTGAAGGCCAAATTGAGAGAATGAATAGTCATTTCTGATAGATTTTGACATTCTGGACTCATTGGAGTATGTTTTAGGAGCTGTAGGTAAATTTAAACAATAAATTTTTCACTTTTGAGCTAATATAGAGACCCAAGCCATGGAAGTTGGACCAAGAAGATGTAGCCCAGAAGGGGTGAACTCCTTCATCAAAACTCTATGTTGATGGATCAATTGTGATGGTTTGCTGTGTAATTTTTTTTTTGTTTCTTAGAATTTGATTTTCATACTTTAATCTCTTGAATTCATACATAAAACTCAGTTAATTTACCTGTTTGACACACATAAGCAACAAGGAAACCTATGTACATCAAGCATAAGATCAAAAAATAAATTTTAAATCTGAATATGAAATTAGCACAAAAAAACTAACATTCATACTCATATAAAAATAGAATTTTATGTTTCATTACACTCCACACTATCATTTTCCACTTACGTAGTGTTTTTATTTCACCCACAATATTTTTTATGAGTAACATTGATATTCTCCATGTTAAATCGAACATTGCCTCTATGTGTCAAATATTTAAATTTAAATTTCAAAGCTATTTGTAACTAATCTTTTCTAACTACCCACCATTTGTTATAAATACATCACGAGTGGTTAATCTCTTGTGGCTTAACTAGAAATACAACCTATTTGTTATAAATACATCACGAGTGGTTAATCTCTTGTGGCTTAACTAGAAATACCACCTAGGATCATTTTTTAAAATAAAAATATTAATCTTAGATAATTTTTTTGTTTTTGTTAAAAGTCCAAACTTTGTTAAAGCCTTCTATTATAAAAATGTGAGAAATTATAAATATGTTTAAATCAATTAGCGTCATTGTCTCAATAATTGAGATCATGCCAAGTAGATCATTTATGTCCTCCAACTATAGCAGACTCCTCTCAATAACGTTTTGTATTAGTTAATGCTTTATTACTGAGTATAAATTTTTTGCCCTTATTATACCTTTGTTGTGTGATATTAAGAATAATTTCATAAGAGAAATTTAATTTGAGATCGATGTTTGTTAATGCCTTTTCTGTTTTTTTGTTCAATTAAGATATTTTTGGGTTAACATTTTTTTGTTAAACATTAAGCTGTGTTGAAATTAATATTTTGGTTGAAGTATATACTAATCATTGTTTCACAACATGCAAAGAGACGTCTGTTGGGAAAAGAGAGGTCGATAGGATTGTTAAATTGAAAAATTTGTACTTTGGTTTGAAATAATAATTGTTGTATTAGATATAAGTTGTTTGATAGGATTGTTAAATTGGAAAAGTTGTACTTTGGTTTAAAATAATAATTGATGCATTCGATTTAGGTTGTTTAATATATTTGTGTTAAGTTAATAATACACCATTAAAATAATAATTGAAATATTGAAATGAAGGTTAACGACCATATTATAATAAAATTAGTTATCTTTTAAAAATATATTAAAAAAACTTACTAAACTACTACCAAAAAAAAAATTGTTTATAAAAGACATGATACTTTCTAAATATATGAAAGGATATTAACAAAAAAATGTTAATAAAAGACAATAATTGTTTAGTGAATTTAATTATCCATGCCTCCACCCGCTAAGAAAAGTACCTCTTTAATTCTCAGATAATCCATCATCGAATTTAAAATTACACATTACTTGACACGTTTATGTATTTTTTCTAAATAAAAAAAGCGTAATTGGTAATCATGAATATTTCCATGATGTCTGGATCGACTATTTTCAATTTTGTTTTTTCTATGTTCAATTTTGCGATGGAGAATTACTCTCTCTCATATATGTGTGTGTGTGTGTGTGTCTGTGTGTGTACTTTATCAATTAATAGAAAGTAGTGTTTCTTTGTGGAAAAAAAACTAGTAATCATGAATAAAGCATGACCATCCGAAAAACAATCTGCCAAATTCATTGTCTGGTATCAAGTTCACACCAGAGCCTTTTATTTGTTTAATTAAATACGAAACAACATTTTCGAGCCTTCATTCCATCTTGTTGTTTGAAGTTTGACTTAGATTTCTCAGGAAACAGCATTGTCGAGCCTTCATGCCATCTTGTCGTTGCTCTTGAGGCTATAATTGCATTGTCAAATTTTATGTTACATAAATCTTGATTCTAGATATTTAAAATGTTAATATTTAGCTCTATCTACTCTGTAGGCATTACCATTTTGTGTAACCAGGGTCCACTCTAAATCCATAACTGTTAACAGAATCACGTACAGAGAGAGAAAACTCAAGGGATTTGACTACTATGACTTTAACCAAAGATCCAAAAGCTATACCTCACTTCAGAAACATAAGATTCTGAACTGGAACTTCCTACCTTCGTAGAGATGCCATATTAGTGAAGAGTATAAGCAACTTAAGTGACATCGAGGCATGTGAAGCTAGAGAGCAAAGGCTAGATGAAAATTCTGAAGTTAGTCAGTATCTTGTAATAATAATTTTCAAAGAAATATGTTAAGTTGAGATCAATTACCTACTCGAATCATTTTACTCATAATGTTATTGATGGTAGTTTTAATAATTAGACCTTTCCCAGTTTGGGCAAGAAAAATAAACTGACCGTATTATTAGAATAATGGAATTGATTTCATTTGTATGATATTTTAAGACTTTATTTGAATGGCATGAAATCCATATGAAATAGAAAACACTACCATCCAATTCTGCAAACTTTATCAAGGACCTTCGTTGATACCCTATTGAGAAGCTGAAATATACTTTTCTTCCCCACATATTGGGAATAATTGTATATTTGTAATAGACACAAAATGTGAATAGATATAAAATTTCACTAGATAGAAAACACTAGAGCATTTCATCAAAATTTAACCCTTAATTCTAATAATTTATTCCTAGTCTGAATGGAAAATATCATGAAGGGAAATTGAAATGAAGCACAAAGATATGATTTTAAGCACATCAACCTTCGTGGGAGCTCCATTCCCTCGTATGACAACATCAAAACTGTTAATCTCTTTTCGAAACTTTATTTTTAAAAGGTCGCCTGAATTACCAATTACTGCACAACGTTCATACTATCGTGGGATATAAGGTGGTATATATGGGAGTACTAATGTAAGCTTTTCCATACAAATAATTTTGTTTTGATATTTATTACTGCGATATAGTTGAAATATAAAACACTAAGATCAAAACTGACATGTACACAAGAACACTTCAATATAACATCCGAAAAAGAACAAATATGCCAAGTAGCAAATTCTCATGCTAGGTATCTTTCCTTTGTACATTCCCAAGTCACAGTTCAATTTTCCTCACTCAAGACCCTCATAATTTTTATGATATATTATTTTTAAAGCTAATATGGGTTTTATTTTCGGAGTACAAAGGATACATTTCATCTAGTTAATTCACTGCAACTTCTTCAGTTGAACTTATTAGGAAGTCTAAGTAGATCACTAGATTATTTGGCATGCCATGAGTGAAAGTATGTTATGATATCTTTTACATAGATATTGTTATTAGAAACTAATATATTGTTTGTAATTGATATATGCTTCTTCAAAGAAATAAATTTCATGATGTTTTGCAAGTGAGTTGTATGGGGAAATGAGTGAGAAGATAATGTACAGAAGAAGCAGATGGCTATACGACACCATTTTGCAAGTGAGTTGTATGGGGAAATGAGTGAGAAGATAATGTACAGAAGAAGCAGATGGCTATACGACACCAAAGTTGATTTCTTGTATGTTGAGGAGATCAACCAATTCTAGAGTATGGAAGGTATCATACATTACTATACATTTGTTGTTAAAAAATGGGGAAGCACCTAGATGAGAATATTGTAAATAAGGGATTTTCACTGGGCCATTCATTGGCTTCAATATTTTTAGTTCTGGTTTGACACTCAAGAGGTAGAAAATTTCTAAAAGGCTACTAATTAGCTTAAATATTGAACTTTTTGATCTGAATTGTTGTTGTAAACTTCTTCTATGGTAGTGATTCATTAAGAGAATTCATTGAGTACTGGTAAGAAACATAAGTATATTTTTGGCTATGTTTTTTATTTTCTATTAGTGGTTATTTTTGACATCTCAATTCTCTTAGCAACTGATGTAAAACATTGTTTTGTTGCTTCTTATGGCAGATTTCTCACAAATTTGTTTGAAGATGACTTCACCATTGTGTATTTTCACTTGAACATTTAATTGTCTACTAAGACAAGATTTTCAATTTTTTTGCTATAGATATGCCAAAGGCATTATACTTGTCTGTGTAAGGATTCATTGATTTTTTTTTTATTAAATAAAATGTGGACTTTGGAAATTTCAAATTATTTTTTTCTCTATGTTGCATGTGTGCCCTTCTGGTTGGTTGGTCTACTTTGCATATAATTACCAAACGAAAAAACAACATTAAAATACTAAATTTAATATGATGATTATTATTCGAAACTATTTTTTTATTTGAAACTGTAATGCTGGCAATTTTTAAGGTAAAATAATTTTATATTAAAAAAATTGGGCGAATCATTTTTGAAAAAAAATGGAAACTCGCGAATCTTATTTTGGAAAAATCATGGAAAATTAGCCCACCTGCGAATATTAGCCCCTAAAATTTTCCATGCTTAGATGCCTATAAACTTTCTTTTAAACAATATTGTTAGAAATGCATTCTGAAAACTTAGACATACAAGCATATCTACAATGTAGAGTGTGCACATGCACATTCCTTTCGCTTCATATTTTTTTTTAGTAGGAGTGACAACTCTAGTGTACATGTTTTCTAAGTTGGTGGCTTTGGATTTTTGTTTGGGTTGGAAGAACCTAATGGTTTGTGTCACAACTACATTGAAACATTCATTTTTATAATTACCTCTCATTATCTCTCTTTTCGATGTTAATTTTCTATAAAATGCATAAATCCATAATTGATGAAACTATAGAAACATATAGAGTCAAGTACATCCATTTCAAATATACAATTAAAAAATAATAATATTATTTAATGTTTTGTTTCTTCACATATATCATAAGCTTACTCTATTTCAGCTATAACTTTATTTTTTTTGCTTTTTTACCTCAACCATTTTTAAAATAAGTTATATAATGAGCTAGTACAAAGTGAAATTTGCAATTCATAAAAATAAAATTGTTTAATAATGTTAATATCCTTTTACACAATGCTAACAAAAGGCTTTGTAATTTGAAAGATATAATGGATTTTATTCAACTAAAAAAATATATAAAATTAACATTATAAATTTTGAAAAAATATATATGCACAAGAACAATGTGTAATTTACAACTCTACAATACTTTTTAAGGAAATTCGATCATTTATGTATTAAACACCAACATTAATGGAAACATATGCATTATGTTTTGCATAAAAAATAACATATTGTTGTTTTTCCATGTTTTCATTGACACTAACACATCAGGAGAGACCATTATTAGCTTAGGTACTCAAAGCCAACACTAATGGAAACATGCACATTATATTTTGCATGAAAAATTAAATATTAAATTAAATTAAAAATGATATCTAAATTAAATATTGTTGTTCTTCCATATTTGTGTGCTAATAATGCATCATGATAGCATCATTACCTTAGTTACTCAACACCAACACTAATGGAAACATAAGATTTATATTTATCATAAAAAAATAACAAGTTGTGATATGGATTGCCACTAACACATCATAAGAAGATTATCATTAGCATAAGAACTAACCACCAATGATAACAAGTTGTAATGTGCATTGCTAGTAACACATCATAAGAAGACCAACGTTAGCATAAGTACTCAACAAGATTTTGATGGAAACTCATACATTATATTTTGCATGAAAAATAAAGTATTGTTATTTTTAGATAGACCCTGATTAACTTGCACTCATAAATTAGAGATAAATAAGAAATTTAAGACTTGTCACATGTGGAAATTAAATTAAATTAAATAAAATAGCAATCATTCCTCCTAATTACTTGAAATAAACCCAATTAATATATGAGCCCACAAGGTCGGCTACCTCTCAACCTCCCAACCTTCAAATCTGAGCCAGGTCTCCTTATATAATAAATTAATATCGAATACATTATAAGTATTTAGACAATTTTTTTTTAACATTAATATTTTAAATAAATTTAAAGATAATCCAAACATGTATATATAAAACATATGAAAAAATATATATAGCCTTCCGTATATTATGATACTGATTAAAAATAATAATTAGACAAATATCACAAATAACCTTGAATAGACTAAACCCACCACATAATATAAGTAATCGTTGTTAGAGAAGCATTTTGAATAACTTCCGTCTTAAACGCATCGAGTGTGGCTTCTACCTTGGAACTACACCCACTTGCAAATATAGACGCTTTCTAATGTGAATTCTCTTCCCACTAAATGCATAGAACGTTTAGCTTATGTGGCATTAACTAATTTGTGAATTCCTCTTCCCGCTAAATGCATAGGATGTCTAACTTATGTGGCATTAACTAATTTGTGGCTTATGTGGTGTTAACTAGTTTATTTATTTATTTTTTTGTGCATGAGTGAGATGGAATTTCGGTTGAGTTAGTTTTATGAGTGAGAAAATATTTGTTTATTAACTCGATCTTGTGAAAATGATGTGAATGAGAAAATATTTGTTTATTAACTCGCTGTTGTGAAAATGATGTGATTTAATTGATTCTATATATTCTTAGAAATAATTAATATTTTCAATTTCTATCTAATGTACATTCCATATCTATGAGTGACACAATCCAAGAAAAATACTTTTATAAATAATTTTGATTATGGATTTTTTATTTATAGAATTTGAAATTAAAATTTCATCCCACACAAACTATTTGTTTTATCAATCATCCAAAATTTAGCCTCTCCCCAGAGCATTATTAATGGAAGTATTGATTCGTATATAATTCCGTTCACCCCGCACATTAATTTTTCATGTGTTTCGTCTCTCTGAAGTCTACTGTTCTGTCCAATGAAAGCAGCAGCAGCCATGGTGAGGAAGACCCTTTGTTTTAGCAGACCTTTTAACAGATTGCGAAAATTTATCAAGAAAGCGATTCATCCTGGAGGAAGCTTTGATGGCGGGATAAAAGAGCAGAAATACTTTCCTGTTGGGCAGGAAGAATACGAAATGATGGAGGAAATTGGAAGGGGCGGGAGTGCGATTGTGTACAAGGCAAAGTGCCTTGCTTTAAACGAAGTGGTGGCCGTCAAGTGCCTGGATCTTGACGGGACTGGAGCAGATATGGAAAAGATTCAGTGAGAAGCAAAAACCCTACTGCTTCTCAGCCATCCAAACGTTTTAAGCGCTCACTGTGTTTTTCTTGTTAATCAGTACCTCTGGGAAGTGATGCCATTCATGGCAGGGGGCTCCTTTCATACAATTCTCAGGACGTTCTCACCCAATGGGTTACAGGAATCCATTGTGGCAACAGTTCTAAGGGAGACTTTAAAGGCGTTGGATTATCTCCACAAGGAGGGTCATATTCACAGGGATGTCAAGGCCGGTAATATTTTACTTGACAGCGATGGATCTGTAAAGCTCGCGGACTTCGGTGTATCTGCCTCTATTTTTGAGTCTGGTGAAAGGGAGAAGATGAAGCGAAACACATTCACAGGTACTCTCTGTTGGATGGCACCAGAGGTCATATTTTGTGAAACAAAGTCAAACAGGGGATATGACCAGAAAGCTGATATCTGGTCTCTGGGCATTACAGCCATGGAGCTCGCTCAGGGCCACCCTCCTTACTCCGGGAAACAGTCGATGCACATAATCAGTAATCTGGTCAAAGGCAATGTTCCAAAATTTACTGATTCAAAATTCTCAACGTCTTTCAGGGAGATGGTTGCCTCATGCTTGGTGGTAGACCCGCGAAAAAGACCTTCTGCTGAGAAACTTCTGAAACATTCATTTTTTAAGCAGCATGCCATGTCCCCTGAGTATCTGGTAAAAAATCTAATTAATGGACTCCTGCCATTACCGGATCGTGTGAAAATTGCGCAGGAAGAGGAGCTTAGTCTCAAGCTTGAAAGACTGGCTACCCTTTCGACTATGAGAGCCGAAACTGATTATCGTCAAATGGTAAGCCCATGGGATTTCAAGGAAAACGAAAGTGAAACAGAAGGCTTGTTTCACTGTAACTTATAAACCAGTCTAGTTGTGTTTCACTCACTTGATTTGAGATGCTTTGTATTGTTTCTTTCCGTATCTTATAAAAGTTTGACTCACTTGATTTTTTTAACTTAGTATATTTTTGTTATTTGTATTCATTAAAAAAAAATGCATGTCATACAAATTTACACGTTGTCATGTTTTCGCTCAGAATCCAGCAATGATTTTCAGAAAATCCGGCGAAGATTTGCCTAGAATCTTGTTTACAGTTGTTAAACTTTAGTATTTTGAGTGCCCTAAGAGTTTTTGATAGTGTTGAATCCATTTTTAGCATCAAAAATGGATTCCAAACACTCCAAGCACTTGCTTTTTTGAGTTTTAGTTGACCGGATTCTGGCAGGCTTTTGCCGTCCGAGTTATTTCACGGGTTTGGTAGACAACTCCAAAAAATTATAGCTTTTAGCATCAATCTGTGTGTAGGAAACCAGGTTTGTTGGCCATCTTAAAGAGTTATAGGCCATCCAAAACTTAAACAACTTAAGGTGGTCTTTTACGGTCTTTAAGGAACTATTACCTATCTTTACTTTCATGAACATATAAAAAAGGTAAATTCTATCGATTATCATAACAAAAACATAAATATAGAAAGTCAATCATCAGATGACTCTATAAGAGTCGGGTCTTTTACAATTTATTTGTTAAGTTTATTACTTGCTTTAATATTTCAAATTAAATTACTAAAACTAGTTTTTGTCAAGTCGTCATGTTTTATAAAGAAGGAAAAAGGGTGATGGGTGAATGTTAGGATATATGGGTATGGGTGAGCTTTAGATGTGATATGTGATTTGTGTGATCTTTTAGATATATTTTTTTACAATATAACAAGATTTTTAATCATGAATATTTATCATGGATATTATTAACTTCTAAAAAGGTTTTTTTACAATACCGTGGGCCAAAATCCAGAAGAGAAAGATAGAGAGAGGGAGGGAGAGAGGAAGAGGAGAGAAGAGGAGGGAAGAACATCGTAATACCATGAGTCATCTATGCTATTGATTATTATGTTATGGATCTAGGCTTTTAATTATTCTGTTACTATACCATGGGGAAATAATACCATGGGTCATCTATGCTTTTGATTATTATATTATGGATCTAGGCTTTCAATTATTTTGTTACTATACCATGGGGAAATACCATAGTATCAATACCACATGCCCAAGAACCATAACTTATTTCAAAAAAAAAATTACAATACTTTATTTTTATTTATTTTTATGACATTTTTTAATTAAATCTAAAAGCAAAAGAGTTATAATTTCTTTTGAGGTATATCAAAACCCCCATCCTCACTCACCACTACCAAAAATATTCTCATAGAGATTAAATAGATGTTTTAATAAAAAATTGAGGTTTTAATAAATTAAAAATGAGAATACTTTTATATGGATGGGGGGAAGAGGGGGAGAGCGACAATGAGAGAGAGAGGGAGATAGTGACACAATTGGAGGGTGGACAGAGAGAGTTTGTGTGATGGGGGGAGAGACAAAGGGAGGTAGGAGAGTGAAGAAGGAAGAGAGAGAGGAGAGAGATGGAGTTGGAAGGGGAAGAAAGAGAGAAAGGTGGAGAGGGAAAGGGAGTGACAAGGGAGAGGTGGAGATATGATGAGAGAGAGAGAGAGAGAGAGAAGGGGAAGAGAGAGAGAGAGAGAGAGGGATAGGAAGAGGGAGGGAGAGAGAGAGAGAGAGAGATCGATATAGAGAGAGAGTGTGCATTTTTTGGGGTGAGAAGGAGAGACAAGGGGAGATAGAGATATAGATGGAGGGGGGAGAGAGAGAGAGAGAGAGATGGAGGGGGAGGTAAGAGAGAGATAGCTAGATAGATATGGAGAGAGAGTTTTTATGTTTGGGGGTTGAGATAAAGTTATAGATGGAGGGGGTAGAGAGAGAGAGAGTGAGAGAGAGAGAGAGAAGGGGAAGGGGAAAGAGATAGAGATGGAGAGTAAGAGGGAGAGATAGATAGATAAATATATATGTAGAGAGTGTGTGTATGTAGGATGATATAGAGAGATAAAGAAGGAGAGACATATGAAGAGAGAGAGAGAGAGAGAGAGAGAGAGAGAGAGAGAGAGAGAGCATTACATGTGTTTAGGGGGTTGAGATAGAGAGACAAATAAGGAGAGATGGAGGGAGGTAAAGATATAGATGGCACATGGGATGATGGAAGAAGAGATATATGGAGAAAGGGAGGGAGAGGTGGAGAGGCAGAGTTCTTTATTTCTAGTCCTATTTGATTTCTTGCACTAGATGCATTGATTTCATTGTAGGTCTCAATTTATAATCATATTTAATACCTTACACTAGCTGCATTGATTTCAGTGTAGATTTTGATTTCTACTCCTATTTGATTGCTTGCACTAGATGCATTGGTTTCAATGTAGATATTGATTTCTAATCGTATTTGATCACTTGCACTAGATGCATTGATTTTAGTGTAGATGTCGATTTCTAGTCCTATTTAACACCTTATATCAGACGCAATGATTTCAGTGTAGATTTTGATTTCCACTCCTATTTAATTTCTTGCACTGGATGCATTGGTTTTAGTGTAAATATTGATTTATAATCATATATGATCGCTTGCACTAGATGCATTGATTTTAATGTAGATGACGGTCTCTAATCCTATTGAATACCTTACACTCGATGCATTGATTTTAATGCAGATGTTTATTTCTACTCCTATTTTATTTCTTGCACTAGATGCATTGGTTTCAGTGTAGATATTGGTTTCTAACCATATTTGATTGTTTGCATTAGATGCATTGATATGGAGAGAGAGAGAGAGAGAGAGAGATGTGTTTAGGCGGTTGAGATAGAGAGACAAATAAGGAGAGATGGAGGGAGGTATAGATATAGATGGTACAAGGGGGAAGGGAAGAAGAGAAAGATAGAGAAAGGGAGGGAGAGGTGGAGAGAGAGGGAGGGGAGAGAGAGAAGGAGAGAGGGAGGGAGATAGACACATAATGGAAAGTGGAGAGAGAGGAAATAAGAAAGAGACAAAAAGACAAATACAGACATAGAAGTTAGATCTAGAAAGTCATGAATATTTTTGTTTTTTCACTAAGATAGATGTATTGATTTTAGTGTAGTTATTTATATCTAATCCCATTTGATCACTTGCACTAGATGCATTTATTTCAGAGCAGATGTCGATTTCTAATCCTATTTAATCCCTTACACTAGATGCATTGATTTAAATGTAGATTTTGATTTCTACTCCTATTTGATTGCTTGCACTATATGCATTGGTTTCAATGTAGATATTGATTTCTAATCGTATTTGATCGCTTGCACTAGATGCATTGATTTAGTGTAGATGTCGATTTCTTATCCTATTTGATTGTTTGCACTACATGCATTAGTTTTAATGTAGATGTTGATTTCTAATCATATTTGATTGTTTGCACTAGACGCATTGATTTCAATGTAGATGTTGTTTTCTGATTTGATGCAACTAGATGTATGATGTACATTGATTTCAAGGTAATTAGATTAATATTTTGCACTGATTTCAGTGTAAGCACAACTCCTCCCCCTCCATCTATATCTCTATCTACCACTATCTCTCCTTCTTTATCTCTCTATATTACCCCCTAAACATACACACACTCTCTCCATATCTATCTATCTCTCTCTCTCTTTCTCCTTCCTTTTCCACTCTCTCTCTGTTCCTCTTCTCTCTCTCTAACACTTCTCCCATCATATCTATATCTCTTCCTCCCTCCCACTACTACATTTGGGGGAAATTTCGACACTTGGTTCCGACGCTTTTGACCAAATGTCGGAAATTTCCCCAAATTTTTTCAATCCTACCCGAAACTGTCGCTATACTGACGTTTATAGAAAAGTGTCACAATACCGACACTTAGACAACGTGTCGCAATTGTGACATTTGGAGGAATACGTTGCAATTGCGACACTATGCCCCAAAGCGTCGCTATTTCAACGACTGCCTCCAAATCTCGCAAGTGCGACACAATGTCTAAGTGTCGCAATTGCGACGTTTGGAGGCATCCGTCGCAATAGCGACGCTTTTTCAACCGTCGGTATAACGACACTTATATGCGCGCTACATAAAAATACAAAACTTATATGCGCGCTACATAAAAATGATTTTATTAAAAATACGAAACTTATATCCGTTGCAATAGCTACATTAACGTCTGATATCACGCACGCATTTACCCTCCACTCTTGCAGAATGGCATTCGCCCTCAGCTCTTGCAGAACAGAATTTTCCCTCAGCATTCGCTCTCAGCTCTTGCAGAACAGCATTCGCCCTCAGCATTTGCCCTCAGCTCTTGTAGAACAACATTCGCCCTCAGCATTCGCCCTGAGCTCTTGCAGAACAGCATTCGCCCTGAGCTCTTGCGGAACAGCATTCGCCCTCATCATTCGCCCTCAGCTCTTGCAAAATGGTAAGTTCTTACTACAGGCCCTTCCTCCTATAGTAGGGTTGACTCTATTTGGGTTTTTTTGGTTAATTCCATTGGATTGTGTTAGGCTGTAGGGTTCTCTCTAGATGTCAAGAATCAAGATTCAATACCCTCTATTATCTTCATCACCCAATACAAGATTTAAATTTTTCCCAAAGAAACGCTTATTAATTTGGCAACCATTATTTCTCCCTGCTTTAAAAACCCTACATTTAAATGAAAACAAACATTGCATTTCAACTACAAAAATCTATCAGTGTTCAAATGCACACGTGTGCATCACTTGTGTAGGGTATTCCTTTTCCACTTTCACATTATCCAAGAATGTTTGCAGTATAGTTCATATTTTTTGTGATTTAGATTATCTTGAAAAAGGAAAGGTAAATTATTTCCCATGGAAAAAGAAGGTTTTCCCTTTTTACTACCGGAAATGGTACAAAAAAGTTCCATTTCTACCCGAAACTCCTATGAAACAGGAACCAAATAAAGGCCATGTCCTCAATGGACATCATTTGGCTTTGAAAATGGCTATTGCACCGTGTTGTTTCTTATATTACATCACGATAGTTTCTTAGGTCATTTCTTGTTTCTTGAGATGAAAAACAACCAAAGAAATCGTGAAGATCCTTTCAAGAAATAAATGACCATTTCTCAATCATATCTCAATTATTTTTTATTTTATTCAGTGGTTGCTTACTTTGAGAGAAATTTGACACTTTTATAAGTAATATAACATAAAAACACAAAATGGGAAGGAATTGATGAGGTAGATTTCCTTTACTTGTTGTCAATTAAGAATTGATAATACACGATGCATGTTCTGTACTACAAACTAGATTCCTTCCTGGAGTTAGGACACAGAGTATTGAATCAAAGTTGTAGTTTCTAACTTCTTGTATCGGTTCACCAATCTTGAAATTCAGACATTGCATGTCTTCATTGCTTCATGATTGAATAATTTGCATCATATAGTACAATAGGAAATTAGGAATTATGATTATTATTACTTTATGGATCTATTAAGTTACTTTTAAGTTTGCATGGTTTAGTGTGAAATTATTCTAGTGTGCCCCTAGGCCCAGGTGAAGGAATGCCAAGGACTGAGAACCCTAGTTTTTAAATGGTATTTGTTTCTAACTATTTTTTAAAACATACAAATTACAATTAAATTTTAAAACTTAAGAGTTAAAACTTAAATGATTCAAATGAATTGGTATGCTATTTGGATGAATTGGTCTGGCATATTTAGAAAGATCAAACCTTAGAAATAAACATGTCTATTTTTTAATGGTAAAGAAGTCTTAGACATTAAAGTTACATCTCTGTTATAGTAGATGTATAAAATGCTTCCTACAGGTTTATTGGCATGGGGTTGATCGAATACAATCTGGACATACACAGCCTAATTTCCAAGAGGGATTATTTTTTCACACCAAAGGTGTTGTAGCTACTATGACTATGATGCAAAACTAGACAAATAGCATATCTATCATACTAGGCATGGCTTAGACAGAGTAGTTACTGGTGAAGAAATTTCTGCTGGCTTTGACTTTAAATGTAACAGAAATTTAATCTCTTAACCAGAGGTTTCCTGGATCTTAATTCTGTGAATTTTCTTCCTTGGGACTACTATGAAATATTATACAAAATAGCAGTGGAAGTGAACAGTATTCCAATTGTAATGTTCTCTTATAATTAAATTGCCCAAGGGAGGACAAAGTAGCCTATCCAACCCCATAGGCTATAGTCAATTATAAAGGGGGAAGTTAAAACTTTAAAAAAAAAAAAATTAAACCTTAAAACATACCTACCTATCCATGAATCATAAGTTCATAACTTACCCATCGAAAGCGTAGACTTACCACAAACATCCATCCTCAAATTGCTATGGATGAGCCAGAGCCTCAAGATGAGAGTGATTCCTACTTGGAGAGCATGCTAAGTGAAGATCTAAGTGATGTTGATGACATGGATGCTGATGATATGGCTTGAGGAAGCCATTGCTCACTATTAGGCTTTAACTATTTTTATTTTAGTATATCAAAATTTCCTAGTTCATGTTTACAGTTTGCCATTTGGAGATGCCTTGAGGCAAATTTTGAATTTAGTATGACAATGGACATATATTTTGAAATTTTGAATCATGATTCTAATTTCTTATGAGTTATTAATATGTAAAATGAGCTCCAATTTGCACTTGATATCATATATGAATCATGATATTATCAAACTAGAAATTTTGAAATTTCAATGACAAATGTCACATGTGAATGTTGAAACTTGAATGTTGAATGATGTGCATGTTTAAATATTTAAAGTTTAAATTTTATAAATTATTAGTAATTTACAAATTACTATATTAGTGTCATTAAATTTATAATTTATAAATTATAATTTAGAAAATATAGTATTATATATGATATATAAATTATAATATATATTAATATAAAAATACCCAGACAAACCCACGCACCCTGTTTCAAAAAATGTCGTCCCCGTCCCCGAACCCACGTTTCCTGGCAACATAGTTTCAAACATTAAATATCAACAAAATCGTTTAAAGGATATTGAAAGGAAAAGGGTGATGGAAGATAGAAAGTGCCTTACTTAAATGCTCTAAGGAATTTTCAATAGTTGCTCCAAAAGCTTCACTTCAAGGCCCTTCAAGATCGTCTCCAACAATGCTATACCATCAGCTTCAACAATGTTGCTCCAAAAATGTCCTCAAGGTCTTCACAACAAGTTTACTAGAAGTTGCTCCAACAATATATTCAATAAGGTCTTCATTGTTAACTCGTCTCTTGTTTGGGTGCCTTAATGTGCAATGACATGTTTCCAGGACTGAATTCAATGCAAGGCATATTTGAAACTCTAACTCTGTCTTCCGGTGTCTTATTAGAAATTATTTCAGTTTTCATTTTGTGTTTTCAAGTTAGATATTGTTTTCAAGTTTTTACATTTATCATTTTATTGCAATGTGGCAGACTAATCAGAGCAGTGCAGGAACAACCCCGAGACAGGATGATCGCGGAAAGAGGCCAGCGGAAGAACATGTAAAGTGCCAGCATTGCTCTATCTTTAGGTATTTTAGTTATTTACATAATTGAAATAATATTAATTTTGTTCAAATATGCAGACACCTAGCCATGGTACGCTTGATGATTCCCTCTTTGAGGAAGAGCTTTCTTCATCCCTATCTCCAGTGTTCTTGTTGCGAAAAAATGCACGAGATGTAAGGTCGGAATTTAATACTTTGATAGACGCGCCTCAAACACCTGAAACAGAAGAAAGGATAAAAAAACTTATGAGCCAGCTAGAAACATATCAGGTAATAATAAAAAGTCAAAAGGATATTATTTTTGTTCTGCATGAGATGAATTGTGATGGTTTGATTTTTAATTTTTACATTGACTAAACTAACAAAAATTTCTTTTGTATGTAGCGATTTCTGGCACTTGTTGAACCCGGTGTTGGTGGTATTAAGCAGAAGATATAGATCAGATCAACACATAAACATCATGCACATAGACACCAGATATAAGTGGAAACCCATAAAGGGAGAAAACCACATCTTATTATTTTTGTGATGCAAAGGCAAGCTCCAACTCCCTCTCACCACTGTTTTTCTGCAGGTACCAACCTACAGGAGGCTCCAATCCTCAATTCTGCAAGCTACAACTTGCACGGAAGCACCAACTCCCTTTAATTTTCTGCAAGCACCAACCTATAGGAGGCTCCAACCTCAGTCAGCTACAACTGAAAGCTATCAAGCTGCAACTTGATAGGGAAGCTCCAACTTCCTCAAATTTTCAAACTGAATGTTTGCTAATTTACCTCAAATATCAGCTCTGTTCTGTAGCTTCTTTTTCTGCTTTTCTTTTCTTAATATTCTCTGCCTGTCTCTTCTATACTCTGCCTTCTCTATATTTACTCTCTGTAAACTCGCTTATGCATATCTAGTTGATATTATTTATAGAGTTCCTCACATGACTGTTTGTATTTCACAAGGAATTTTGAGTGAACAATCATGACTCTTTGGCTTCTGTCTTATCATTCCTTTATCCAACTCAATTTAAAATTATAGTGATATGTACAAATTTCCATGCTACAGTGGGATTTTTCTTTTCCTTAGGATACTTGCCAATGCATCACAAACAATAAAAAATTTAATCACAACATTTACATTCATATTTTCAGTTACACACTTCAATTTCACTCAGCTTCTTTTCTGGATTTTGGCTTGACTGGATTTTTCTTTTCTGTTGTTGTTTCTCTCTCTTTTGTTCTTGTAGGCTCTCTTCTTCATTGCAGTTGTATAACTGTTTTCCATATAACTGTCTTTTGATATCACTGCTGGGCAATTTCAATACTTTTAATTTCTGCAGTGGCAACCTTTACATGCTAAATATTTTTCAATACACTTGTAAGGATTCGGGTCATCCTTTGACCTTTATAATAAATTTCAATCTCTGTTTAAAATACATTCAAAGTTATTTTCCCAACCAACCCATAATTCGAATAGTTCAATATCCTGGTTCGTTCTTTTAATTCAGTAAGGGAGCCTTCTTGATCCTGTCTTCAGGTTCAATTATCGAATTCATAGAATTAGATTAAGATATGTGTTGATGGCCTTAGTACCAACTGATATAATAGATAGCCCTTATGTGACCCAATATCTTTGATAATTAAATAAACCCGACAGTTATTATTTCATTTCAGGGGCTTCCTTCACACCTCATAAGTAAATGTTTGAACCTTATAAGTATGACCCCAAAGATTAATAAATCCTCAAATCATACCAATAATCGACACATTCGTATGCATGGGCCCCACCATAGAATCGACGGAATCAATCAAATACACACGCCCGTACCTTAAGTTAACCTCCGCGCATCTTCCCAATATGATCACCGTCATATCGCTTCCCTCCAAATCGACGGCTTGTGTCAATATTGCGCCGAGTCTTTGGTCGATGGTTAATGCACGATGGCGCGCAGTGGAAGCGGTTTTTCAACCTCACCCCATGCCACGCGTCGAGATTTCTATGGAATCGCTCGCGAATGGGGAAAACTGCTTGCTCCACAAAAGAGGTGCGATGTAAACCAGAACCCGTCGTCACTGTTCACTCTAAACCACGCTCATTGTTCCTCTTGGTCACGGTTCCGCTTCTTCACTCCAGGTTCCACTCAGCTTCCGCTGCAAGGTTCCATCTTTTTTATTGGAAGAGGTTCTCCTCTTCGCGCAGTCACAATGTTTCTTCATATTACAGCCTTGTTCCTCGGCGTTCCTTTCATCCATCTACTCCGACGCATAGCTCCGCCATACATAACCCTTGCGGCTATGTTTTACAGTGCTCACAAGCATTGGATAATTAACCACAGTTCTACAATAACTTCAATCGATCCAGACAGACATGATCAATCACCGGGTTATTTAATTGCTATAGAATTCGATACTCTCATCAAGAACACACAAGATTATTCATGTCGATAACCCAACAATCCTCCACATAGAAATTCATTCAGAGCATTTCCCATACAATTATTACTGTGCCATCACCTGATTTCATAGTTTCCTTTGCGGGTTCACTGTGTTATGACTGTAATTTCCATAGTATAGATATAACCCATGAAATGTTGAACACTTAAAGATACCCACTCTGCACCTTGAATATTTTTCTGCTTCTTTGCTATCCTCTCCTTGTCTCTGTTTCCTCTGATGTATCTGCTGCCTTTCTACCCCTTGAATGATGTTTCAGGTGCTCCTCCTTTGTCATCTCCTTTGCCATCAATGACAACAATTCCAACAGTTTATACCACGATCTGGGTGGAGGTCAGGGCTGGACCCCACGACCTCCCCAAAACCACCGGTGCTCTGTGCCAATAGACCATAGGTTGAAACTTAACTATCTACGATTTCGACATATATATGTATTGCTCGATTTTTTTACAGCAGGGGTTTGGAGGGGGCGAACCCCCTCCCATGTGACCTCCCCATATGACTAAAACCAAAATACCGGCAGGCGGAGTTTGATAACCACAGGATTATGGTTAAGCACGGGGTTTATTACCCCTTAACCCATGATTATGGTGTTAAACATTATGTTAAACCAAGATTTGTATTAAACCCTGCTTATCATGCTAATTGCGCTTATCCATAGTTTAATTAATTTAACTCATAGATTAACTTGGCAAAGTTTTAGGCGCACCACCAAATTCGGTAGGACTTCCAACTTTGGTGGACTTATCTGGAGTCTTCTCCAAATTTGGGGGAGATTTCCCAGGAAATTTGAATGAGCCATATCTTGAGCAATTTTTGACCAATTTTGGCTTAGGAAGAGTCATTCATAGCATATTTCCATGCTCTGGATCCATTAGTATAGATTGCGGAGGCAGAAGAGAAATTATAAAGGTGTTTTTGTCACTTGGAAGAAAAAGGAAGCTTAGGGCCACCAGGAGGGAAGGCCATGCCTAGATTAGCTGAAGGCCAAATTGAGAGAATGAATAGTCATTTCTGATATATTTTTACATTTTTGACTCATTGGAGTATATTTCAGGAGCTGTAGGTGAATGTAAACATAATTTTTTGCACTTTTGAGCTAATACAGAGGCCCAAGCCATGAAAGCTAAACTAAGGAGATGTAGCCCAAGAGGGGTGAACTCCCTCATCAAAAAATTATGTTGATGGATCAATTGTGATGGATTGTTATGTATTTTGTTGTTGTTTTTCAACATTTGATTTTCATACATTAATCTCTTTAATTAACACATAATAGTCAGTTAATTTACTTGTTTGACACACATAAGCAATAATGAAACCTATGTACATCAAGCATAATATCAGCAAATAAATTTTAAATCTGAAGATGAAATTAGCACAAAAAAACAGACATTCATATTCATATCAAGTTCGTATCAGACCTTGGTTTAAAGGTGATTAGGAGATCATGTCCAAATTAAGAAAATGCTCAAAAATGGAAGTGCTCAGAAATGGTTGCAATTTGAATGACTGGAAAGTTCTCGTCGCTGCGATTCTGGCACCATGAACAGTTCTTAAAACCGAGGTCCTATGTGAAAGTTATTGAGGTTTGAAATTGTCTAATAACCTCCAAAAATTGACCTTTGACTCAATTTGACCTTATGAATTTAAAATATATATATATTATGCAAAAAAAAAATTTATTAAGGTTTGATGGGCCTATCAGCGGGTAGGCTGCCACGTGGCCCCAGGCCAGAGTCAAGTGGGTGGAAAAAGTTTTATGAATCCATGGGTTTCGAACCCTGGACCTCACCGTCGCGGGCAGGAGCGACTAGCCAACTCGCCTACACCATGTCACTTAACCTGTATGGGCAACATATCATATTTGAATTTTAATCAAATTTTGGGCGGCGGAAAATGGGGACCAGATCCCACACATCATATGACCAGTGGATGAGAACCAGGGGCCTAGCACCGACGGGAAACTTGGCAACGACTAACCGTTAGCCATTAACACCCCATGTGACCACTCAGTAAATTAAATGTGGAGGTTGGCGGACGGATAAGAACGCGGTTTTTCCGATGGTTTAAAGGGAACCGCATGTGAACAACGCAGTGCCTAACATTAAATGCCACAGTTACAATTCTGACAGTTTGGGGTGGAGCCCGCCATTTCAGTCATTTCCGCCGAATCTGGAGTTTTAACTGGAGTTCCTCCAGTTTTGGAGGAGGTTTTCTGGTGACACTGGGCAAAAATTTGTTTTGGTCATAACTTTCTCAATTTTGGACAAAACAAGATGAAATTTTAGTCAATTTTGGGTTTCTTGAGCATTCTGAAGAGTTTGGAACAAGTTTCAGAGTGAACAGAGGTGATCTACAATAGATTTTTCTTCAGGGGAGATGAAGAAGCCATGAGGGAAATCATGGAGAAGGCACTGTATTGGGATGTATTTCACTGTTTAAGCCAAAACAAAAGCCATTTCTAGCTATTTTCTATCTTCTGAAGTTGAATTTTCAGTTGGTTTTTCCTGTTAAGGCATATTTTTCACTGTGTAACAATTTTGAGCAAATTAATAGAGCAAGGACATGCCATTGGGGAGCCTTGGATCGGCAAATGTAGCCCAGGAGGGGTGAACTACCTCAACAATTTATTGTGTTATGTTATGGTGAATTTTACTTGCTGTGTATTTCTACTGTGATATGTTAAACAATAAATTTAATTAACAAATCCTCACACATAAAACTCAGAAACAAACCAAAACTACCTTGTTTAACCTGCAAGTCATGGAGAAACATTTTCACACTAAATTATTTGAGAATGGATACTTTACATAGCATTACAAATAGTTCCATTTTCAGATCAAAATGCAAGGTTCTTTGCTTGATATTTTCTTGAGTTTTGTGCAAGTTTAATGGTTGCAAGTTTGTGATGCTGACAAGGTTAAAGTTGCAGCGAGATGAAGGGAAATTGTTGGTTGCAAGTCTTGAGATTAGGACCAGAAGAAGGAGAGCTACAAGAGTACCATCTTCACCCAAAGTTTCACTCACAACTGCACTTAAAGCAACTCAATATTTGTTTCAATAATATGAGATTGAAGAGGTACAAGTTGTACAAGAAGTTGAGTTGATTGAAGAGGTACAAACATCAAAAGTTGAGCTTGAATCCATAGCCATCATATCAGGTGTTGGAGAAACTGAATGTCATTCAGAAGAGGATGATGTCAAGAGAGACTTCAATGACATAAAGAGGATGGTTAAGATTATGTTTGATGCATTTACTACTAGGATGGCAGGAGAAGGTTCCGAGCCTCCACATGGAGAAGGAACTTAAGATGATTAGAAGGATGAAGAGAAAATTTCAAAGGGTAGTGGAGGAAATCCACCTCCATCTCCACCATCTTCATCATTCTCATCTTCTCCATTAGCATCATCTTCCACTTCCATCACAAAAACTACCCACACTCACTCAAAATCCACAAGAGGAAAAACACCTTTACTGAAACTAGATGTCAAATTTGAGCTTGCAATGTATAATGGCGAGGTAAATGCAAAGAGGCTTGATAATTGGATACGTCAATTGGAGGTGTATTGCATAATTTATAACCTTCATGAATATGACATAAAGATTCATTTGGCTTCTTTGAGGATGGAAGGATCTTCACTTGTATGGTGGGAAGTAAGGACTCAAGAAGAGATTAAAAACTACGGTAAATATCTATTTATTGGTCAAGTTTTATTGTTGCCATTAAAAGGAAATTATATCCATTATATTACATTAAAAATGCCATTATGGATTGGGAAAATTTTAGACAGTTGAAAGGGAAAAGTGTGCAAGATTATACTCATGAATTTAGAAGAAGAGCTCTTATTTTGGGTATTAATTTATATTCTCAATAAAAAAATTAAAGTACATTGGGGGTTTGCACAGTTACCTTAGGCACACTATTCTCATGTTTAATCCCACAAACATAGATGAATTTTATGTTGAAGCCACACACTTAGAAGCAAGAGGGAAACAGAACATAGATAAGAAAAGTGATAGAAAGGGTAAAGGAAAGGGAAAGTTTTATAGAAGAGGAAAGAGAAATAGCTTTGTCAAAAGAGAGAAGGAAAAACTCACATGTAAACATTGTTTGAAAAATGGCCATGATGAAGACCATTGTTGGCAACTTCATCCAGAGTTAAAGCCAAACAAATTGAAATCCAAAGAGATGGGGAAAATTGTTGCTATAATTGAACATGACTTAGGTTCAGATTCAGGATATGAGACAAATATTACAACCATGAGTTTTGAAAGGTAAGAACATAGCAAACACTAGTTCTTCAAATTGTTCCAATGTTACTCAAGATGAAGATACAAGAATAGAAATTTTCCATACTAGAGTTGTCTCTAAACATACCAATATTGATACACTTTTTTATAGTGGGTCACAATCTAACTTGATTTTCGAAGACTTGGTTAAGAAGTTAGACCTTGAAACTGTTAGACAACCAATACCTTATCGAATAGGGTTGATATGAAAGAATCCAAACTTGCAGGTTACAAGGAAGTGCATACAAATATTCGCCATCATTTCAAAATTTCTTGATGAAGTTGAACTTGATGTGGTGCCGCTTGAGGTATCAGGTATTGTATTGAGAAGTCCTTATCTGTATGATAGGAAAGTAGTATTTCATCACCATGAGAATAAGTATCACTTTTTTAAAGATGGTATTGAGTACATAGTTAGAGTGCATAATAAGAACACAAGTTTGTCTCTTATACATGTAGGAGAAATGAAGAGGATAGTGAATGCAAGTCAGAATTTGGCATTGTTAATGATCAAACAAAGATATGTTTTGAATCAAACCTTTCAAAAATATTCGTATGCTTGTAATGAGATGTTAAAGGATTCTGGCAGGTTGCCTTTGAAAGGAGGTCAACAAGATGTAAAACATTTGCAGTAGTCAACATCAATGTTGAGCAGTGTTGGAAACAAGATGTCGGTGCAAGAGAGAGCAAAGGTCAAAGAGAAAATGACAAATAAGTTTGACAAAGAAGGCATGGGTTCCGAAAATTCTTGTTTTTGGTTTCCAAAAGGTACATGGCAATAGCGAAGATACTTGGTCAAGAGTCAACGCAAGTACAAAGCAAGATCAGTTAAGAATCGCCATGGCGATAATGTGCAAGGTGAGACAATTTTTAAATTTCCTTTAATTAATTACCAAGGTAGGAACAAGATGGTTTCTGCAAGAACAACTTGTTGCTCTAAAAATTCATGGCAATTTCAGCATGACGGTGTCAATGACAACAAGAAAAGGTCACAAGAATCAAGGAAAAATTTAACTTTTTTTGTGAAAAGCTCCAATTGATGAAAATGGGAAAATTTCAGTGGAGAGAGACTGGAAGGGTGAGGGAAAAATACCCTCATCCACATGTTCACTAATCAAAGATATCTTGGGGTCCAAAAGGCTTCCAATGGGGAGGAATGATCAGGTGCTTAGTGTAAAATCTAAAAAATGAAAGTGCTCAGAATTGATTGGAAATTGAACGACTACGATCGACCCATCGCCAAGAATCTGGCACACTTCGTTTAGTCGAAAACTAACTCTGAATCAAGAATTTATAACCTGCTAACTGTCGTTCAGAATAGGTGAATTTAAAAAAAAGTTCAGAATAGTGACAGGTTGATGACATGGCAGCCCAGTCCGCATGCAGGGAGTATTTTTCAGTTTTTTCCGAGTGGTACTATGACAACTGTCACAAAAAGATTCACCAGTTTGGTTTAAAAGTGATTTTTTTTTTTTTTTTTATATCTGCTTCCAAGGCTAAATTCGATTTTTTTATATATATAAGGGACAACCCAACCAAAGGCTAACATATGCTGCATCTAGGGGTCACCACGTGGACCCTCTCCCACTCCAAGGTTTGAATTTCATATTTATCCTATGGTCAGATTAATTTATATGGTGGCATATTATTTATCCTAAGGTTCAAACTATATGGTGGGAGGCATACCTTATATATAAATTATGAACATTATGGTGGCATTCATATATTATATCGGGCCGAATTATTATATTAAACCAAATTTTAACTATGGTGGTCTGCCAATTACATTATACAAAGTCCAAATGTTTTGGGTTCAAAGGTTTTGAACTATATATATTGGCGGAAAAAAGTTTATACCAAAAGCTGGGCAGAGGTCGGGGCTCGACCCCACAACCTCCCCCAAACCACCGACGCTCCCTGTTAATAGACCACAGTTTGAGACTTAACTATCTACAGCTTCAACATATATTTGTATTGTTTGATTTTTTACAACGTGGGTTTGGAGGGGCCCAACCCCCTCCCATGCGACCTCCCCATATGACTAAGACCAAAATACCAATGGGCGGAGTTCGATAACCACACGATTATGGTTAAGCACGAGGTTTATTACCCCTTAACCCATGATCATGGCACTAAACATTATGTTAAACCAAGATTTGTATTAAACCACGCTTATCATGCTTATCCACAATTGATCCACAGTTTAATTAATTTAACTCATAGATTAACTTGGCAGAGTTTTAGGGGCACCACCAAATTTGGCGAGGCTTCCAACTTTGTTGGAATTATCTGTAGTCTTCTCCAGATTTGGAGGAGATTTCCTAGGAAAATTGAATGAGCCATGTCTTGAGCAATTTTCGACCAATTTTGGGTCAAGAAAAGTCATTCCTAACAAACTGGCATGCTCTGGATCCATTGGTATAGGTTGTAGAGGTAGAGGAGCAATTCTAAAGGTGTTGTCACTTTAAAGAAAAAAGAAGCCTAGGGCCACAAGGAGGGAGGACCATGCCTAGATCAATTGAAGGCAAAATTGAGAGAATGAATAGTCATTTCTGATAGATTGACATTTTGGACTCATTGGAGTATCTTTTAGGAGCTGTAGGTGAATTTAAATAACAATTTTTTCACTTTTGGGCTAATAAAGAGGCCCAAGACATGGAATTTGGACCAAGGAGATGTAGCCCAGGAGGGGTGAACTCCTTCATCAAAATTCTGTGTTGATGGATCAATTGTGATGGTTTGCTGTATATTTTTTTGTTCTTGTTCAGAATTTGATTTTCATACTTTAAGCTCTTGAATTCATACATAAAACTCAGTTAATTTACGTATATGACACACATAAGCAACAAGGAAACCTATGTACATCAAACATAAGATCAGAAAATAAATTTTAAATCTAAAGATTAAATTAGCAGAACAAAACTAACATTCATACTCATAGCAAAATAGGATTTTATGTTTCATTACACTCCACATTATCTTTTTCCACTTGCGCAGTGTTTTTATTTCACGCACAATATTTTTTATGAGTAACATGGCTATTCTCCATGTTAAATCGAACATTGCATCTATGTGTCAAATATTTTAATTTTAATTTCAAAGTATTTGTAATTGATGTTTTCTAACTACCCACCATTTGTTATAAATACATCACAAGTGGTTAATCTCTTGTGGCTTAACTAGAAATGAAACCTAGGAGCATTTTTTTAAATAAAAATATTAATCTTAGATACATTGGTTTTGTTGTTGTTCAAAGTCCAAACTTTGTTAAAGCCTTCTATTATAAAAATGTGAGAAAATTATAAATGTGTTTAAATCAATTAGCGTCGTTGTCTCAATAACTGAGATCATACTAAGTAGATCATTTATGTCCTCCAACTAAATAGCAGACTCCTCTCAATAACGTTTTGTATTAGTTAAGGCTTTATTACTGAGTAAGAATTTTTTGTCCTTATTATACCTTTGTTGTGTGATATTAAGAATAATTTCATGAGAGAAATTTAATTAGAGATAGGTTTTTGTTAACGCTTTTTCTGAGTTATTTGTTCAATTAATATATTTTTTGGTTAGTGTTTTTTTTGTTAAACATTAAGTTGTGTTGAAATTAATATTTTGGTTTAAGTATATACTAATCATTGTTTCACAAGATGCAAAGAGACGTCTGTTGGGAAAAGATAGGTCGATAGGATTGTTAAATTGAAAAAGTTATACTTTGGTTTGAAATAATAATTGTTGTATTAGATATAAGTTGTTTGATAGGATTGTTAAATTGGAAAATTTGTACTATGGTTTAAAATAATAATTGTTGCATTGGATTTAGGTTGTTTAATATATTTGTGTTAAGTCAGTAATACACCATTAAAATAATAATTGAAATATTGAAATGAAGGTTAACGACCATATTATAATAAAATTAGTTATCTTTTAAAAACATATTAAAAAAACTTACTAAGATATTACAAAAAAAAAAATTGTTTATAAAGGACATGATACTTTCTAAATGTATGAAAGGATATTAAAAACAAAATGTTAATAAAAGACAATAATTGTTTACTGAATTTAATTATCCATGCTTCCACCCGCTAAGAAAAGTACCTCTTTAATTCTCAGATAATCCATCATTGAATTTAAAATTACACATTACTTGACATGTTTATGTATTTTTTCTAAATAAAAAGAGAGTAACTGGTAATCATGAATATATCCATGATGTCTGGATCGACTGTTTTCAATTTTGTTTTTTCTATGTTCAATTTTGCGATGGAGAATTACTTTCTCATGTGTGTGTGTGTGTACTTTATCACTTAATAGAAAGTAGTGTTTCTTTGTGGAAAAAAAAAACTAGTAATCATGAATAAAGCATGACCATCTGAAAAACAATTTGCCAAATTCATTGTCTGGTATCAAGTTCACACTAGAGAATTTTATTTGTTTAATTAAATACGAAACAACATTGTCGAGCCTTTGTTCCATCTTGTTGTTTGAAGTTTGACTTAGATTTCTCACGAAACAACATTGTCGAGCCTTCATGCCATCTTGTCATTGCTCTTGAGGCTATCATTGCATTGTTAAATTTTATGTTACATAAATCTTGATTCTAGATATTTAAAATTTTAATATTTAGCTCTATCTACTCTGTAGGCATTACCATTTTGTGTAACCAGGGTCCACTCTAAATCCATAAATGTTAATAGAATCACATATAGAGAGAGAAAACTCAAGGGATTTTACTACTACGACAAAGACGAAAGATCCAAAAGATGTACCTCACATTAGAAACCCAAGATTCTGAATTGGAACTTCCTACCTTCGCAGAGATTCCATATTAGTGAAGAGTATAAGCAACTTAAGTGACATTGAGGCATGTGAAGCCAGAGAGAAAAGGTTAGATGAAAATCTTGAAGTTAGTCAGTATCTTGTAATAATACTTTTCAAAGAAATATGTTAAGTTGAGATCAATTACCTACCCGAATCATTTTACTCATAATGTTATTGATGATAGTTTTAATAATTATACCTTTCCCAGAAAGAAAAATAAACTGACCGTATTATTAGAATAATGGAATTGACTTCATTTGTATGATATGTTAAGACCGTATTTGAATGGCATGAAATCCATATGAAATAGAAAACACTACCATCCAATTCTGCAAACTTTATCAAGGACCTTGGTTAATACCCTGTTGAGAAGCTGAAATATACTTTTCGTCCCCACATATTGGGAATAATTGTATATTTGTAGTAGACACAAAATGTGAATAGATATAAAATTTCACTTGATAGAAAACACTAGAGGACTTCATCAAAATTTAACCCTTAATTCTAATAATTTATTCTTAGTCTAAATGGAAAATATCATGAAGGAAAATTGAAATGAAGCACAAAGATATGATTTTAAGCACATTAACCTTCGTGGGAGCTCCATTCCCTCGTATGACAATATAAAAACTGTTAATCTCTTTTCCAAACTTTATTTTTAAAAGGTCGCATGAATTACCAATCGCTGCAGAACGTCCATACTATCGTGGGATATAAGGTGGTATATATGGGAGTACTAATGCAAGATTTTCCATACAAATAATTTTTTTTTTATATTTATTACTGCGATATAGTTGAAATATAAAACACTAAGATCAAAACTGACACGTACACAAAAACACTTCAATATAATGTTCGAAAAAGAAAAAATATGCCAAGTATCAAATTCTCATGCCAAGTATCTTTCCTTTGTATATTCCCAAGTCACAGTTCAATTTTTCTCACTCAAGACCCTCATAATTTTGATAATATATTATTTTTAAAGCTAATATGGGTTTTATTTTTGGAGTAAAAAGGATACATTTCATCTGGTTAATTCACTGCAACTTTTTCAATAGAACTTATTAGGAATTCTAAGTAGATCACTTGATTATTTGGCATTCCATGAGTGAAAGTATGTTATGATATCTTTTACATAGATATTGTTATTAGGAACTAATATATTGTTTGTAATTGATATATGCTTCTTCAAAGAAATAGATTTCATGATATTTTGCAAGTTAGTTGTATGGGGAAATGAGTGAGAAGATAATGTATAGAAGAAGGAGATGGCTATATGACACCAAAGTTGATTTCTTGTATGTTGAGGAGATCAACCAATTCTAGAGTATGGAAGGTATCATACATTACTATACATTTGTTGTTAAAAAAATGGGGAAGCATCTAGATGAGACTATTGTAAAGCAGAGATTTTTCATTGGGCCATGCATTGGCTTAAATATTTTTAGTTCTGGTTTAACACTCAAGAGGTAGAAAATTGCTAAAAGGCTACTTATTAGCTTAAATATTTAACTTTTTGATATGAACTGTTGTTGTAAACTTCTTCTATCGCAATGATTCATTAAGAGAATTCATTGAGTACTTGTAAGAAACATAAATATATTTCTGGCTATGTTTTCTATTTTCTATTAGTGGTTATTTTTGACATCTCAATTCTCTTAGCAACTGATGTAAAACATTGTTTTGTTGCTTCTTGTGGCAGATTTCTCACAAATTTGTCTAAAGGTGACTTCACCATTGTGTATTTTCACATGAACATTTAATTGTCTACTAAGACAAGATTTTCAATTTTTTTTCTATAGATATGACAAAAGCATTATACTTACCTCTGTAAGGATTCAGTGATTTTATTTTATTTATTAAATAAAATTTGGACTTTAGAAATTTCAAATTATCTTTTTCTCTATGTTGCATGTGTGCCACTTTGGTTTGCTGGTCTACTTTGCATATAATTACCAAACAAAAAAGCATCATTAAAGTACTAAATTTAATATGATGATTATTATTCGAAACTATTTTTTTTTTCCAATTTAGCAAACCCATCTGACTATCTCTGCACTTTTTGGGGAAATTGCTAGTATATATACTCTTTATATAATGTTGGAGATTTTTAAGGTAAAATAATTTTATATTAAAAAATTTGGGCGAATCATTTTTGTAAAAAAATGGAAATTGGTGAATCCTATTTTGGAAAAATCATGGAAAATTAGCCCACTTGTGAAGATTAGCTCCTAAAATTTTCCATGCTTAGATGCCTATAAACTTTCTTTTGAACAATATTGTTATAAATGCATTCTGAAAGCTTAGACATACAAGCATATCTACACTGTAGGAACACGCAGATGTTCTAGAGTGCGCACATGCACATTCCTTTCACTTCATATTTTTCTTTATTAGGAGTGACAACTCTAGTGTACATGTTTTCTAAGTTGGTGACCTTGGATTTTTGTTTGGGTCGGAAAAACCTAGTGGCTTGTGTCACAACTACATTAAAACATTCATTTTTATAATTACCTCTCATTATCTCTCTTTTCGATGTTAATTTTCTATAGGCTGTATAAATCCATAATTGATGAAACTATAGAAACATATAGAGTCAAGTACATCGATTTCAAATATACAATTAAAAAATAGTAATATTATTTAATATTTTGTTTCTTAACATATATCATAAGCTTAGTCTATTTTAGCTATAATTTTTTTTTTTTTGCTTTTTTACCTCAGCCATTTTTAAAATATGTTATATAATGAACTAGTACAAAGTGAGATTTGCAATTAAAAAAAAATTGTTTAATAATGTTAATATCCTTTTACACAATGTTAACAAAAGGCTTTGTAATTTGAAAGATATAATGGATTTCATTCAATTAAAATATATATATAATTAACATTTTAAATTTTGAAAAAATATATATGCACAAGAACAATGTGTAATTTACAACTCTACAATATTTTTTAAGGAAATTCAATCATTTATGTATTAAACACCAACACTAATGGAAACATATACATTATGTTTTGCATAAAAAATAACAGATTGTTGTTTTTCCATGTTTTCATTGCCACTAACACATCAGGAGAGACCATTATTAGTTTAGGTACTCAAAGCCAACACCAATGGAAACATGCACATTATATTTTGCATGAAAAATTAAATATTAAATTAAATTAAAAATGATATCTAAATTAAATATTGTTGTTCTTCCATATTTGTGTGCTAATAATGCATCATGATAGCATCATTACCTTAGTTACTCAACACCAACACTAATGGAAACATAAGATTTATATTTATCATAAAAAAATAACAAGTTGTGATATGGATTGCCACTAACACATCATAAGAAGATTATCATTAGCATAAGAACTAACCACCAATGATAACAAGTTGTAATGTGCATTGCTACTAACACATCATAAGAAGACCAGCATTAGCATGAGTACTCAACAAGATTTTGATGGAAACTCATACATTATATTTTGCATGAAAAATAAAGTATTGTTATTTTTAGATAGACCATGATTAACTTGCACTCATAAATTGGAGATAAATAAGAAATTTAAGACTTGTCACATGTGAAAATTGAATTTAATTAAAGAAAATAGCAATCATTCCTCCTAATTACTTGAAATAAACCCAATTAATATATGAGCCCACAAGGTCGGCTACCTCTCAACCTCCCAACCTTCAAATCTGAGCCAGGTCTCCTTATATAATAAATTAATATTGAATACATTAGACAATTTTTTTTAAACATTAATATTTTAAATAAATTTAAAAATAATCCAAACATGTATATATAAAACATATGAAAAAATATATATAAATATATATATCCTTCCGTATATTATGATACTGATTAAAAATAATAATTAGAAAAATATCACAAATAACCTTGAATAGACTAAACCCACCACATAATATAAGTAATCGTTGTTAGAGAAGCATTTTGAATAACTTCCGTCTTAAACGCATCGAGTGTGGCTTCTACCTTGGAACTACACCCACTTGCAAATATAGACGTTTTCTAATGTGAATTCTCTTCCCACTAAATGCATAGAACGTTTAGCTTATGTGGCATTAACTAATTTGTGAATTCCTCTTCCCGCTAAATGCATAGGATGTCTAACTTATGTGGCATTAACTAATTTGTGGCTTATGTGGTGTTAACTAGTTTATTTATTTGCATTTTTTTTGTGCATGAGTGAGATGGAATTTCGGTTGAGTTAGTTTTCTGAGTGAGAAAATATTTGTTTATTAACTCGATGTTGTGAAAATGATGTGAATGAGAAAATATTTGTTTATTAACTCGCTGTTGTGAAAATGATGTGATTTAATTGATTCTATATATTCTTAGAAATAATTAATATTTTCAATTTCTATCTATTGTACATTCCAGCCAGAAACACCTTAAAATAAGTGGTCTTTGTCTTTAACTTTTATCTATGAGTGACACAATCCAAGAAAAATGCTTTTATAAATAATTTTGATTATGGATTTTTTATTTATAGAATTTGAAATTAAAATTTCATCCCAAACAAACTATTTGTTTTATCAATCATCCAAAATTTAGCCTCTCCTCGGAGCATTATTAATATTGATTCGTATATAATTCCGTTCACCCCGCACATTAATTTTTCATGTGTTTCGTCCCTCTGAAGTCTACTGCTCTGTCCAATGAAAGCAGCAGCAGCCATGGTGAGGAAGACCCTTTGATTTCTAGTCCTATTTGATTGCTTGCACTAGATGCATTGGTTTCAATGTAGATATTGATTTCTAATCGCATTTGATCGCTTGCACTAGATGCATTGATTTTAGTGTAGATGTCGATTTCTAGACCTATTTAATACCTTATATCAGACGCAATGATTTCAGTGTAGATTTTGATTTCCACTCCTATTTAATTGCTTGCACTAGATGCATTGGTTTTAGTGTAAATATTGATTTATAATAATATATGATCGCTTGCACTAGATGCATTGATTTTAATGTAGATGACGGTCTCTAATCCTATTGAATACCTTACACTCGATGCATTGATTTTAATGCAGATGTTTATTTCTACTCCTATTTTATTTCTTGCACTAGATGCATTGGTTTCAGTGTAGATATTGGTTTCTAACCATATTTGATTGCTTGCATTAGATGTTTTGATATGGAGAGAGAGAGAGAGAGAGAGAGAGAGAGAGAGAGAAAGAGAGATGTGTTTAGGGGGCTGAGATAGAGAGACAAATAAGGAGAGATGGAGGGAGGTATAGATATAGATGGTACAGGGGGGAAGGGAAGAAGAGAAAAATAGAGAAAGGGAGGGACAGGTGGAGAGAGAGGGAGGGGAGAGAGAGAAGGAGAGAGGGAGGGAGATAGACACATAATGGAAAGTGGAGAGAGAGGAAATAAGAAAGAGACACACAGAGACAAATACAGACATAGAAGTTAGATCTAGAAAGTCATGAATATTTTTGTTTTTTCACTAAGATAGATGTATTGATTTTAGTGTAGTTATTTATATCTAATCCTATTTGATCACTTGCACTAGATGCATTTATTTCAGTGCGGATGTCGATTTCTAATCCTATTCAATACCTTACACTAGATGCATTGATTTAAATGTAGATTTTGATTTCTACTCCTATTTGATTGCTTGCACTATATGCATTGGTTTCAATGTAGATATTGATTTCTAATCGTATTTGATCGCTTGCACTAGATGCATTGATTTTAGTGTAGATGTCGATTTCTTATCCTATTTGATTGTTTGCACTACATGCATTAGTTTTAATGTAGATGTTGATTTCTAATCATATTTGATTGTTTGCACTAGACACATTGATTTCAATGTAGATGTTGTTTTCTGATTTGATGCAACTAGATGTATGATGTACATTGATTTCAAGGTAATTAGATTAATATTGTGCACTGATTTCAGTGTAAGCACAACTCCTCCCCCTCCATCTATATCTCTATCTACCACTGTCTCTCCTTCTTTATCTCTCTATATTACCCCCTAAACATACACACACTCTCTCCATATCTATCTATATCTCTCTCTCTCTTTCTCCTTCATTTTCCACTCTCTCTCTCTCTTCCTCTTCTCTCTCTCTAACACTTCTCTCATCATATCTATATCTCTTCCTCCCTCCATATATTTTTCTCTCTCTTCTTCCCTCACTCCCCGCATCTATATCTCTATTTCACCCCCAAAACATGCACACTCTCTCTCAATGTAGGCAAATAAACATTATTCATGACGTGATTGACTTTTTTGTTACAATAATTCAACCATAAATACAATACTTGAATTTTCATCCTAAATGAAATGTTCACTTACCTGAACTGTATTCTTCCTGAAACTATAAACTATTTATAATTGGATACATTCTTATTATTTCCATTTTCCATTAGTCAACAATGTTAATCACTTTGCATTCAAACACAGTGATAGAAAATAACTAATATGTGTGACAATAAGAACAATAAAAGAAAATAGTTTCAGATTGATCGCAATGAATATTGTTTGTAGCTGACTATATTCTTATTATTCACATTTTCTATCATTCAACATTGTTACATTGTTATTTTTCACTTAAATTTGTTATTTCATCATTTTTTATCATTCAAGTTACTAATAGTCTCTCTCATCTCAACAAACTGAAGTAACTAAGAAAAGTTAAAATTAAATTGACCAAATTAATCTTAGACATATTTAGCATATTTAAAATGATAAAAATAATAATATGTTGAACAAATTTTGTATGACCACACACAACTGAAACCCACTGATCAGGTGTTCAAAATTATGCTCAAAAATAAAATTTCTCATAATGACTCAAAACCTGAATGACCACGTAATGTTCGTCGTTAGGAATCCGACACAACTCGTTTCGCACAAAATGGACTCTGTATGGCTTCAAACATTAGTTATGTTCGCTTCATTAAACAGGAAACAAAAATGTAGATAGGGAGCCCAGTTAGAAACCCGTACTGCTGACGTGGCATGTTGACTGGGCAGATCAATTTTTGGTCAACTATCCTCAAGTAAATGAAGAGCTGCCAAGTGATAGAGTTTTATTGGTGCTCATCATTGTGTGTTGGAAATTTCTTATTGGATGGTTTAGGCCAATGAGGAGGAGACACGTGGCTCAGCTTGGGGCTGCCATGTGTCCCCCTTGCTGCGTTGTAAAATTATGAGGGAGGATCGGAGAGACTAGGTAGGAGTCGAGCCTGAGACCTTCGCCAAGTTAACACACACACATACCAACTTGCCTACGCAATAGTTCTTAACAGCTATACCTTGCCGCACTTATTTGAATTTTGTTGACATTGCCGACAGGGGGAGAGGGGGCCAACCCCCAATGCATGCGGCCACAACCTGGAGACCATGACAGAGCACCACGGTGATTAATTATCATATCACTCATAAAGTGACATTTTGTAATAAAGTTGGCAAGTGAAATACATCACTCGCATGTTTAAAGGGATAAGATTGGGTGTGATCAGATCAAAGACCCACACTTAAACCTGCACCCCCCAGTCTTCCCAAATGATATTGACAGGGGGGGTCTAGGTGAAGCTGCTCCACCCAAACTACTGCCGCTTATGTGTCCTCATCTCATTTAGACCACAACCACCCCCTCCCCTCCGGGTAGACCCTAAGCGAGGAGATTAAACCATAATCCACAATTATTACCCTAAATTGATCTGAATTTATGCAAGAATGAAATAAAATACAGAAATAGACATAAACATAGAGATGCAACAGAAATAAAAGTTCATTTCATTAAAATCAAATGAATGAAATATGCTTACAGACATAATGTAAATAAACTAGCTAGGGCGTTGGTAGCTTATCTCTGAGAAGAGATGTGGCAGCTACATGCCTCTAAACTGTGTTACAATGAGGCTTGAAGGCCTATTTATTTTTTATAAACAATGGAAAACCCTAAACATCCAAAAACCTAACCCTAGGATATGAAGCGCCAAAACTATGGGGCTCATTTGGGGAAATTGGTACATCAACTTCCTAGGGACGTAACTTTGGCATATGATCTCTGTTTGATGCACTCAATACCCCGTTAGAAAGCTCTATTCAAGGACTACAACTTTTGATGTGAGAAACATTGAAGGGAATTCCATGCTGCTCCCGCTTTTCCCAAAAAAACGTCGTTTAGGGCCTTAAAACGGCTCCGGAAGTTTAGGACCCGAAAAACTGCTAAAAATAGTAAGTTGTGCTGGAACTGAAAAATTGAAAGAACCAATGGTGGTTCGCCACCAATATCCACCTAGATCATAAACACCATTAACGAAGCGCTAATCTGGATTACCACAAAGCGCGGATTTAAGCTCTAATCCGACTTAATTAGCGTTGATGCAGATTAATTAAGTTAATCTGGATTAACTTGGGGGCCGATAATTTCGACAGAATTTCTATTTTGGCACCAACTAACCTGAATTAGTGGCAGTTAGCAAAATTTAGGGAGGAAATTGTGGTACAAACTGTAGAGGTCATAACTGAGTCAATTTTCGACCAAATCAGGAGCAGAAAGAGCCTAAGGCACCACTTTTGGGCATTTTGAACTCATTGGTGTAGGCTTCAAGAGAAGAAAAGCATTGTAATCACATCATTTTGAAAAATTTAGCATAATATAGAGGCCCAATCCATGGAAGTTGGACCAAGGAGATGTAGCCCAGGACGGGTGAACTCCTTCATCGAATACCTATGTCGATGTTTTGTATGGTGATGTATTGTACTTTTATTTAATGTTGTTCATTCTTTATTTTATGTTAAATTGTTCATGAAATTAACTTGAAAACACTTATGAGACTCAATAACTTGCAAGATAACTTGAACCCTTAAGCACAAGTAAAACATTGGTTTCAAAATCTAAAAGTGGAATCAGCACAGCAATACTAACATACCCCATTCAAATCACCAACCTAGATTCATCTTAACCCCTGATCTATCAAGCACCAAGAGGGATCAAATCTCTCAAGGGGCAAACCTTTCCTCAAGTTTTACACTAAAAAAAGAGGTTTCACCTCAGTAGATTTGATCCCTCTCAGCGCTTGATAGATCCAGGGTTAAGATGGATTTAGGCTGGTATACTTAAAGCAGGTTATATAAAAAAGAGGTTAAAATTTATTAACTTCAAAGTGTCATTATTATTATTATTTTTCTAAATTTGAAACAAAATAATTTTCTTTTTTAATTGAGATTAATTAGAATTCCTTATACTCTTAACAAATCAATCATATATATATATATATATATATATATATATATATATAAAGCTTATAGATATTTTAAAATAGATGGTGATTACACTTCTTAACATTAGATCGCATATTAAATATTTATAAATATTTACATATTATGTATTTATGTACTAAAAACCCTTTAGTGTGTGGTAGTTCTATGTCTTGATGGACATTTAATGTCTTGGGTTGGCTTTGGAGGTATTAGAGGTAGATTTACTTAGAAATAAGATTTACCCATTTATGATTATTTTCATGTAATGATTATTACACAACGTAAGGATGAAAACACTCATATCTAGCACACTTATTTTATGTCCAACATAGACCATTTTATCTTATATATGCACACATTTGGCAATGGTTCAATTTTCTTGTCATTTTACATGGAAGTCTCACAATTCACATTACATTTTTCACTCCTCTAGTCACATATCACATTCTCCAAGGAAAGGAAATAGGTTCTTTGCACTCTTCTAGGCATGCCAAGTCAAAGCATCCAAAATTCCTTCTTCAACTTGTCATTTCAAGCCTTGTTCCTTCTCCCAAAGAGGGCTACCTTCACTTGCAATAGTTGTTTGGATAAATAAAGTTATGTGGAAAGTCACATAAGTGATGTGGAGGTGAAAATATGAAAAATAATTTGACATATCATGGACCAAATCAAGAATTAAAAAGAAGAAATCAACCATTAATTCATCACAACAAGCCAAAAAAAGCCCAAGTTATGGAGTTTTCCACCTTTAAGATAGTCACTTGGGTCGAAAAGGCCAATATAAAGTGACTGTTGATCAAGAAAAAGGAGATGTTAGGCCCGTTTTACTCTCAAAAAATAATTTCAAATCAATCCAAGCCATTTTTATGGAGAATGTTAGAATTTTATGGCAACTTGGCCTCCTTTTCAAGAAATCCAAGCCTCTCCAAGTTGAACTTCAATCGCTTGAGGGATTTAAGCAATGCAATTATTTATTTTTTGTAACGACTTAGTCTCCAAGTCTTTTGTGGAGGAAAACTCAATCTTTATTGAAGTTTATTAGACATTTTTAGTGAGTAAAAGGGAGAGAGATGTTGAGAGTCTTATCAATGAATTGAGAGCCCCTTCTCCTCCCATATCATTGTGAATTGCTAGAGATCATTATGCTATAATGTAATTATTTTTCATGAAGCTTTGGTGTCAACTATTGAAATCTCTTTTTCTTGGCTATTTTTCAAGGGCTTTATTGTGATAATTCGTGACTACTAGCACAATCCTTTGGAGGGAAACCTTTTCACTTGGAAGGAGATGTAAAGATTTTTTTTATCTCACTCTCTCCTTTGTTGGTTTGAGGTAACATTGAATCTCCTTGTTAGGCCATAGTCTGAAGGGTTCCTAAGCAAGCGTTTTAATTTTATTTCATTCCATAATTGATCTTGTGGTTGAAGGTTTTTCCCTTTAGATGGATTCCTTCTCATGTGACTTTGATTTTATAGTTTGTCCTGATTAGATAAGAGGCTAATTTAACTTCAAGTTTTATCCTCTTGCGATGATCCAAAAGCATTAAGTTAACAATTTTAAGAGTGTATTTCATCTTGATCCCAATTACCTTAACAAAGATAAAGCACTTAATACATAGTCAAAATGACCAAACACTTTTTCCAAAATTTTAATTTTATCTTGTATTTTCCATAAATCTAAAAATCCAAAAAAATTTAAGCAATACAAAAAAAATAGAGAATATCCACCAAAAAAAAAACATTGGAAATTTTTATTCATCATCTAGAACAAAGTTCGCAAATAACATTTTTGCTATAGAAATTTTTCTTGGGATTTGTGCTTAGATTATTGATCTAAATGCCTAAGTGGGAAAAAAATCCTCTTATTTGTGCTTTGAAGGTTGATCTAACATGGTTTTGAGGGTTTTAAAATGTACTCAATTTGGAATTAGTAAGACCTTAATCCTAGGGATTCATGAAGAAAGGTTGTCTCTAACTCCCTTAAGCCCTAGTTTCATTTATGAATCGCTTTAAGTGTAACAATGTAAACTTTAAAATGTGAACATAAACAAGTACCAGCGTTTTTTAGGAAGAAAAAAATCATCTGATTTTGAAGAGAGTTGATTCAGAATACACTTAATTTTTTTAGCATATTTTTGACACTTTAAATTTTCTTATGTACTAAGTATAAACATTATTTTTAAAATGTTAGTGATTTTTGTGTTGATTTTGAAAAGTGTTGATGCGAGCATCATCCCCTTTTTTTAGAAGACTTATTTTTTACTTTAAATTTTCTAATGTATTAAATGCTAATATTTGTTTTCTAAATTTAACAATTTTTGAAGTACTCGTTGTTTGGTCAATTTAGTGTGTCCTAAATTGCTACATTAATTTGTCAATCCGGGATTCGTAAGCTGATGAAGTGTGGCGCACTATATGTGCAAGATAACCTATCTCTTACTTTTTGTCATTTTTGGGTTTTTTATTTATCTTGGGGGTTTTTATCTTGGTTGGTTTCCTAATGTGAGATGGAAATTCTAAAAGACAAGTATGGATATGAATGTTCAAGGCAATGATGTCCTTTATAATTATTTCCCAAACTTCAAACTTCAAAAGGGTTTTAAAACATGCAATGACAAAATTAATTCCTAAAAGAAAATGAAAATGTGCCACTATACTAGTCAAACAAACAATGAAATATTGATCATGAAACCCATTACCCTTGCTGCTGTCTAAATACAAAAGAAACTGTGCTCAAAGAAATCCAAGAATTGCAAGCAAAGTAAAGCTAAAATCAAATTACATCAACTCATATTCTGACCCCTCACCATTAGTCTCGCTATGGCTTTCGGAGGTAATCATAAACAACTTGAGCAATTTGATATCTAATTTGCAGAAAATAAACTAATATCAAATTACACACTCATACTTCAATCCCTCACCATTAGTCTCGCTATGGCTTTCGGAGGTAACTGATAATGACATGAGCAATTTAATATCTAACTTACAGAAAAATAAACTAATATCAAACTACACACTCATACTTCAATCCCTCACCATTAGTCTCGCTATGGCTTTCGAAGGTAACTGATAATGACATGAGTAATTTAATATCTAATCAACTAATAAAGCAAATGTACAAAACTGAAATAAATAAAACAGTGCTGGAATTAAAAGCTAAGAAAAATAAATCAGCAGAAGGACAAGATTGATTCCATGTCATTAGTCATTGTAAAACTATGTGCAAATGCCCGGGCTGCCTACTGTAATCTGGAACAAAGACACTGATCAGTTAACAGCAGTATAAAGCATGAAAATTTATGGACAGAAATAAAACGTTAATACCATAAGAGATGTAATATATACACGTGAATAACTATGGCATAATGAACATAAGGAAATAAAGCATGAAACTATATAGCAATAAACAAAACCTCGGCGTGTGCAGGGGCCCTCTGCACAATCCTCGGGCAACAGCTATCAACCACGAATTATGCTTATGAACAAAGTCTTTTCATGTATTCAAAACGCAGTCATAACAAGGAAATAATGTCACGGCACAGTGGGCTTTCTTTTCATCCAAATTACATTACAGAAGCTGGCTACTATGCGTATGAGAACGCATTATTTATAACAGAGGATGACATAACTACTTCCCTACAATCTGTGCTGATAAAAGACACGTGAACAACCACGTCCAGAAATCTAGCATTATGGCTGCCATGAAGATTAAATCTATGGAGGGTGGCCGTTGGATTTGGCTTATGGAGCAGTTCACAGGTGTTGATATGTCCCTTGAGATTTAGGAACGACCATGCAAGTCTTCACGTGGTGAAAAACGGAGTTCTGTCACCGTAGGACTCTTAGCTTGACCACCGCTTGACTACCTTTGACCACGACCTTCTTTGGTGAATTCGACTGAGCCAATAGGACTCGGTCCATATCCATGTCATTTCCAACTTGCCCATGTGGCTTGATTTGCCTGAAGACACCTGCAATATAGACTTTAACAAAATGGCTGCGGAAAGTTGAAGCAGCTGCGGAAAGTGACAAGATTCCACAGCTCAATGAGAAAAAATCTAATTCAAACAGCAGACACAAAACATAGTTAAAAACCACTTTAAATGCTCTTTTATGATTAATATGCAATGATGTTGATGACTTAGGAGGTCCAGGTAAATGGAAAAAGTCTAGAAAGGTTTATAGGAAAGATGCAAGTTTGGGACTCAACATACCCCCACTGTGAAGGTGTTGCATGTCCCCATGCAACCAAAATTTTGATCATCATCCTTCAATTCATTATGCCCTGATACCTCTGCCAGTACATCCAGTCCTCTTCTCCTCTTTCTTGGTGCTACTAACATCCTGGGCTTCTTCATCAAGCATCTGAATTTGAGATTAATCAGTGCTCTACTTATCTTCTTGCATTTCTTCTTCAATTTCCTGTTCTTTTTGTGCCACAGTCCCAGATGTAGCATAGTGTTGTCATGAATGATTTTTTCCAATCTTCTTTTCTCCTTTAATGCTTCATTTTCATTTTTAATATGTCTATTTAAAACCTCCAACTCAAAGACTTCTTGTTTCGACGATTGGACTAGAGCTTCTTGTGCTGTGTGACGCTGAGTGGATGAAATGTTGGGACCCGTGGCTGTTCTTTCTAAGGATTCTATGTAATCATACACCTCTTGTTGCTTTGGATCTATCTCGGGTGTCGTTTTCCTTGGGTTGTCCCCAAAATGCTGTGGAGGAGAATTGACTTCAAAATCTGGCCGAAAAGGACTCATGTCAACATCTTGAGGACTAGTTTCAACGTTTGGCTGAGAATGAGGTGGAATACGGCCAGCTGGAGTTTGTTCACGTGTTCCTCCACCCAAATCAATAAAATGGGGTCCTTTCGTTTGTGCTTTCCTCCACTTTCCTTTAAGCCTGGTGCTTCTTCTTACATGCTGTGGACTACTGTCTTTTTCCTTCTGTTTTTCTTTTCCTTTCCTTTTGGCCATAGCTGACTGTTCCTGAAGGTGAACTAGTCTCTCAGACAATACTTGATGGTCTTCTTCTGAGGAAGGGGTTTGATGCACAGCCTCAATGGTTCTTTTCTCTTTTGATTTTGTTGGCTTTTTACCCTCAGTCTTTTCCTTCCTCCTTTTAGACAGTCTTTCATCTCTACTAGTTCTTTCAACTGTGTTAGTAGGAGTGCTTTGAGTTTTATCACCTGTTCTCTTTCTTCTACTTCTTTTTGATGTACTGCCTTCAGGGGTTTCTTGGGGTTCTTCAAAGAAATTTCTAATTAAAAACTGCTCCCAGGTGTCCTTTTTCTCTTTTAATTGTTTTTCTATCAAGATTTTCACGAGACCATGGTGATACAAATGTGGTTCTATTTCCCCCAGATGCTTTTGGACGGTTACAGACATCTTTTTCAAACTGTTTAGTAAAAAGTATCGCAGATTGAGGGTCTGGTTGTCTAGGAAATTCATCAACAGTCGGGTATGATACATGTACATTGATCCAAAACGTCCCTCACAGGTGATAAAATTTTGAATAGCCAATAGTAAACTGGCCCACTCTTATTTTAAAGCATGGACAGGAATTCCCTTTTTGAAAATGGTGACATCCATACCTGGGTTACGTAGGATCACTCTCCAGGCTTCCTCGCCAATGCTCTTGTTCTTGAACTAGCGTTCACCTTCTTGAGGGAGTTCTGTAGCACCTGCTATGGCTGTCTCAGTCACTGTAAATTTGAGGTCCCCAATTTCTACCTCCAGACCGTTGAAAGACCTCGAAAAAGCTTTTGTTACCTCCTTATTGTAGCCTTTAAACTTTTGAATAAACCGAAGCCATTTTGCCTTTTTCAATATGTCTTTGACTTGCGGGTATCCTTCCATAAATTTGGGTCCCTCTGGTTCTGTCCTCAACAACCGACCCATCCTTCTTTTTGTTCTTTAAAACTCGTCTGCGTGAGGAGGGTTTAGCGGAGGTAAGACGGTTGAATTAGCGGAAATGAACAAGGTTTATGAAGGAGACCAGTGACTGTAAGCGGATATCAGAGAATAGGTACACGGAATGAAGCTGAACAGAGAACAAAATGGGGTGAAGGCTTATGTGGGCACAGTGGAAATGCAGTTGTGAGGTCAATAGAACAGTAGGGGGAGTAAAGTGCATCCGACAGTATTTAAAATTGGGTGGATGCAGAGTAGACGCAAGCACGTTTATGAAATGGTTGCGGATTTTGTGCGGCTGAGAGAAGCCGTAGTCAAATCAACCACGTTCCATAATTACAGGTGGAGTATCAAAGTATAGCCGAACACGAGTGAAGACCAGAGGCTTGATTATGAGGCCATTTAAAAATGAATGCAAGGATTGTGGGGGAATCATATAGAGATCATGGAACGGTTATGGAGTTATCAACGCAATCATTGCATATAATGGAGCTATGGTTTATAACTATGTAAAAATGTGCTTGAATGCCATTTGAAATAAATTTCTACTCATACCTTGGAATTCTTGCCATTTTTCATTAGTCTTCAATCAGTTGCTCCTCGTTGATGCTTTTGAATGCCTCATGTCTTCATAATATTTCCTCATACTTGCATTTGATTTCATGATTGTTGAACTAACATATGACTGTAAATTTTTGAAAAACAGAGTGGTGGCTGCAGAAACTGCTTCTGGCTACGGAAACTGGTGTCAACTGCGGAAACTGACATAGCAATTATTTGGGTGAATGGAGATGGATAGATGATAACTGACTGAATGAAAATGGTCATGAAAGAAATTTTTTATTAGTGAAATGAAATGAAATAGATGAAATGGAGTGAAATGAAATGAAGTGGAGTGGAATGAAGTGGAATGAAATGCAGTGGGTTGTCATAAAACTTGTGAAATGAGAGAGAGAGGGAATTTTTTTGGAAAATATAGGGTGTCAGGTGTTCCTGATTTTCACCATACATTTTCTGTATAAGACTGCCAATCAATGATTGGTTTTCAGGCTTATACAATTTTTTTTTTTTTTTTGAAAGTGAAAAGAACAAAGGCTAGGCTGGTGGAGAAGAAGGATTCTTCTTCACCAGCCTTATTGCAGAATTATCTTGAAACATTTTGACAAATTCCTCTTTTGAGAGTGGCTTATGATAGATCTTTAATTTGTGGCCATTCACAATAAGAGGAGTTTGAGATTCATCAATGGTCTTGATTCTTACCGCTCCATTGCTAAAGATCTTGTCAATCTCATATGGCCCAAGCCAATGAGTCTGAAATTTTCCTTTAAAATATTTAAACTTGGAATCAAATAATAATGCCCAATCTCCTTCTTGAAACTTCTTCTCTTTGATGTATTTGTCATGCCATTTAGCTCTTTGATATTGAACTAGATCAGTTCTTAGAATTGCCTCTTGTCTGATCTCATCTAGCTCATTCAACTGTTCCATTCTATGCTTTTGGGCTTCTGATAGATCCATCCCCAACTGAACTGCCATCTTGAAGGTTTTGACTTGGAACTCAATGGGGAGCAGGACTTCTTTCCCATAAACAAGTTCATAGGGAGAATGTCCTGTTGTATTTCTCCATGTAGTTTTGTAGGCCCACAAGGCTTCAGAAAGCCTTTCTGCCCAATCTCTTCTATGTAGATGAACAGTTTTGGTGATGATACTTTCGAGAACTTTGTTTGTAGACTCCACTTGACCATTTTCTTGCGGATGGTAAGGAGTAGATCTTCTGTGCTTGATTTTGTATTCTTCCATCAACTTCTCCACCAAGTTTGATGTGAATTGGCTTCCCTGATCTGTCACAATTTCTCTTGGAACACCAAAGCGAGTAAAAATATCCTCATAAAGAAAATTAACAACTGAATTTTCAGTAGCAGACACTAATGCTTTGGCTTCTACCCATTTAGTAACATAATCAATACAAACCAATATATACTTATTTTGCTTAGATGGTGGATTTATAGGTCCAATGAAATCTAAAGCCCATTTTTCAAAGGGTTCGATGAGTACCTGTGGTTGCAATGGCATTTCATTTGAAAGGGTAGGTTTCCCTACTCTTTGGCAGCTGTCACACCTTTTGAAATATTGTTTTGCATCTTTGAAGAGGGAAGGCCAACAATATCCTAAAGAGAGGATTTTATAGGCTGTCCTTTTGTCAGCAAAGTGTCCGCCGCATGGTTCATCATGACATGCCTTGAGGATATCAGGTATTTCATCCTCCCTGACACATCTTCCGATCACAAGATTTGGCCCTGTTTTAAACAATTCGTTAGAAATCCATGAATATTTTGAACTTTCCTGAATAATCTTTCTTCTTTCACTTGGAAATAAATGTGGAGGCAGTTTCCCTGTAACCAAATAGTTAGCAATATTTGCATACCAAGGGGTCTTAGTAGTTACTGCAAACAAGTATTCATCAGGAAACTTATCCTCTACAGGAGAATCTTCTTTAGTATTCTGAATCCTAGACAAGAAATCAGCTACTTTATTTTGTTTCCCTGGTCTATCCAACACAGTAATATTGAATTCCTGCAAAAGTAGGAGCCATCTTGTCACTTTGCCATTAGTAATAGGTTTGTTCATTAGATATCTAATCGCAGAATGATCAGTATGAATAAAAGTTTCATAGCCTGTTATATAATGTCTAAACTTATTGATTGCATGAACAACAGCTAAAAACTCTTTTTTCAGTTACAGTATAGTTCAACTCAGTGGGAGTCAAATTTTTACTGGTATAGTAAATGGCATAAGGGACTAAATCCTTTTGACCCAACACAGCTCCTAGAGCTGTATCTGAAGCATCTGTAGAAATATGGAAAGGGAGTTTCCAATTTGGTCCTCTCAAGATAGGTGCTTCAAATATTCTTGTTTTCAAAGTTTCAAAAGCTGATTGACAATCAGGATCCCATTTGAATTCACAATCTTTTGTAAGCAATTTGAAGAGTGGAGATGCTATTTTAGTGAAGTTTTCTATAAATCTTCTATAGTAACCAGTAAATCCTAGAAAACTTCTAAAATCTCTTTGACAATTTGGAATAGGCAACTTGGAGATGACTTCAACTTTTGATCTATCAACCTTAATCCCATCTCCTGAAATATGATGCCCCAAAACAATACCTTCAGTAAACATCATAAAGCATTTTTCATGGCTTAATGAAAGGTTTGTTTCTTTACATATTATAAGGAATTTTTCCAAATTTTCTAATGCCTCTTCAAATGAATTACCATAAACTGTAAAATCATCCATATAAACCTCTACACAATCATGGATTAGATCAGAAAAAATTCCTAGTACTTCTCTTTGGAATGTTGCGGGTGCATTACATAACCCAAAAGGAAGCACTCGATAGGAAAAATTCCCCCATGGACAGGTAAATGTGGTCTTATCTTGATCTTTAGGTGCTACCTGAATTTGATTATAGCCACTAAAACCATCCAAAAATGAAAAGTACTTTTTGCCTGCTAATGTATCTAATACCTGATCGATAAAGGGCAAAGGAAAGTGATCCTTAAAAGTTGCTTTGTTCAATTCCCTGTAATCAATGCATACCCTCCATTTACCATTCTTTTTAGGTACTATAACCAAAGGAGAAACCCATCGGCTATCTGAAATTGGATAAATGAAGTTTACATTGAATAGTTTTTGGAGCTCTTCTTTCACTATCTCCCTAATATTTGGATTCATCCTTCTTTGAGGTTGTCTGATTGGTCTACTGTTTTCCTCAATATAGATATGATGAATGCAAGTCTTAGGATCAATACCTTTCATATCAGTATACTCCCATGCAAATGCAGTAGAATGTTTTTGCAAGATTTTGGTTAGTTCTTCCTGTTGTGACTTTTCCAAATTTTGTTGATATTCAATGTTTTTCCTGGAAAAATCTCAATGGTAGAACTACCGAACTCTTCCATAGAGTAAAGAGACATTTGTATTGATGATAAATATTCAATGTCAGATTCCAACTGAAATTGTGTGGGGTCATATTCTGAAGATGTCTCAAAATTTTCTAATGTGTTCAGAATTTGACTATCCTCACCGATTTCAGAAATGGTAAAGACAGGTTGTATAGTGTCCTCATCATCGACCCAATCATTGTCTCCTACTTTTGTGATTGCTTTTGCTGGAGGATACAAATTGAATTTCTTTGTCGAATTACCATTAGAAATGTACATATCCCCAGATCTACAACTAATGAAAGCATCAACTGTGGCTAGCCAAGGTCTTCCTAAGATAAGTGGGTGCCCTCCTAGATTACTCTTGGGAGTCAAAATCATAAAATCTACTGGATATTCCCAAGAATCTAAGGAGACCGAAATATCTTCTAATACACCATCTGGTTTAATAATTGATCGATCTGCAAGTTGCAGTAAAGTAGGTGTAAAAAGAAGGTTAGGAAGTTTTAGCTGGTCCATAGTCTGTCTACTCATAATGTTGATAGCAGCCCCTAAGTCAATCACTGTGTTTGGAATTTCTATCCCATTTATATGTGTCTTGACAATTGGACTTCCTGGATCTACATACTTCTGCATGGTAATTTTTCCCATCATGATATCTGCAATTTTTCCTACCAGGTGGATTCTTCTTGTATCTCTTAGTTTCCTTCCTGGTCTTTTGAGACTCAACTCCTTTATTGTTTTCGCTAGAATAGGAATCTCTCTAATGGCTTGTAGCAAGGGAATCTTGATACAAACATTCTTTAATTCATCTAGAAAATCATAGTTAGGCAACAAGATTTGTTTTTCCACCCCTTTATCAATTTGTAATCTTTCAGGGAAAGGAGGCGTGGATGAAGATGCAGGTTGCTCAACTATAGGAGTTGTGGGGGTTAACTTTTCTTTCTCTTTTTGAATTTTTGAGTTTTGAAGAGATGCTTCCTCAGAACCCTTATTGACTTTAAGAGAGTCCTCCTTAGAGGTATCTTGCTCTTGGACATCTATAGAAGGTTTTTCTAAAACTCTACCAGACCTGAGTTGTACATCATTGAGAGGAACAATCATATAGGTAGGAAATTGTCGTCCTTCTATCATGTAAGTATTCTGAGGATTTTTATTGTTGGGATTTGGCAATGGCTGAGCTGGAAGTTGATTTGTCTTTTGTTGGAATGGAAGCATGAGTTGAGGATTTGGATTTTGTTGAGAAGGTTGTTGTTGTGGAAATGGCAATGAAAGTTGTAGATTTGGGTTTGGAAGTTGTGGAGCTTGTTGATTTTGAAAATATGGAGGATATTGATAAAATTGAGCAAATATCCCATAAGGATTTTGCATACCTTGTACCCATGACTGATATGAATTTTGAGGTTGGGGCCAAGGTTGTTGCCAAGGATTCCAATTTGGTGGGGATTGAAAATTCATAGGGTTGTTAAACCCTTGAGTTTGTTGCCCTTGCCAAGGTCTTCTTGCAACAAAACAGAGAGACTCTACTGAATTTGGATCTTCTTGAAAGACAACTTTGAGTCCAGGAATTGAAGGACAATCCTTGGTCTCATGATTCTCTGAGAAAATCATACATGTTTCTACAACTTTTGCATCCAAGGGACATTCCCTTAAAGCATGTTTCTTCTTACATTTCGGACAAAAGATGGCTAAAGCATCTGTTTCTGCTTTCTGCTTGTTTTGGATTTTAAGGGTGTCTAGTTGTTCACTAAGGCTCCCTAAGATATCAGTTTTTAATTCATCAAGCATGTTACCAATCTCTGCCCTACTTACTGATCCAGTTGCAGATTTGTTAGCCCTAATAAGAGAAGGATCCCTAGGCCCTTTTCCTGTTTTAGATTTTCCTCTTGAGAGATGGACACATAGTTCTGTTATTTCACGAAGTGGAAGTTGAGAAATGTCTCCTTTCCCCATCATGTTTAAAATATCTATCCATTCATCTCTGATGGATTTTTATAGAAGGTCTTTCAAATTTTCCTCATCTAAGTTGCTCATCTTTTCTCTTTTTAAGTTGTATTGAAATCTTTCAAGTAAATCCTCCAAATTTTCATCTTCTTTTTGCACCATTTTAAATACCTCATCCTTGTGATTGGTGGGCATGCAATATTCCAGGTATCTATCCAAAAATGTTTGTTTCATATCATTCCAAGTCCTAATAGATTGGGTGACTAATCCCATGAACCATTTCAAAGCGGCTCCCTTCAATGTTGAAGGAAACAGTTTGAGTTTTTGAGAGTCTTCCATCTAGTCATAGGTTCGGCACACGACTTCAAACTCAAACAGAAATGTTTCAGGATCCTCACTTCGCAATCCATAAAAGTTGGGGAGGACAGATGGTGAGATGTTTTTCATTGTTGTATGAGTTTCCTCATCAACTATAGGGAATCCAAACGAGTTGTCTCCTTCCCTATTTCTTCCATTATTACCTCCACCTCCACCATTGTTGCCTTCATTATTTCCTCTACCTCTACCTCTACCTCCGAATCCATCTATTATTTCCTCTGTCATGATAGTTTCTTTAGATTCCTCAGAGTCCTCTCGTTCTTCTATCAAGGGAGGATGAGAGGGGGTTTCTTCATTTTCTTCTTCAGGTGATTCTACTTCTTTAATTACAATATACTCTCATGTAGAAGTAAAGAAAGGGTCTTCTTCTAAATGAGATTTGGTAGATGGTGTAGGATAATCCTCTAATTTAGCTACTCCTTGAATTCCAGGAATCTTAAGGCTAGGGGTAGATAGTGGTGAGTTTTGTCTATGCCTTGATGAAGATGGAGTTGTAAAAATCGAACTCTTGGCTCTAGCTATAAACCTTCCCCTAGAATCTCTTGCTTTATGCATGTCATTTTTTATTTTATTTTTAAGTTGGGCTAATAATTCTCTTTCTGATCTTCCATGTCACACTAGGTGCAAGAAGAGAGCATACTTAAGAAATTATTGAACCAATAACTCTCTTTTCTGATCCTCCAGATCACACTAGGTGCAAGAGGAGAGCATACTTCAAGAAGTTATCAATTTTTCCCTTCTTTTTATTGTTTTTTTTTATTTAAGAAATTGGCTACCTAGTTACACTTCCCCGGCAATGACGCCAAAATGTTTGGTCAATTTAGTGTGTCCTAAATTGCTACATTAATTTGTCAATCCGGGATTTGTAAGCTGACGAAGTGTGGCACACTATATGTGAAAGATAACCTATCTCTTACTTTTTTGTCGTTTTTTGGTTTTTTATTTATCTTGGTGGTTTTTATCTTGGTTGGTTTCCTAATGTGAGATGGAAATTCTAAAAGACATGTATGGATATAAATTTTCAAGGCAATGATGTCCTTTATAATGATTTCCCAAACTTCAAACTTCAAAAGGGTTTTAAAACATGCAATGAAAAAATTAATTCCTAAAAGAAAATGAAAATGTGCCACTATACTAGTCAAACAAACAATGAACTATTGATCATGAAACCCATTACCCTTGCTGCTGTCTAAATACAAAAGAAACTGTGCTAAAAGAAATCCAAGAATTGCAAGCAAAGTAAAGCTAAAATCAAATTACATCAACTCATATTCTGACCCCTCACCATTAGTCTCGCTATGGCTTTTGGAGGTAATCATAAACAACTTGAGCAATCTGATATCTAATTTGCAGAAAAATAAACTAATATCAAATTACACACTCATACTTCAATCCCTCACCATTAGTCTCGCTATGGCTTTCGGAGGTAACTGATAATGACATGAGCAATTTAATATCTAACTTGCAGAAAAATAAACTAATATCAAACTACACACTCATACTTCAATCCCTCACCATTAGTCTCGCTATGGCTTTCACAGGTAACTGATAATGACATGAGTAATTTAATATCTAATCTAACTAATAAAGCAAATGTACAAAACTAAAATAAATAAAACAGTGCTGGAATTAAAAGCTAAGAAAAATAAATCAACAGAAGGACAAGACTGATTCCATGTCATTAGTCATTGTAAAACTATGTGCAAATGCCCGGGCTGCCTACTGTAATCTGGAACAAAGACACTGATCAGTTAACAGCAGTATAAATCATGAAAAATTATGGACAGAAATAAAACGTTAATACCATAAGAGATGTAATATAGACACGTGAATAACTATGGCATAATGAACGTAAGGAAATAAAGCATGAAACTATACATCAATAAACAAAACCTCGACGTGTGCAGGGGCCCTCTGCACAATCCTCGGGAAACAACTATCAACCACGAATTATGCTTATGAACAGAGTCTTCTCATGTATTAAAAACGCAGTCATAACAAGGAAATAATGTCACGGCACAATGGGCTTTCTTTTCAGCAAAATTACATTACAGAAGCTAGCTACTATGCGTATGAGAGCGCATTATTTATAACAAAGGATGACATAACTACTTTCCTACAATCTGCGCTGATAAAAGACACGTGAACAACTAAGTCCAGAAATCTAGCATTATGGCTGCCGTGAAGATTAAATCTATGGAGGGTGGCCGTTGGATTCGGCTTATGGAGCAGTTCACAGGTGTTGATATGTCCCTCGAGATTTAGGAACGGCCACGCAAGTCTTCACGTGGTGAAAAACGGAGTTCTGTCACCGTAGGACTCTTAGGTTGACCACCGCATGACTACCTTTGACCACGACCTTCTTTGGTGAATTCGACTGAGCCAATAGGACTCGGTCCATATCCATGTCATTTCCAACTTGCCCATGTGGCTTGATTTGCCTGAAGACACCTGCAATATAGACTTTAACAAAATGGCTGCGGAAAGTGACAAGATTCCGCAGCTCAATGAGCAAAAATCTAATTCAAACAGCAGACACAAAACATAGTTAAAAACCACTTTAAATGCTCTTTTTATGATTAATATGCAATGATGTTGATGACTTAGGAGGTCCAGGTAAATGGAAAAAGTCTAGAAAGGTGTATAGGAAAGATGCAAGTTTGGGACTCAACATGCCCCCACTGTGAAGGTGTTGCATGTCCCCATGCAACCAAAATTTTGATCATCCTCCTTCAATTCATATGCCCTGATACCTCTGCCAGTACATCCAGTCCTCTTCTCCTCTTTCTTGGTGCTGCTAACATCCTGGGCTTCTTCATCAAGCATCTGAATTTGAGATTAATTAGTGCTTTACTTATCTTCTTACATTTCTTCTTCAATTTCCTGTTCTTTTTGTGCCACAGTCCCAGATGTAGCATAGTGTTGTCATGAATGATCTTGTCCAATCTGCTTTGCTCCTTTAATGCTTCATTTTCATTTTTAATATGTCTATTTAAAACCTCCAACTCAAAGACTTCTTGTTTCAACGATTGGACTAGAGATTCTTGTGCTGTGTGAGGCTGAGTGGATGAAGTGCTGGGACCCGTGGCTATTCTTTCTAAGGATTCTATGTAATCATACACCTCTTGCTGCTTTGGATCTATCTCGGGTGTCATTTTCCTTGGGTTGTCCCCAAAATGCTGTGGAGGAGAATTGACTTCAAAATCTGGCCGAAAAGGACTCATGTCAACATCTTGAGGACTGCTTTCAACGTTTGGCTAAGAATGAGGTGGAATACGGCCAGCTGGAGTTTTTTCAGGTGTTCCTCCTCCCAAATCAATAAAATGGGGTCCTTTTGTTTGTGCTTTCCTCCACTTTCCTTTAAGCCTGGTGCTTCTTCTTACATGCTGTGGACTACTGTCTTTTTCCTTCTGTTTTTCTTTTCCTTTCCTTTTGGCCATAGCTGACTGTTCCTGAAGGTGAACTAGTCTCTCAGAAAATACTTGATGGTCTTCTTCTGAGGAAGGGGTTTGATGCATAGCCTCAATGCTTCTTTTCTCTTTTGATTTTGTTGGATTTTTACCCTGAATCTTTTCCTTCCTCCTTTTAGACAGTATTTCTTCTCTACTAGTTCTTTCAACTATGTTAGTAGGAGTGCTTTGAGTTTTATCACCTGTTCTCTTTCTTCTACTTCTTTTTGATGTACTGCCTTCAGGGGTTTCTTGGGGTTCTTCAAAGAAATTTCTAGTTAAAAACTTCTCCCAGGTGTCCTTTTTCTCTTTTAATTGTTTTTCTATCAAGATTTTCATGAGACCATGGTGATACAAATGTGGTTCTACGTCCCCCAGATGATTTTGGACGGTTACAAACATCTTTTTCAAACTGTTTAGTAAAAATTATGGCAGATTGAGGGTCTAGTTGTCTAGGAAATTCATCAACAGTCAAGTATGATACATGTACATTGATCCAAAACGTCCCTCACAGGTGATAAACTTTTGAATAGCCAACATTAAACTGGCCCACTCTTCTTTTAAAGCATGGACAGGAATTCCCTTTTTGAAAATGGTGACATCCATACCTGGGTTACGTAGGATCACTCTCCAGGCTTCCTCGCCAATGCTCTTGTTCTTGAACCAGCGTTCACCTTCTTGAGGGAGTTCTGGAGCAGCTGCTATGGATGCCTCAGTCACTGTAAATTTGAGGTCCCCAATCTCTACCTCCAGACCGTTGAAAGACCTCGCAAAATCTTTTGTTACCTCCTTATTGTAGCCTTTAAAATTTTGAATAAACCGAAGCCATTTTGCCTTTTTCAATATGTCTTTGACTTGCGGGTATCCTTCCATAAATTTGGGTCCCTCTGGTTCTGTCGTCAACAACCGACCCATCCTTCCTTCTGTTCTTTAAAACTCATCTGCGTGAGGAGGGTTTAGCGGAGGTAAGACGGCTGAATTAGTGGAAATGAACAGGGTTTATGAAGGAGGCCAGTGACTATAAGCGGATATCTGAGAATAGGTACACGGAATGAAGCGGAATAGAGAAAAAAATGGGGTGAAGGCTTATGTGAGCACGGTGGAAATGCAGCCGTGAGGTCAATAGAATAGTAGGGGGAGTAAAGTGCATCCGGTAGTATTTAAAATTGGGTGGCTGCAGAGTAGACGCAAGCACGTTTATGAAACGGCTGCAGATTTTGTGCAGCTGAGAGAAGCCGTAGTCAAATCAACCACGTTCCATAATTACAGGTGGAGTATCAAAGTATAGCCGAACACGAGTGAAGACCGGAGGCTTGATTATGAGGCCGTTTAAAAATGAATGCAAGGATTGTGGGGGAATCGTATAGAGATCGTGGAACTAGTCGTGGAAAGAATATAACACATACCCAACACTTGACATGTTTATGTATTTTTTCTAAATAAAAAGAGAGTAACTGGAAATCATGAATATATCCATGATGTTTGGATCATATGTTTTCAATTTTGTTTTTTCTATGTTCAATTTGGTGACGAAGAATTACTTTATCATATATATGTGTGTGTGTGTGTGTGTGTTCTTTCTCACTTAATAGAAAGTAGTGTTTCTTTGTGGAAAAAAAACTAGTAATCATGAATAAAGCACGACCATCCAAAAAACAATTTTCCAAATTCATTTTTTGGTATCAAGTTCACACCAGAGCCTTTTATTTATTTAATTAATACGAAGCAACATTGTTGAGCCTTCGTTCCATATTGTTTTTTTTTTCTAAGTAATACTAATTCTATTAGATCATCAAACAAAGTTTACATGTCGCATCCTCAGCCATGGATAAATCCATGTCTGAGGGATAGTTCAGAAAACTACTGGTCAAAACTAGACCGCCCTGGGTGGGGAAACAAGCCAATATAGTCTAAACATATTGGGCTTCCCTTGGAGGGAAACTAGCCTTTAACATTGTACAAAAAGAGACTAAAAAGACAAACAAGAGATGCATCCAAATCCTGCAAACTAATAAGCTCAACAAAGACCTGTTAGGGAGGGCTTCCATGCTCGTTGCTGGATGGAGAATCCTCCTCGAGGATGCGGCAGATGTACCCATAATCCAGCTGATCAATGTCTTCATGTTGCTCCCGAGGGGAGGGTGGAAGACCGAGCCTTTCTGCGGGAATGTCCGGAGGACCAACATCATGCAGAGAAGTAGAAATGTCCAAAGCACTAGTAGTTTGGAGAGTTGCCTTGCCTTTCATAGAATTCGATAAACTGAGCCCTGGAATCTGCAAATCCTCATCTGGCCTGAAATCATCATTGTCAGAAGAGGGGCTGGAGGTTGGCTGCATTGGAATCGCCTTGAGCTTGCGAGGAAGGAAGGGCAGCTCAGCCGAAAAGGTTGACTTGCAGGCACGATTCTTGCCGCGGGAGTAGGATGGTACAGCCAGAGGAGGCGAAGGCAAACTAGAAGGGACGAGGGGGTCAAAGTGCGGAGCAGGCTTGGGGAAGGGAGGAAACAGATCGACGGGGTCCCAAGAGGTTGGGGAATTCAAGTCCAAAGGGATATCCATGGGCAGGGGAGGATGCGAGGGGATTCCTCTTCCCCCTCTACGACTGGGCTGGCGATGGCGATGCGGCATTATGGCCAACACAGATGAAACTCGCGAAGACGGAGGCGCACCTGCAGAGGTAGGGGCCCAAAGACGCTGCACCAGAGCCGAAGAAGGCTAAAGCAGGAGAAGCAGAGAAATAACAACCAGGGAGGGATGGAAAGCCAAAGGCGGGGTGGGAAAATAGATCACCATACTGAACAAAGGATTAATTATCCAACTTGTTGGGTACGTATGAGTTAAGGTGGCGCATGGGATTTTAAGTCCCTGCCTATGTGAAAATTGATAGCAGTGTGCGGCCCAAGGGAGGGGCGCATTGGCGCGCCATGTGGTGAGCCACATGGCCGCCTTGTGGAGGTCAGACAAGCTGTGAACCACCCGCATCCAGGGCCTTCGTTCCATATTTTTGTTTGAAGTTTGACTTAGATTTCTCACGAAACAACATTGTCGAGTCTTCATGCCATCTTGTCGTTACTCTTGAGGCTATCATTGCATTGTCAAATTTTATGTTACATAAATCTTGATTCTAGATATTTAAAATGTTAATATTTAGCTCTGTCTACTCTGTAGGGATTACTATTTTTTGTAACCAGGGTCCACTCTAAATCCATAAATGTCAATAGAATCACATATAGAGAGAGAAAACTCAAGGGCTTTGACTACTATGACTTTGACCAAAGATCCAAAAGATGTGCCTCACATCAAAAACACAGGATTCTGAATAGGAACTTCCTGCCTTCGTAGAGATGCCATATTAGTGAAGAGTATAAGAAACTTAAGTGACATTCGAGGCATGTGAAGCCAGAGAGCAAAGGCTAGATGAAAATTTTGAAGTTAGTTAGTATCTTGTAATAATAATTTTCAAAGAAATATGTTAAGTTGAGATCAATTACCTACCTGGACCATTTTACTCATAATATTATTGATGGTAGTTTTAATAATTAGAAATTTCCTAGTTTCGGCAAGAAAAATAAACCGACCGTATTATTAGAATAATGGAATTGTCTTCATTTGTATGATATTTTAAGATTGTATTTGAATGGCATGAAATCCATATGAAATAGAAAAAACTACCATCCAATTCTGCAAACTTTATCAAGGGCCTTTGTTGATACCCTGTTGAGAAGCTGAAATATACTTTTCTTCCCCACATATTGGGAATAATTTTATATTTGTAGTGGACACAAAATGTGACTAGATATAAAATTTCACTAGATTGAAAACAATAGAGGTTTTCATCACAATTTAACCCTTAATTCTAATAATTTATTCTTAGTCTGAATGGAAAATATCACGAAGGAAAATTGGTAGGAAGCACAAAGACACGATTTTAAGCACATTAACCTTTGTAGGAGCTCCATTCCCTCGTATGACAACATCAAAATTGTTAATATCTTTTCCAAACTTTATTTTTAAAAGGTCACCTAAATTACCAATCACTGCACAACATCCATACTGTCGTGGGATATAAAGTGGTATATATGGGAGTACTAATGCAAGCTTCTCCATACAGTTGAAAAATAAAACATTAAGATCAAAACCATTATGTACACAAAAGCACTTCAATATAACATCCGAAAAATAACAAATATGCCAAGTAGAAAATTCTCATGCCAGGTATCTTTACTTTGTACATTCCCAAGTCACAGTTCAATTTTCCTCACTCAAAACCCTCATAATTTTGATAATATATTATTTTTAAAGCTAATATCGGTTTGATTTTTAGAGTACAAAAGATACATTGCATCTGGTTAATTCACTGCAACTTCTTCAGTTGAAATTTTTAGGAAGTCTAAGTAGATCACTCGATTATTTGGCATGCCATGAGTGAAAGTATGTTGTGGTATATTTTACATAGATATTGTTATTAGGAACTAATATATTGTTTTTAATTGATATATTCTTCTTCAAAGAAATAAATTTCATGATATTTTGCAAGTGAGTTGTATGGGGAAATGAGTGAGAAGATAATGTACAAAAGAAGTAGATGGCTATACGACACCAAATTTGATTTCTTCTATGTCAAGGAGAGCGACCAATTCTAGAGTATGGAAGGTACATCATACATTAATATACATTTTTTGTTAAAAAAGTCGGGGAATCACTTAGATGAGACTATTGTAAAGCAAATATTTTTCACTGGGCCATTCATTGGCTTAAATATTATTAGTTCTGGTTTAGCACTAAAGAGGTAGAAAATTACTTAAAGGCTACTATTAGCTTAAATATTTAACTTTTTGATCTGAACTGTTGTTGTAAACTTCTTCTATGGCAGTGATTCATTAAGAGGATTCATTGAGTACTCGTAAGGAAGATAAGTATATTTCTGGCTATATTTTTTATTTGCTAGTAGTGGTTATTTTTGACATCTCAATTCTCTTAGCAACTAATGTAAAACATTATTTTGCTGCTTCTTGTGGCAGATTTCTCGTAAATTTTTCTGAAGATGACTTCACCATTGTGTATATTTACATGAACATTTAATTTTCTACTAAGACAAGATTTTCAAATTTTTTTCTATAGATATGACAAAGGCATTATACTTTTTTTTTGGTAAATTAGGCTAGTTCTATATTAATTCGAAAAAATAAACATTACATATGTTACAGGCTATGTTGGGAAGCTGCGCTTAACCAATCCCAACCTTAGTTGCTTGATTTTGGGGTTGCTTTCGTGGAGGAAACTAGCCTAGAAAGTACTTGAGACAAGAAATTACAAAATGCGCAGCCGTGCTAATGTATCTTGATATTACAAAATGTGTAGGAACATAAGTATAGCTTGAGATTCCTTGGTAGTATCATGCTTGAAAAAAGCCAAGGAAGAACTAAGTAGCTTCGTAGTCCTTAGTCTTTTTCATCCTCATTACTATCAGGTGCTTCCTCCTCTATGGGGCAAGTGTACGCCTACGCAACCACATTGTAATATTTCGGATAGAAATAAACAATAATATAAAGCACATAAACAAGAAACCACAACAACTAGAGAGACATCACATGAAAAAAACATAATATGGAGAATGTTGACCCATTTTATTAAATATTAAAAGATAAAATGAGTACAAAGGTGATCATAATGATGGTGCCTTGGCTTGCACTAGGCAAGCGTAGGAATACTCTTAGAATGAGTCATGGAATGGTTGCTCCCTCAATGACTGCGTAATCTCCAAGCTGCTGGTGATGCTGCCATGTTGTTGCTACTACTAGAATAAACTAAATCTTTGGGGCTACTCCCGACCTCAGAAAATTATGAAACTTGGGGAATGGCCTCTCCACCCAATACCCTAAAAATCCCAGAGAGATTTTCGAAAATGGCTGAACTTTGAAAATGACCTCCCTTGAGGTACCACGCTGTCCCAATGGTAAACATTGGCCCTGAATAATTTGTTGCAAAAGATGGCCTCCAACTCTACCAAAATGATGGAATAGGGAAGGTCTGACCCCTTTCCAACTCTCTCAGGCTGAATACCCTGATAAACCCTCAATCTGAAATCTCCTCCTCCAAAGACTGCGTCCTCCCTCTTACTGACTGCGTTGTCTCTACAAGTGAACAATCCCAGCTGTGGCTGCTCCAACTCTCTCCGGAAAAACAAGGATAGAACTCCTCACTTAAGCAGGCACTTGAAGTCCCCCAGGGCTAAGGTTGGGTTCTCCGCACAGAGACACCCAGTGTGCTAAACATCACTTTAGACTTAGCTCAACGGTAAAAGTGTGCTCAATGTCAAAAGACAAATAACATAGATGCATAATCGAATGATCAAAATGAGGAGCCTCTCTCCCTTTTTATGTTTGGAGAGCCTTTCTCTCACCTAGGCCCCACCACCAACTACGATGTCTCCTTGAGCCACGATGTCCCTCTAGCTCTGTGCTGACTTGGGACCACGCTGCCAACACTGACATCTCCTCCATGCTGCCACTTCGTCCTCTAGGCCTCACGCTGCCAAAAAATCATGTCTCCAAGTGACTTTAGGAAATTATTTTATCCTAAGTGTGAGTTAAGTTTCCCTATTCACCCACTTTATTTCTAACTTAACTTTATTAAAGTGAAATAGTCAAAAATAAATATTTCCAGTTAGCTATTGCTAATTGGGAATATTACAGTCCTCCTTGGAAAAATTTTGCTTGTCCTCAAGCAACTGTAATGATGGATGCTGTATAATTTTCTCACTCTCCCATGTGGCATCCTCATCTGGTAGATTCCCCCATCTCACCAGATATTCCCTGACTATCCTGCTCCGCAGTTGCCTCTCCCTAGTGGCAATAATGGCCTTCGGCTACAACATCAAATGCCCCTCATCATCTGTGTGCGGGAGCTCCTTAGTTGCAGTCACCTGCTGTCCCAGTGCCTTCTTCAGGCATGAAACCTGGAAAATATTATGAATCTTGCTACTAGTGGGTAGCTACAACTCATATACAACCTCCCCAATCCTGTGTGTCACCCTGTATGGTTCATAAAAGCAAGGCTTGAGCTTCTCAGCCCCCTTTTGCTTCAGCCTGGATTGTTGATATGGCTACAATTGTAGGTAGACCATGTCCCCTACCTCAAACCGCGCTCCTCAACCCATCCATACAATCCCTGCTGATTTTGTGTTATAGCTATGTTATTCTTAAGACCCCAGAGTATATCCTGACTCTCTTGGATCCAATCCTTGGCCCTAGGGGCCTTGCTAGCACCAAAAATCACGTCAACAAAATATAGAGCATAAAATGGAGACATATCGATAGACATATGGTGAGTGGTGTTATAACAGTACTCCCCCAAGTGCAACAATCGTAACCATGCCTTTTGCTACCTGCCGACATAGTTTCGCAAGTAGCCTTCCAGCCATGTGTTCACTATCTTTTTCTGTCCATCCGTCTATGGGTGATAACTAGTGCTCGGGGTCAACTCGGTGCTCACCAAACAAAAAAGTTCTTAACAAAACTCGCCCATGAAGCGGTTATCCCTGTCACTCATAATGGTCTTTGGGAGACCATGCAATCTGAAAACATCCCTGAAGGAAAAACTCTACTACCTGTGCTGCAGTGTATCGTGCTGATATAGCGAAGAAGTGTGCATACTTTGTCAGTCGATCAACGACTACAAATATGCAATCCTTGCCATGTATAGTGGGAAACCCTGTGATGAAATCCATCGAAATACTCTCCAATTTTCCCTCTGGTATGGGAAGAGGCTATAGTAAACGTGTCGGATGGTTCATCTCCCCCTTATTGCGCTGGCAAACTTCACACTCCTTGACATGTCGCAGTACGTCCTCCTTGAGGCCCTTCCATGAGAACCTCTCTCTGATGGCCCTATAGGTCTTGTTGAACCACTCGTGGCCTGATAGTCACGAATCATGTGAGGCGTGCAATATCTTCTCCTTGAGCTTGGAGCCCTTGGTCAAGAATATCCTGTCCCTAAAGTAGATCACCTCATCCATCACCCTGTACCTGTCATATGTAACTTTTTCATCCAACACCTAACATGAAAAACGGTCCTTGGAGTACTCTACCAACAACTGAGCCCTTGAGTCCGTAGCTAAACTCATTAAAGACAACGTTGCCAGCCTAAGCGAAAGTGCATCGGCCACCATGTTGTTCTTCTCCTTGACATACTTGATGTCGAAATCATATGCCTGGAACTTGCTGACCCACTTTTGCTGCCTCTCCTGCAACTACTTCTGCTCTAGAAAGAATCAAAGGTTGTTGTGGTCAGTCCTCACTCTGAACCTTCTCCCCACCAGGTACTACCAAAATTTGGCCAATGCATGCATGATGGCCAACATATCCTTGTCGTATATAGCATACAACCTCTCATGTGGCAATAGCTTCCGACTCTCGAAAGCTATGGGGTGGCCTCCCTGCATAAAAACTGCGCCTATCCCCTCCCTTGATGCATTGCACTCTAGGAAAAATGTCTGAATGAAATCTAGCAATGCCAAAACTAGACAACTACTCATCACTTCCTTGAGCCTGTCGAAAGCCCTCTGCGCTGTGTCAATCCAACTGAATGCCCCTTTTTGGTAAGGTCTGTAAGGGGTGTAGCAAGTTGGTAAAATCCCTTGACGAAATTCCAGTATTAGGTGAAAATACCTACAAATCCCCGAAGCTCCATCACATTCTTTGGCTCTGGCCAATCTCTGATGGCCCTAATCTTCTCCTCGTGGACCCTCACTCCATCCACCCCAATGATGTGCCCCAAGTAGAGCATCTCTGTTAGCCCAAACTTGCATTTGGAGAGCTTAGCATAAAATTGCTGCTCCTCCAATATGCGCAATACAACCTCAATATGTTGTAGGTGTTCCTCCCATGTCCTGTTGTAAATCAAGATGTCATCGAAAAACACTAAAAAAAACTTCCTCAAGTGATTGCGGAAGATGTTATTCATGCATGACTGAAAATTGGTCGGATAATTGGTCAGCCCGAAGGGCATCACCAACAACTCAAAGTGATCGTAATGACATCTAAAAGTGGTCTTGGGAACATCCTTTTCTCTCACGCGAATCTGGTGGTACTCGGATCTCAAGTCAATATTCGAGAAGAACTTCGATCCCCTCAGCTCATCCATCAACTCATATATCCATGGAATGGGGTACTGGTTCTCCATGGTCTTCTTGTTGAGAGCCCAGTAGTCAGTGCACATCCTCAGTGTGCCATCCTGCTTCTTCACCAATACCACTGAAGAAGCAAAGGGGCTAGTGCTAGGACGGATGTTCCCAAGGTTTAAGAGCTCATGAATGGCCCTCTTAATATCATCCATGTAGGCCTTAGGTTGCCTATAGAGTGTAGTGATGACAGCCTGGATGCCCTGCTCCAGCTAGATCGTGTGCTCAAATCCCCGATATGGTGGTTTCCCTGGTGGTATATATCCAAAAACCATGCCATACCTGTCTAAAATGGATTGTACATCTGGGTGTACAGCCTGCCCTGTAGACCCTACCTCTGAAGCACGTAGCTCCATTGCCCACTCTATGTCTCCCTTTCGGAAATATGCCTCCATCCTCTATGTTGAAACTGTCTGTGGTGGGTAGGTGTGAATACCCTAAATCTTCTCGTGCCTCCCAATCTTCTTGTCCGTCCACTCCATCTCCAAGGTCTCCCAATTTGTGTGTATAAATTTATTACTACTGATGTGTTACTGGATTCTCCTGATCTAACAATATTTATCTTCTTGCTAAATACATAATCCTTCCACTATTAAACTTGCGGAAATTTAAAACTCAATTTCAAACACATGTGAATAAATTCAATCGCACATAACATAGTTGTTTAACGGGAAATCTTAAAGCTAAAAACCACAACTATAATATATTATTTATATCAATGGAATCATGTAATAATCTCATATAAGGCTTAGTACATCAATCTCTCATTACAATCAACAATCATTACACACTGTCATGCAGAAATTTGCATCTCTATGCACCAATTTCTTGCCTCTTGACAGCCTGCCTCCACTGCGCAATCCCTGCTGAAGAAAACCCCTGAATGAATTCAAATTGGCCTTGCCTTGACTACGGAATCCTCATTTTCAACTCCAATGTGTGTTAGATGCATTGAATGCATCATTATAGTCACAACGAATAGTCCATCTCACCCTTTCACCTATCTCTCCATTGAGTCTCCACTGGAACTGACATGCAAGTAGTTAACTGTTGTATTTGTTCAGTTGATAGTGAGTTATTAGTTGTGAATTAATTAACTAATTAATTCACTAAACTCTCACTATTTTATCTTTCAGTTAGACTAGATACAACTAGCTCAACTGAGTTTAACTCACTTAACTGAGTTAATCTAAATAACAACTCCTGTAACTACTCTTCCAACTCTGTCATAACTTTGCCACTTCAGTTATAACTGAGTCCTTCATGCATGAGCCACCAATAACCATAGGAATTGTGTAATTCCTTCAGCCCACTGATTTGCTAAATATGTTCACTGAAATAAAGTGCTCCAAGAGAATAAGTTGATGTTTGTTGTCGGATTATTATTAAGAGTTAATAATAATCAACATGCACCTATTTTTAGATTAACAATCTATAAATAGACTTCGCTTGATATTCTAAAAATATAATTTCATATATTTTTCACATTTGACCAACCATCTAAAAATAGCATCCTGCAGCTTATAGAATATTCTCATCATGTCTAAAAATAGACATACACCTAAAAATAGCTTGCGGGCCCCACTTAGTGAAGGTGCTTACTTTTCACTAAGCTCATCATCTTGTTGAATCTCAACACTGTGGTGACCTTCAGCAGCGTGATCAACCACTTCACCCCCAGTATCACGTTAGTGTCTGAAATTTCCACCACAAAGAAGTGATCTGTCAGGGTGTAAGTCCCCATAGTCACTGCCAATGCTGGCACATACCTGGCACACTACATGGTCCTGTCACCTGGAACCAGTACTGAAAAGCGATCAAAGCTCTTTGTTGGTATGCTCCTCCGCTCTACCAACTAGGCATCAATAAAATTGTGGGTGGCCCCACTGTCCACTAATAATGAAACACGATGTCCCCGCACAATACCTCGGACACGAAGTGTCAAGTATTTGGGAACCCCTCGCAAAGAAGCAAGGGCTCCCCCAGTAGGTACAAATTCCACACCTCCCGCTCCTGGTGGTGGAGGTGGCAGATGATCTCCTCTCTGTGTTTTACTACTGCCTCCTGCCTCTATCTCCTCATACTCCTCTTCCCCGATAATGTCGAAGAAAACCTTGACGTAATGTGCCTTCCCGCGGTACATTGGTGTCTTGGTGCCCATGGCTCCTGGCATGTGCAACATAGCCTCTTCTGCCTCAGATATTTCCTAGTCTCGTCATCCAAAGACCCTCTTCTTTGGTTCCCCTTTGGAGGTGGAACCCTCATGTCCTTCCCCTTCGGCTGAAATTATGGTCTCTGGGGGAAAGGAGCTCTAGTCCGAGGTAGTGCATCCTGCAAGTCCCGAGTCCTCCCAACTACGTCATAGAGTGTAGCTGGCCTCGTCACTGGCCCCCGAAGAGGCTCTTCCAATCCATTGATGAACATGTAGAGTCTCCTGGCTGCGAATAAGTCAGGGACCATCATGGAGAGTCTCAAGAACTCTGAAATGTATGTGTCTGGACTCCCGATCTGCTTGAGCTTAGTCAACTCAAAAAAGTGCTCCTCTGGATCCCTTCGATCAAATCGCTCTATTAGCCTCCGTGTAAACTCGACATATGATGTCACCCTTGAGTGCCCCAGTGTAGCCATCCCGTGAAACCACCAGTCATGGGCCTCGCCCTCCAAGTTCAGTGTTGCCACCTTGATGGCCTTTGTCTCTGCCATTTGGTTAAGCTGGAAATATATATCCAACTTCTCCACCCAAGCCTTTGCCGAACACTTGGATGACCCATCAAATGTCGGTAGATAAAATCTGCCTACTATGCGCTATACATCACCATCCAGTGAATGCATGTTTCCCCTGTGATGGTTGCGGGGTCTGTTGTCCCTCTTGAGCTGTACGAAGTCATGGAATGTGAGGGCATCTCTAAACTCCTATCTGTAGGACTGATACTTGGCAAAGTAATCTCCCATGTGAGCTGGTTCCTGCTCCTGCCTCAGTGTCTACAACAATAAATGTGGGCATCGTGGAACGTGGGGGTGTATGTGATGCCATCTGCTGCGCTGTGGGGTGCTCCTTAAAATGATGGGATGTTCTCGATCCCTCTCTGGTATGGAAACCTCTTGGGGTTTCACGTTGTCTAGATTCTGCAGTGAACCTTTGCCCCATATATTCTATCCGCCTTGACAAATCATGCACTAATTTGAGGAGAAGTTCCCTGAACTCCTTCCCGACATCTCTTTCCTCCACCATCAGTTCCTCCTCTTCTGCGTCCACTACTGGACCGCAATCACCTTCCCCGAAAGTGATCTCTAACCTCTGCTCTTGGTCTCTATACTTCCTTCCTTAGTAACAGATGTATGTTTTTCATGTTGGTGTCATAGAAAATATGCTCCACAGGCTGAGCCAAGTCTATGAGCTATGATACCACTGTAATATTTTGGATAGAAATAAACAGCAACATAAAGCACATCAAAAATAAACCACAACAACTAGAGAGACATCACATGAACAAAACATAATATGAAGAACACTAAGCTATTTTATTAAATAGTGAAAGATAAAATGTACAAATGTGATCAGAATGATGGAACCTTGGCTTGCACTAGACAAGTGTAGGAATACTCTTAGAATGAATCATGGAATGGATGCTCCCTTTGGCTTGCACTAGACAAGTGTAGGAATACTCTTAGAATGAATCATGGAATGGCTGCTCCCTTAATGACTGCATAATATCCAAGCTGTTGGTGATGCTACCTTGTTGTTGCTACTACTGGAATAAATTGAATCTTTGGGGCTACTCCCCACCTCAGAAAATTATGAAACATGAGGAATGGCCTCTCCACCCAATCCCTAGAAAAGCCCAGAGAGCTTTTCGAAAATGGCTAACTTCTGAAAATGACCTCTCTTGAGGTATCACGCTGTCCCAATGGTAAACACTGGACCTGAATAATCTGCTACAAAATATGGCCTCCAACTCTACCAAAATGATGGAATAGGGAAGGGCTAACCCCTTTCCAACTCTCTTGGGTTGAATCACCTAATAACCCTCAATATGAAATCTCCTCCTCCAAAGACTACATCCTCCCTCTCACTGACTGTGTTGTCTCTGCAAATGAACAATCCCAGTTGTGGCTACTCCAACTCTCTCCAGAAAAACAAGGATAGAAATCCTCATCCGAGTAGGAACTCGAAGTCCCCCAAGGCTGAGGTTGGGATATTTGCATGGAGACACCCGATGTGCTGAAAAACACTTGCAGACTTTGCTCAACAGCAAAAGCGTGTTCAATGTCAAAAGACAAATAACATAGATGCATAATCGAATGATCAAAATGAGGAGCCTCTCTCCCTTTTTATGTTTGGAGAGCCTTGCTCTCACTTAGGCCCCACCACCAACTGCGTTGTCTCCTTGAGCCATGCTGTCCCTCTAGCTCTGCGCTAACTTGGGCCCACGCTGCCCATGCTGACATCTACTCCACGCTGCCACTTCGTCCTCTAGGTCCCAAGCTGCCAAATAATCATGTCTCCAAGTGACTTTAGGAAATGATTTTATCCTAAGTGTGAGTTAAGTGTCCCTCTTCACCCACTTTATTTCTAAATTAACTTTATTAAAGTGAAATAGTCAAAAATTAATATTTCCAATTAGCTATTGCTAATTGGGAATATTACAAGCATCCTCTGAGTCTTCTCCTGGACACGTAGGTTTGGGCACCGGTGCTCATAGGATGGGTGAGACCAGATACTCCACATTAGGGACGCAAGTCCAAATTCCATCAGAATCCATAATCCATACATCTGTTTCATCGTCTTCATCCTTCAGATCTAGCAGGGGATCATTCTTGCGAGGCGGGGGTTGTGCTTGGTGCACAATGGTAGACTTTTGGGGACCGCATCTGCCTGTCTACACAGCTTGGACAAGGACTTCTTCCTCCTGCTCAGAATTAAGGCTCTATCTAGCATATGTTCTGGAGGAGGAGCCTTCAACAGACTCCAGAAGGTTGCCTAAGCCACGGTGGTAATGTACAGGGAGAGCCCCTTTCTGACTGTAGCAGATGGTTCTATGGCGCAACCTGGGAGCCATTGCCCGCAGAAGTAGAGGAGTGGTTTCACTGGAAATATGCCTAGTAGGGGGGCAGACAATCTCGAAGACTAGAGGAGCAGAGGGACCATGGCTAATTTGTGTAGGCTGGATAGTTGCAACCCAAAAGGGGATGTGCAACAGGACTTTAGGAGGAGAGATGTGCAACGGCCTGGTAGAGTAGGAGGGTAGAAAAAGAATTAAAAGGAAATACTGAAGGAACTTGTTGGGAGTCTGATTGGGATGAGGGTCCATCCTTTTATAGGGCCTAGGACACATGTGAGGGGGAGAGTCATGAGTGATCCTAGCACGCAGCTGTGTGCCATATCCAATTCCCCGAGCAGGCTCGAGGGAAGAGATATGGTAGTTTTTCATATCAATCCTATTAATCATTAATGATGGTTGCTGCAGAGGGGTACCCTAGAGGGGGTAAATTGGTATCAGACGTCTCTTCATCATGCCTTATCCCAATTATTCTGTGAGGAAGATTAACAGTAAGAGGATCTGCATTGAGTGAGGCCCTACGCATTTGATCTCCATCGTTAAGGGCACAGGCAAGATGATTGTCATTCGTGCCACTTCTGTCACCCGCATCTGGGGGTAGAAGATCCTTTTGAATGAGAGTATGGCATTCTTTTCTTGAGGAATCATCCTCTACCTAGGTGAGATTGGAATGATACAACTCTCTGTGGCTATCCACCCCCTTGTTCGCAAGGAGGTCCAATATGGAGTTTGCTTTCCTTCGCACATGACAGAAAGTGATAGCTTTGTGATTGTGTATCAGTTGTTCCAAAAGCTTGAGCCTATGGGCTAGCCTCCAACTGGTGGAAACCTTTGAGGAAGTCGTTTGTTGGAGAATTATTTTGACCGCCATACTAGTGATGATTTGCGAGTCTCCCTCCATTTCCAGGGGGAAATAGTGAAACTCAATTGCGATGTGAATACCCTGGATTAGCCCCTCCAGCTCCACAGAATTTTTGCTATCCCATCCCATATTGTTGTAGTAAATCTGAAGTGACTCTCCTTGAGAGTTCTTGAGAATTCCTCTGAATATTTCATTTTTGGGGTTGCCTCTGGATGCACCGTCGAAGTTTTATTTAAAGAAGCCATTTGGGGTGGGGCTTCCATTTTTTAGGGGCATGGATTCTGCCTACACTTTTGGGACTGATGTCCAGGGGGGTATTTATACTCATATGCCAATAATTCCATCTTTGGCGCTCTGTGATAGAGGTGGGGAGATCCTCCTGGCTCCAAGCATCTAGGGCCATTTTTTCAGAGAGGTTGCCATGTATCCGGGCCCAGAGCTACCCTGAAGTGGATACTTTGTATTTGAAGATGTGATTGTTCCTTTCCTTCCATATGTTCTAGATAAGAATACTCGGAATTATCTGCTAGAGTCTATTCAGGAGAGTGCTGGTGTAAGGATTATCCATCCAACTATTGATGGTGTTGATGATGTTTCTCCTTACCCAGTTGGTACGATGACATAAAACAACAATTTTGTCCCATAAGTCATTAGCTGTAATTGGTCCATCAAGTGGTCGATGGTTTCCAAGTTTTCTTGGCATAGGGGGCATATGGAGGGTCCTACAAACCCTCTCTTCATAAGATTCTCCCAAGTGAGGATGCGACGTTTACTGATCAGCCAGAGAAAGGTGGCCCGACCATATCTTTTTCCAGATGATATTTGTTGGACATGGATTCTACTGATGAAGGAGGTTGTAGGCTTCCTTAGTGGAGTAGTTTCCACTTGGCATGTGACCCCAGCGACGGATTTCAGGGCCTGGTTGTACTATGATTTTTCTTTTAGTTCTTAGTTACTCCCAAATGTATGTGTGGCTTTCGTTGTTCTAATCATCTTGCCATGTGTCCGTGTGTATCCATTTCCTATATCCGTGGGATGTATCATCAGTCCAGAAGTCCTGTACATTCTACCTTTTCTTGTTTTGTAGGGCTGCACTCCATATAGTTCTAGGGAAGATGGATGATAGTCTCGGCAGCTGCTACCATGAGTCCTCCCAGAATCTTTCTTGAGTTCCATTGTGCAACTCCCAGAAGTTGTGGCTATGTATCATCTGCTTTTGGCTGCTAGTTTCTTTCCATATTTGGGATCCCTGAGGCTCTATGTTGAAATGGATAAGGTCCTCCTTGGGTCATGAATGGGCATACTTGGCCACCCATAGATTAGCCCATGGAGTGTAGGGGTTGGAGACCCATTTCCACCATATACTAGCTCCCATGATGTTGTTGTTGTGCTCAGTGTCGCGCAGCCCTAGCCCCCCATGACTTTTTGGAGTGCACACATCCTTCCAGTTGACTGAGGCCCATTTTTTTTTCTCTTTGGTTCCACCCCATAGGAAATATCTTTGCAATTTGCACATGGCATTGAGGACCCATTTGGGGGCTTCTAGGACCGAGAAGAGGTAAATGGGGAGGGACTGCAGAACAAATTTGATGAGAACCAAAAGGCTTTCTATGTTGAGAGAGTGATGGGTCCAATTGGATAGTCTAGTTTCCATTTTGTCCAGTAGAGCTCGCCAGGAGGAGTAATTAATGGCAATATCAGTGAGAGGGGCTCCAACATATTTGGAGGGCAAGGATGCGATGGAAAAGCCTAGGATGTGGGAAATTTTACACTGAGAGAGAGGGGGGTATGGAATAAAGAGATTTGTGATTTAGCTTGGTTGACCTCGATATAGGAGGCTTCAGAGAAGGTATCTAGAAGATATTTGAGGATACATGCTTCCTGGACCAAGGGGTAACCCATGATCATGTTGTCATCTAAAAATTGTTGATGGGAGGAGGGAGGCAGGTTATGAAGGGGTAAACTATGCAGAGCGCCTGATTGGATGGAGATTTTGAGGAGGCGACCCAGTCCTTCAGCCATAATGATGAAGATGAGGGGTGAGAGAGGGTCTCCTTATCTGATTCCTCTTGAGGGGTTGAAGGTTGCAGAGGGAATACCATTGACCAAAATGGAGAGGAAAGGAGAGGTAATGAGAATCATGATCCAGCATACCCAAGTGTGGCTGAAGCCGAAGGCTATGAGGACATTTTTTATGTAATCCTAGCTGAGTTTGTCAAAAGCCTTGGAAAGATCGATTTTGAGAGGCATGCCAGTTTTTTTGGAGGTTTTGACAGAGTGAATGACCTTATGGTTTAGGATGATGCCATCAAGAATTTGCCTGCCTTCAACATAGCCTGTTTGCTCTGGGGAGATGATCATGAGGAGGAGCTACTTCAGCATGTTAGCAATAACTTTGGAGATTATTTTGTAAATGAAATTGTAGAGAGCTATAGGCCTGTACTTACTTGGAGAGGTTGCATTGTCTTCTTTTGGAACTAAGGTGATGAAGGTGGCATTAAGCATTGGAAGAATCCAGTGAGTGGTGCTTGATTACTCCACTACATCCCAGACTTCGTCTCGGATGGAGTCCCAGAAGAAGTGGACGAAGTTGGTGGTAAATCCATCAGGGCTAGGAGCTTTCTTGACTTTCAACTAGAAGACTTCTTGTTCCACCTCAACCAGAGTGGTGGCCTTGAGCAGTATCCAGTTGTGATCCTCCATTATCAGCTTAGGAATGTGTTGAGTGATTTTCCCAATGGCCTCATGCCTCTGATGATTGGGTTCTTGCAGAATATTCCTTAAGTGGTTGCACAGCTCCTCTGCAATATCCTCTTTGTTTTCCAGCCATTCTCTAGTTTGGTTTTTGAGGAAAGTGATTTTGTTGTGCATCCTATGCTTAATAGTGGATCAGTGAAAGAATTTTGTGTTTCGCTCTCCCTCTTTGAGCCAGTAGATCCTTGATTTTTGTCTCCATAGGATTTCTTCCTGGTTCCTTCTTTCTTCTAGCTGAGTAGAAAGTAACTTCTCTTGGCTCTATTACTCGACTGAGCATCATTCTGTGATAATGGTTTGTTGTAGCTTCTTCATTTTTTCCTCTAGCTCTTGTTGATCTTTGAAGATATTTCCAAAGGTTGATTTATTCCAAAACTTCAGTTTTCCTTTGAGAATTTTCAGCTTAGTCTGGAATTGGAGCATTTTAGTACCTTGCGGAGGTACTAGGGAGGACCACCAAGCAGACACCATTTCCTTGAACCCTGGGTGCCTGAGCCAACAATGTTCAAAGAAAAATGGTTTGGGAGCATGTTACTTGGTCTTAACCATTGAAGTTTTATTGGCCAGTGGTCATAGTTTGTTGTGGGGATAATGGTAGCAACTATGTCACCCCCTAGACGGATGAAGTCTTATGTGATGAGGAATCGGTCCAGTCTAGAAGCTATCTGGTGGGTGCCTCCTCTTCTATTATTCCAGATGAAGATTCCATTGGAGGTTTGAAGATCAATGAGGTGGTTTTCTTGAATGAATTTCTTCAATCCATTACTATCTGAGTCTAGATGCATCCTCCTTCCTTTCTTTTCTTGTAGATTTGTTATCATATTGAAGTCCCCTCCCAAGAACCAGAGAGGTAAGGTAGGGCTCTTTGTTTATTAAGTTATGTTATGTTGTCCAGAAGCTCCTTCTTCTGATGGATGTTCTAGGGAAAGTAGACATTCATGAGCAAGCCATGAATGTCTGTGCCAATGACGTGAAATTTGGCCTGGATAAAGTGCCTATTGGCATGATAGTTCTCAAGGGAGATGATTTGGGGATTCTAGATAATTTCCAGGCCTCTAGACATACCATTGGCATCTACAGCTACTGTATTACAATCTTTCCATATCTTTTTGAAGATTCTTTCCAGAGTGGAGCTGGAACATTTGGTTTCTTGCATGTAGAATATTGCAGGGTGTTCCTCAGTAATTATTTTCTTTATTATCTTTTTCTTAGTGGGGCTGTTGAGCCCTCTTATGTTCCATGAGATGATCTTCATTTGGGGGAGGTGGTGGAGTAGGCGAAGAATTTGGTTAACTTGGGGAATCGCCCAGAATCCACCATTTCTTTGCCTATTTCTATGGTTCTTTGCAGCGTCGTTTTCCTACCCCTTTTGCGGGACCCTTTCGTGAAGTATTTTGTGTTTATGAGCATGCCCCCCTGTATGCCTAGAGAGGGGAGATGTTGTGCTCAGGTTAGGATTTCTTCCATATTTTGGACCTGCTGCTCATGTATTGATCTGGAATCCTTCTTGTTACAAGCATCCTCTAATCCTATGAGATCCAGGCCCTCAAGGTAAATTCTCTCTAGCTCTTCCTCCATAGCTTCTGGGATCGTCTCCATCACCTTTTCTTTGCCCTTCGATGCCAGATTTTCCCCTGTGACGCTAGTGGTTTGAGGTTTCAGGAAGGTTTCAAAAGGGACCTTGATCTGTTGTGCTTTGGAGGATTGGGGATGTTCTGTTGAGGTGCACCCGACTTCGTTTTCAGGTTCATGTTCGTTCTCATTCAGCTGATTTAAAGCGGCGAAGCTATTGCTAGTTGCATGTCCTTTTTTATTCTGGTGCGAGGTAGTTCTCTTGTTGTGCATTTTCTTACATGCAACCTTCGTGAATCCTTTTGTTACCTGCTTGTGGATTCCTTTTCAGTCGTCGCTTGTTTATTTAGGGGACAATCTCTAAAGAGATGCCCATGTTGGTGATACCTCCTGCATCTGAAAGGAATATGCTCATAATCTACCATTTGTATCCATTCAAATTCTTCGTGCAATAGACTTACCTTGCCTGGTAGCGGCTCTGCCAAGTTCATGTAGACGCAGATTCGGGCATATGCTGCATAGCGGTTTATCTTTGTCTCCTCTGTTATCTTGATGAATTCCTCTAGGGTGTTTCCTATATCTCTAATGGTCAACTCATCCCAGTAGTACTGGGGGAGGGAGTAGAGCCGAATCCAGATCGGAGCCCATGTAAGATCTTGTTTGTCAGGGTTGAACCGCTTTGTCCATGGTTGGAGGTATAGACCTACAAAGTTAAAGAAATAGGGTCCTCCATCCATGATCCTATATTTGTCTTCATTGCATGTAAATAGCACATTGAAGAAGCCTTTAGCACACCGTTGCAGGTCAATGTGGCCTTTGGGTTTCCACTTCGAAGCTATCCATCGTCGAAGGGCCTTTTCACTGGGCCAGAAGCCAATAAACTTGCTTATCAGCGTGTGGTCCTTCATAAAATGGATTCTTCCATTGATGCGATGCGTTGAGAGCTTGATCATTATTTGTTTGGGGTTCTTCAGAATGCATGTGGCTGACTTGATGTTCGCTTCTTCTGCTGCTGATGTATTTGTCTGCTACGCTGTGGGAGTCACCCCTGAGATGTCATGAGACGGACCAAAGTTTTGTTGATTGACAGTGTAAGCCTCTATCGTCGCCCTTGTGGGAGGCTGGTCTGTTATGGAGGCAGTAGCAGTCCCCCCAATGGTATCAGTTATCGATGTGCCTCAGGTCTGCCTAGGAGAGTGATTGCGGCCTAACAGTATGGGGAGGGAGGTCTGCGTAGGGAAGCCTAAACGGAAACCTCCAAACCCTAGGTCATGGTGGTTGCCCTGGGGCAGAGCTCCGCTAGAAACCTCTTAGGATCTACAAAGTCATTATACTTACATGTGTAAGGATTCATTGATTTTTTTTTTATTAAATAAATTGTGGAATTTGGAAATTTCAAATTATCTTTTTTCTCTATGTTGCATGTGTACCTTTTTTATTAGCTAGTCCACTATGCATACAAATACCAAACAAAAAAACAACATTAAAATACTAAATTTAATATGATGGTTATTATTTAAAACTATTTTTTTTTTCCAATTTAGCAACCCCATGAGACACTCTTTGCACTTTTTGGGGCAATTGCTTGTATGTATACTCTCTATATAATGCTGGTGATTTTTAAAGTAAAATAATTTTATATTAAAAAATTTGGACGAAACATTTTTGTAAAAAAATGGAAATCAACAAATCTTATTTTGGAAAAATCATGGAAAATTAGCCACCTGTGAATATTAGCCCCTAAAATTTTCCATGCTTAGATGCCTATAAACTTTCTTTTGAAAAATATTGTTAGAAATGCATTATGAAAACTTAGACATACAAGCATATCTACATTGTAGGAACACACACATGTTCTAGAGTGTGCACATGCACATTCCTTTCACTTCTTAGTTTTTTGAGTAGGAGTGACAACTCTAGTGTACATGTTTTCTAAGTCAATGGCCTTGGATTTTTGTTTGGGTCAGAAAAACCTAGTTGTTTGTGTCACAACTACATTAAAACATTAAATTTTCTAATTACCGCTCATTATCTCTCTTTTTTATGTTAATTTTCTATAGGCTGCATAGAAATCCATAGTTGATGAAACTGTAGAAACATATAGAGTCGAGTACAATGATTTCAAATATACATTTAAAAAATAATAATATTATTTAATATTATTAATATTTTTTTCTTGACATATATCATAAGCTTAGTCTATTTAATCTATAACCTTTTTTTTTGCATTTTTATCTCAACCATTTTAAAATAAGTTATATAATGCACTAGTACAAAGTGAGATTTGTAATTCAAAAAGAATAAAATTGTTTGATAATGTTATTATTGTTTTACACGATGTTAACAAAAAGATTTGTGATTTCAAAGATATAATGGATTTCATTCAATTATATATATATATATATATATTATATATATATATATATATATATATATATATATATATATATATATATATATATATATATAAACATTAAAAATTTTGAAAAAATATATATGCACTATAGGTGCACCAACATATGAATTAGCCAAATATGTGGCTCGCACCCTCGCCCCTATGGTGGGTAATACTAGCTCATTCATCAAAGACTCCAATCAATATGTTGATTTCATTAAAAAAGCTAAATTGGGTCCAGGCGAAAAAATTGTTAGCTTTGATGTTGTCCAACTTTTCACCAAAATCCCACTTGATGAAGTCGTGCAAGTAGTAAAAGAAGTAGAAGACCCGCAAACTGCAAAACTCGCTAAAATATGTCTTGTCTCCACCTTTTTCACCTTCCAAGGGGAAATATTTGAACAAACATCCGGAGTTGCTATGGGATCTCCGTTATCCCCTATAGTGGCAAACCTCTTCATGAAGAAATTTGAAAAGAAGGCTTTGGAATCTTACCCATTAAAACCCAAGTTTTGGATAAGGTTCGTAGACGACACCAATGTCAATTGGCCTCATGGAGAGGAGGAATTAAAGAACTTCGTAGACCACCTCAACAGCATATCCAAAGATATCCAATTTACAATGGAAGGCGAAGAAAACAACTGCATCCCTTTCCTTTACGTACTCCTCTCAAGAAATGAAGATGGATCCCTTGGGCACAAAGTGTTTAGAAATAAATCACACATGGATAATTATCTACACGCCGACTCACACCACTACCCAGCGTAGAAGACAAGGGTGCTGCTGACTCTCTTTACACGAGCTTTTAGAATATCAGACAAAACTCATGTGGAAGAATAAATTGAACATCTAAGAAAATCCTTCATAAACATGGGATATAGAAATAGGGACATTAACAAAGCTATTCAAAGAGCCAAATCCGAAAACAAAAGAACGATTACTGATAAATCCTCTACTACAAAAGCATACCTCCTTTGTATTCAAGGGGTCACAAACAAGATAGCCAAAGTTCTAGCCAAAAAGAACATTAGAGCATCCTTCAAACCTCTAGTGACCATCAGGAAAGAATGAAATCAGTTAAGGATGACCCTGACCACCTCCAACAAAAAGGTGTTTACAAAATCAATTGTTCATGCGGAGATTGCTATATTGGGGAAACAGGTAGGACCTTTAAAATAAGGTTTAAAGAACATGGGGCAGGCATTAGGCTTGGAAGAATTAAAACCTCATCTTTGGTAGAACACTCCAGCAAAACATGTCACCACATATGCCTTGAAGAAGTAGTGGTCATTGCCAAAGAAAAACATCATTTTAAGCGCAAAATACATGAAGCCTTGGAAATCATAAAACACCCTCAACCTAAATAGAGATGGAGGCTTAGAAGTTAGCAGAAATTGGGTCCACGTTCTTTCCCGTTAAACATCTCACACCCTTGAGTCGTTGGTCTCCTTGTACCCCTACTCTTCCTTCGTCCCTTTAAGATCTTTAAAATGACATTCACTTACTCTACCTCGTACCCTTTCACCTTCCCTTTATCCGCCTGTTCGTATCAAACCCTTACCCTACTCCTTGCCCTTACCATGCTACCCTTCTTTAACCTTAAAAAAGTTAAAGGTAATTATTTAAAAACACCCTTATAAATCTCCTAACAATAACTTAGACCTTAATTAAATCCTAACCTTCTACAAACCTTAGTTTATAGGATTAATTGGTTACAAGCCTTATCTATGGGTTATAATCAATTGACCTATTCCAAACCTATTATATTTAAATAACTATACCATCATCAGTAATGTAATAAAATTTTCATAGGACCGTATAATCATAAAATTAATATAAGGAAAATACTAAACTCTAAAATATCACTAAAATAAAGCTTTACAACATTAAACAAAAACAATTAATCTAAATCATAAGCTAAAATAGGATAAAACATTATAATCTACATAGGGTCTTGTAAAATTAATCAAATCATTAAATCAATTAACATAATCTACTAGGACCTTTTTACATAAAATTAGGATAAAATAGAAAATACTACACTTTGATATTATTAAAAACAATGCTTTATAACAATTAAAAATAATAAACAAAATTAAATAATTAGCCTAAAATTAAATAAAAACATAAGCCTTTATAATAGGGATAAATAATTATAATAAAAAATATTAAACATTATTAGCATTAAAACTCAAAGCATCATAATAATAAAGAATATGATATTTTTATAAAAAAAAATAATTAAAACTCAACTAAATATAAATAAAAATAAATTAAAAATAAATTGAAATTATTTAGAAATTAAATCATTAAGTTGATAACTGGTCGGCTCTCTTTCATGTCATTTTTTCCACTATTTATTTTACACAAATTGTCTCTCTTATTTGTAGATTTGTCATGAAGATGGGTCTTGTTTTAGACCTGAAACGTAGACTGAAAAATGAGGACTGTGGAGATTCCGAGTTTTGAATCTAAAAATCTACACCACAAAAATCTACAATCCATCAAAATATATATGCACAAGAACAATGTGTAATTTGCAACTCTACGATATTTTTAAAGAAATTCAATCATTTATGTGTTCAACAACAACAGTAATGTGAACATATGCATTATGTTTTGCATAAAATTAACATATAATGGGAACATATGCATTATGTTTTGCATAAAAGTAACATATTGTTGTTTTTTCATGTTTTCATTGCCACTAGGACATCATGAGAGACCATTATTAACTTAGATACTCAACACCAATACTAATGGAAACATGCACATTATATTTTGCATGAAAATTTAAATATTGTTGTTCTTTCATATTTGCATTGCTAATAATGCATCATGTTAGCATCATTAACTTAGTTACTCAACACCAACGCTAATGGAAAAATATGAATTATATTTATCATAAAAAATAACAAGTTGTGATATGGATTGCCACTAACACGTCATAAGAAGATCATCATTAGCATAAGTACTAACCACCAATGATAACAAGTTGTAATGTGCATTGCTATTAACACGTCATAAGAAGACCATCATTAGCATAAGTACTCAACAAGATGGAAAGACATACATTATATTTTGCATGAAAATAAAGTATTGTTATTTTTAGAGAGACCATCATTAACTTGCACTCACACATTGGAGATAAATAAGGAATTTAAGACTTATCACATGTGGAAATTGAATCTAATTAAAGAAGATAACAATCATTCTTTCCAATTACCTGAAATCAACCCAATTAATATAAATATTTAATAACTTGTATCCATTTAGATAATAAATTAATATTAAATATTATTTACACAAATTTTTTAAAACATTAATATTTTAAATAAATTTAAAAATAATCCAAACATATATATATAACATATGAAAATATATATGCATATAACTTTCCGTATATTATGATACTAAATAGAAATAATAATTAGAAAAATATCATAAATAACCTTGAATAGACTAAACCCACCACATAATGTAAATAATCGGTGCCCAAATCCATTTATCGTGGCATGTAGTTCGAAAGTGGACCCACATGCTGTGTTGTTAGAGAAGCATTTTGAATAACTTCCGTCTTAAACGCATCGAGTGTGGCTTCTACTTTGGAACTACACCCACTTGCAAATATAGACGCTTCCTAATGTGAATTCTCTTCCCACTAAATGCATAGAACGTTTAGCTCATGTGGCATTAACTAATTTGTGAACTCCTCTTCCCACTAAATGCATAGGATGTCTAACTTATGTGGCATTAGCTAATTTGTGGCTTATGTGGCGTTAACTAGTTTATTTATTTGCTTTTAATTTTTGTTTTGTGCATGAGTGAGATGGAATTTCCGTTGAATTCGTTTTATGAATGAGAAAATATTTGTTCATTAACTGGATATTGCGAAAATTATGTGATTTAATTGATTCTATATATTCTTACAAATAATTAATATTTTCAATTTCTATCTATGGTACATTCCAGCCAAAACAACTTAAAATAAGTGGTCTTTATTTTTTACTTTTATCTATGAGTGACACAATCCAAGAAAAATATTTTTATAAATAATTTTGATTATCGATTTTTTATTTATAGAATTTGAAATTAAAATTTCATCCCACACAAACTATTTGTTTTATCAATCATCCAAAATTAATCTCTGACCCGAGCATTATCCATGGAAGTATTGATTCGTATATAATTCCGTTCACCACGCACATAAATTTCATCCCTCTGAAGTTTAGCAGACCTTTTCACAGACTGCGAAAATTTATCAAGAAGGCGATTCATCCTGGAGGAAAGGTTCATGGCGGGATAAAAGAGCAGAAATGCTTTCCGGTTGGGATGGAGGAAATTGGAAGGGGCAGGAGTGCGATTGTGTACAAGGCAAAGTGCCTAGCTTTAAACGAAGTGGTGGCCGTCAAGTGCCTGGATCTTGACGGGACTGGAGCAGATATAGAAAAGATTCAGCGAGAAGCAAAAACCCTACTGCTTCTCAGCCATCCAAGCGTTTTAAGCGCTCACTGTGTTTTTCTTGTTAATCAGTACCTCTGGGAAGTGATGCCATTCATGGCAGGGGGCTCCTTTTCATATAATTCTCAGGACGTTTTCACCCAATGGGTTACAGGAATTCATTGTGGTAACAGTTCTAAGGGAGACTTTAAAGGCGTTGGATTATCTCCACAAGGAGAGTCATATTCACAGGGATGTCAAGGCCGGTAATATTTTACTTGACAGCGATGGATCTGTAAATCTCGCGGACTTCGGTGTATCTGCCTCTATTTTTGTGTCTGGTGAAAGGGAGAAGATGCAGCGAAACACATTCACAGAAATTAATTGAGCCCCTATTAATTTAGGAAATTCCAAGAATTGATTGTGCAATATATCCAATCCATCTTATTAACCTCATGCATGATTTGTACAATTCTTTAATTATACAACTAATACTATACTTCGCAACTCCAATCTCAACTGGGTCTTTCTTAGATCGACATGCAACAAATATTTAGAGTGAATTATCAGTGATCTCATTGACCAATGCATGTGAATTAAATCATATTTAATTCACTATACCTCTTACTAGCTCATCCATAAGTTAGAACTAGTTACATTGACTTTAACTCAAAATACTCTGCAACTCGATCCCCTAAAACTTAGAGTGAGCTCTACATGCCTCCATTTTGACCCTCAACTCGTATTGATTGACTTAGCTAAGTCTTCCCAACTTAATTAAGTCGTACAAGTTTTCATGTGATGTCGAACTGCAATTTCCTTCTAATTTCATTAAGGGAAAGTTAAATTAGAAGCTTCTTCTTGTTTCCAATTTCAACACTCTCTCTCAACAAGAATGGGATTGTCTGCTAACCCGATCCTGCCTCTATGGAACTTGAATTTGCCTCTTGACAGTGCCTTCATCAAGATGTCTACATCCTGCTCCTTCATGGGAGTGCACTTTAATGACATAATCCTCCTCTGTACACAATCTCTGAGATGGTGATACCATGTATCAATATGTTTGGACCTGTCATGAAAAATTCGATTAACTGAGAGTTTGATGCATCATTATTTATCACAATAAAAAAACGTCGAATCCATCTGTCAACCAAACAAACCAACAAGTATCTTCCTCATCCAGATGGCTTCACATGTTCCCTGACTAGCTACCATGTACTCTGCCTCTACTGAACTAAGTGCAACTAATCTATGTTTCTTGTTGTACCAAGAAATTGTTGTTGATCCAACGCTGAAGATTCCCCCTGATGTGCTCTTCGTTTCGGATGGACTCCCTACCCAATCTACATCTGTGAATCCTTGAAGCTTCACTCCATTTGTCTGTTTGTACCATAGCCCAAACTTTGTAGTGCCTCTTAGGTATCTTAACACATGCTTTCCTTCCATCCAAAAGAACTTGGTAGGCTTAACTATAGCTTGACTATGCCAATTAACCACATAGCATATGCTTGGTCGTGTGTTCACCAAATACATGAGTGAACTTACAAAATGCATGCAGATGGTAGCATCTACTACTTCCCCTGAAGTAGCATCCTCCTTTCTCCATTTTCCTGCTAGAGGAGTATCCATGGGTTTGCTACCCTCCATGTGGAACTTCTTCAGAATCTCATTGGAATAATTTCCTTGAGATACACATAGTTCCCCATCTCTTTTCCAAATTTACAATCCCAAGAAATAGTACAAGAGCCCCATGTCTTTCATCTCAAATTTTCTTGTAAGATCCTCTTTGCAAGACTTGATGGGTTGCTCATCACCTGTCAGTATCAAATCATCGACATAAAGTACAATGATCAAAATTTTAACTTCTACCACAATATGGTAAAGGTTTGCATCTGCTTCACTCTTGGTGAAGCCCAACCCGGTGAAGTAGTTGTCTATCATGGTGTTCTAAGCACGGGGTGCTTGTTTCAGTCCATACAACACTCTCTTGAGTATTCCCACATGTGACTCCCTATCGAATGTCTCAAAACCTTTCGGTTGCTCAATGTACACCTCTTCCTTAATCACTCTATTGAGAAAGGTTGTCTTTACATCCATCTAATGTATCTGCCATCCCATTTGTGATGAAAGTGCAAGGATGGATATGATTGACGAGTACCTTGCGATTGTTGCAAAGGTATCCTCATAATCAATCCCCTCCACTTGAGAGAACCCTTTGGCCACAAATCCGACCTTGTGTTTCGCTACACTACCATCTTCTGCCCGCTTCACCTTGTAGATCCACCCGGATCCTACAAGTAACTTCCCCTTCAGTCTTGGGACAACTTCCCATGAAATTTTCTGATAATGGAGTCATACTCCTCAACCATGGCATCAACCCAAACTAGTTGTTGCACTGCTTCCTAAAAATAGGATGGCTCTATCTCTACGCTCTTGCTCATAAGAGCCACATAGCTAGTGTACTGCTCTGGGGACCTTCTCTGCCTGCGCTATGATGTGGGTGACCAACCTTTCAGCCTCTTTGGTGCACTTCCTTTTGTCTCGGGATGTCTCTGCATGAGTGGTTTCTTCCACTCTCTGTTCCTCTGCTTGTGTTTAATCCACATATTAAGGTTCTTCTTTTGGATCCAAGAGCTCCTCAATTGCATGGAATTGAAGCTCCCTCTCAATGGAAATTCACATGACCTTCTCTTCATCGAATTTCACATCTCTTTTGACCATTGTCACCATGTGTGTTGGCAAGTACACCCAACAGTTGTGAGGTCTATTGGTGTCCCCAAAAAATATTCCCAAATCAGTTGTTGGCTCTAGCTTATTTTTGGCATCTTTGGTCACATGGCAATAAACTGATGAACCAAAAATTTTAATATGCGCCACATCTGGTTTCTTACCTAAAATTTTTTACTTTGGTGTACTCATCCCAAATATCCGATGAGGACTTATGTTCTGCACAAATACTGTTGTGTTGCATTCTTCCTCCCACAAATGCAATGATAGGCCCTGATCATGCAACATCGCTCGTGGTACTCCCACAATATTTCTGTTCTTCCTTTCTACAACCCCATTCTGTTGTGGGTTATGAGGTGTTATCAATTCTCGTCGAATTCCTTCTGAGGCACATAAGTTCTTGAATTCGTTCGAGGCATATTCTCCACCATTGTCACTTCTGAGAGGCTTCACCTTCTTCCCTATATCTTTCTCCACAAGTGCTTTGAACTCACAAAACTTTAAGAATGTCTAATTTTTCTTCTACATGAAGAATTTCCAACACTTGCATGAAAAATAATTTACAAAAATCATATAAACCTATGTTTTGTTGTGGAGTATGTCGAGAATGGTCCACACACATCTGACTGAATTATCTCAAGGATCGCCTTTGCTCAGCTTTCCTTATCGTGAAAGGTGGATTTTGTGTACTTCCCACTGTACACCCTTTGCATGTATCTTTTTGCTCAAGTGCACCCTTGGGAAGTTCTATAGAAATCAGTTGCATGATCTTCAAAGCACCATGGTGTAGATGGCCCAATCTTCTGTGCCATAACTCACCGATTTCTCGGATTTACACCTTCTCTGCTTTTGTGCTCAAGGTAGCCTACATCCATTTTGTAGAGATTCTTTACTCGAATGCCAATCTTCTTCCCCTTTCCCGTGGATTTGTGACGAAGGAACACCTTTCATAAAAATAATCTTGGAGGGATTAGTAAGATATTAAGCCTAGGGATTCATGAAGAATGGTTGTCTCTAACTCCCTCGAACCCTAGTTCCATTTATGAATCTTTTTAAATGTGTATCATTAATATTTTGAAGTGATTTGAGCCATCCAAAGTATTACAAATTATATTTTCTTGAATGGGGGATTTGACAGTTTTGACTTTAGGGGATTAGCCCTATTTTCTATGAAATTTTGGTTCATATTGTTGTATATTTTTACTTCTTGCATACTTTTGATTGTTGGGCTACAATTTAACTCATAATTTAATGCCCAAGCAAGAGCACCTAAGGATATTTCATTCTAGATTATCTCCACACTATTATTATGCTTGTAAGAGACTCCAAATTTGGTATTTTTTTCATTTTTTTTCATTTTTTCTATATAGAAGTGTAGGAAAATGGAAATATTGTCCAAAATTAGACTAATAAGTCAAATGAAATTCAGAGGAAATTTGTCCCACTTGATGTATGTATCTTTCCTCACTCTTGACCACCAAAGGTAATAATTCATTTTGGTATTTGAGTGGGTTCTCAAGTACTAGTTTGTATTTTATTCGATACTTATTCATATATAAGGTTTAACACTTTTTAAAATTAACTCCTAACCTTCATCATACACAAGTGTTTTTAGGCACTTTCCTTTTAACTTGTGGTTGAATTGTATGTAGTTTGGGATACCCCTTGTGGCCTTCTAGGAGTTGGCCTAAAGTGAGAGGAGATTGTGCTAAGGTGACATTGCACATATCTCATGTGTGCTTACCCCCAAGAACCTTAGTTGTGACCTTTCCAAGTTTTTTAATTTGGGTGGTAATAGTACATATATATCTATTTAGACCCGAAGGATACCCACTTTAAGTCATTTGTGGTCATTCAAAGTGTCATTCTTGGTGTCATAAGCTTATAAGTTTCCTCTAGGCCGCAACTCTTTGGTTTGTTCTCTTGACCATACCCAATCTCCATAGGTTCATACTCAGTGTTCAAAACTCATAATGTTGACTATTCCTGTCAAGAGACCAAAGATACCCTTGAAAGGTCTTTTTTGTTGAATTCAAGATGTTGATGATGGCCTTAGATGGCTATGAGTTTCCTTTGGAAGAATATTGTTAGACATACCTTTTGAAAATTTAGGCATATAAGCATATCTACACTCTAGGAACACACACATGCTCTAGAGTGCGCACTTGCACATTACTTTCAGTTCAATTTTTATTTTTATTTTTATTTTTTAGGAGTGACAACTCTAGTATACACATTTTCTAAGTTGGTGGCCTTGGAGTTTTGTTTTAGAAGAAAAACATATTGGTTCGTGTTGCAAATACATTAAAACATTACTTTTACTTATTACCTCTCATTATCTCTCTTTTTTATGTTGTTTTTATTATAGGCTATGTAAATTCATCATTGATGAAACTATAGAAACATTTAGAGTCAAATAAGTCGATTTCAAATACAATTAAAAAAAATCAATATTGTTTAACGCAGTTGAATCCCAAAAATGATATCTAATATAATTCACCGTGGAAACCCCTCATACTTAATATATAATAATCTGAGTCTATTTCTCTTATAACCTTTATTTTTTGTATTTTTACTTGAACCATTTTAAAATAAGTTATATAAGGCACTAGTTCAATCTAATATTTACAATTAAAAAAGGAATAAAGTTGTTTGATAATGTTAAGATCCTTTTACACAATACTAACAATTTTTTTTTTTTTTTTTTTGTTGTTGTTGGTAATTTCAAAGATATGAATTTCATTTAATTTAAAAAAATATAACAACATTATAAATTTTGAAAAATTTGTGTGCACAAGAACAATATGTAATTTACAATTCTACAATATATTTGAAATTCAATCATTTAGATAATCAACACCATCACTAATGGAAACCTATGTACATTATATTTTGCTTGAAAATAAATAATTGTTTTTTTTCCATGTTTGCATTGCCACTAACAAATCACTAGAAACCATTATTAGCTCAGGTACTCAACACCAACACCATTGGAAACATATGCATTATATTTTGCACGAGAATTAAAATATTTTTGTTTTTCCATATTTTCATTGCCAATATTGCATCATGACAATATCATTAACTTAGGTATTCAACAGCAACAATAATAGAAACATATGAATTATATTTAGCATGAAAAATAACAATTTCTTGATGTCCATTGCCACTGATAGAACATAAGAAGACCGTCATTACATCAGATTTAATGGAAACATATACATTATATTTTGCATGAAACATAGCATATTTTTATTTTGAAAGAGATCATTATTAACTTACACTTTGAAATTGGAGATGAATAAAAAATTTGAGACTTGTTGTTTATGGAAATTGAATGTAGTTCCTCCCAACCACTCTAAATAAACCCAATTAATATAAATATTCAATAACTTAAATTCATTCATATTGAATAAATTAGCCTTGCATCAATTCACGTACATATAAATTAATCTATGATTGTTTCTTATGTTGAAACTCCAAATCACAAGTCTAGCTAGACATTAAAGCGTATTCAAAAATATTTTCAATGAAAAATTTGCAAGATATAGAAGAGCATGAAATTTTTAGTAAACTCTCATGATTGGAGGAAAAAGGAAAATTAGAATAATATTTTAATGACCTATATGCATTAACTACACGTGTCACAAACTTGTCATCCAAATGCATATTGCATATTGCCATGACAAGGTTCAAACCAAAAATACAAAACTAGCTCAAATTTCTAGATTTGAAGGATATTGAGGAAGCTCAAAAAATCCATTTTTTAAAAGAAAATCTCTCATTGCTCATTAAATTTTTAACCCCCAACCTACAAAATCAAGTTCAAAGGACATTCCCCTCATCTAATAGACTCACCATTAGATGAAAGGAAGGACAAATTTGATGCTTTCAAAATGCAACATAACCAATTGACATCTTTTTCAGGCTCGGGTTTGTTCATTGAAGAGCTATCTGTTGAATACATAATGCTCATAGATGGTTTAGAGATGAATGTTATTAATTATTACACTAAATTTCCCGCATTACCTATTTCTGAACCAAATACTTTTATATATGATGTGCATAAAAATTCACATAAACTACTTGAGAGACGAAAATATAAACCTTTTCCCTCTTCTCTTTGTCATAAAACAATTATCTGAAAAAATGGGAAATCTATGCCATCTATATTCAAAGCCTCTCTTGAGTTTGCTAATCGAGCTCCCCCTACTCTGACCTTTCTGGTTTCACTTTCCTTGATTGACTCTGTTAATCGTACTTCTTACAATAAGACCCTTATGATATTTCCAATACCTACCTTCCCTAAGATTTACTCTAATGAGAATTTACAAGCTAAAACATCCTTCTCATTTCAAAAGGTTACTAATAGGAAGAAAACACATAACAAGAAAGATCTAGCTAGGGAGGGCATCTCCCCGGAGCAGATTCTGGGTGGTTTAAACCTCTCCCCGTCCATTGATTCTTGCACTACTTCTTGGGCCCTTAGAGCATTGTTTCCCTCACCTTCAGATCCTTAATGATTATATTATATCTTAATATTTGTGGGGTAGGGGGAAACTCAAAAATCACCTCCTTCAAGAGACTTCTTGACCTTCATCGTCCTTCGATCATCTTACTGCAAGAAACCATGGTGTCAGGTGAAAAGGCTAGAGAGAGATTAGGGAATATTTTTCCGAACTGGAATTCATGTTCCATTTACTCCAATGGTTTGTATGGAGGTCTACTATTCCTATGGGATCCTAGAAATGCCTCTTTTAAAGCATTCTCAACCACTGTTGGCATCATCCTAAAAGGTCATTTTAGGGTTCTTTCTTTTCCCATCAGTGTTGTGAATTGTTATGGACCTTACAGTGATAGGGAGAAATTATGGGACTGTGTTCAAGTAAGCGATTTACTTGAGGATCCTTCTTTACTTTTGACCAGAGACCTTAACTTCAATACTGCTGATTGTGAATCTTGGGGAAATAAAACTCGCCATGATCCTTTGATCCACTATTTCTCGACCATGCTAACAGAACATTCAATTCCTGATATATACCCATTTCCCCTAGCTCCAACTTGGATGAATGGTAGAGTGGGAAAGGAGGGAATTCCTAAGAAAATCGATATATTTTTTATGATAGATCAGATGGTCGGCCACATGGGGTGTCTGAGATCATGGATTGTACAACATCAAATATCTGAACACCTGCCTATATTCCTCGAGTTGGAATATGACTGTAAAAAAGACTATTACCCCTTAAAATTTAATCACTCTTGGTTGACAGAGGAGTCATTTAGAAGTCATGTGAGAGACACCTGGAAAAAAATCATTTGTGTCACTAAAAACTCAGATGTGCTCTCATTATCTAGGAAACTTTTAGCGCTCAAGAAGGTTTTTATATCCTGCGAAAATATTATAAAATTGGAACTCCAAGAAGAGCTGATGACCATTGAGACAAAATATGAATTCTTGTCTTGAAGATTTCCCCCAGAAAACTTTCTGGTTGTATTGGCGAGAAGATTGAATTGGTTGGAATCTAGGAAAAATCTTATATTAAATTTGGAGCACGACATGTTGCACCTAAAAATCAGGGTGACATGGTTAAAAAAAGGAGATGCCAACACAGTTTTTTTTCATAAATATACTAATCACAAAATAAATAATAACATCATCTGGGAAATGCAAACTTTAGATGGAAAGAAGGTTACAAATACAAAAGAGTTGAAGATAGTTTCTTCATCTCACTTCTCAAACCTCTTTAGAGATCCAAGATCAACTAATATAAAAAATCAACTTCAGCTTATCAACCATTACCCACGTTTCTTCAGTCAAGTAGAATTTTTTCGGTTTGGTAGCCCTGTTACACTAGAGGAAATCAAATAGGTCCTTAAACACTTTTCTTGTGACAAGAGCCCTGGACCGAATGGTTGGACGGTCGAAATATTCCTTTACTTTTTTTATATGATGGGATGATATATCCTAGCTATGGTGGAAGGATCTAAGATCACAAGGGAGGTTTCAGAGCACATCAATGCGATTTATATTGCTTTGATTCCCAAGACCTCCAAGACCAAAACATTCTTAGACTACAGGCCCATTTCTATGTGCAATCTAGTTTACAAAATTAAGGTAATCTCAAACATGAACAAGTTTCATTTGGCAGAGAAAATTACTCCTAATAATTTTGGCTTTCTAAAGGACAGACAGATACATAATGCCATTGGGATTTCTCAAGCGGTAGTTCATTCTATTAAAGCCAAAAAAAAAATGCTCTGATACTTGAAATGGATTTAAACAAAGCATTTGATAAAGTCAATTGGACATCTTTCAAACTTGTCCCACATCAGATTGGACTAGGATTGGAGGTTTTCAACTAGGTTATGGGATGTGTGACTTTTGAAAATTTCTCTATGTTAATTATTGGCTCTCCCTAAGAAAAAAATTCATGCTCTAGGGGTCTCAGACATGTATGCTTGTTGTCTCCCATTATTTTTCTGTTGATACTCCTAGAAGAAAAACAGAAGGTAAAAATTAATGGTATAAAAGTTTCTCCAAATTTTCATATCTCGCATCTATTGTTTGTGGATGATGTCCTATTTGTGGGTATATAAATTGTTGCATAATGTCAAGCATTTTATAAATCTATCAATATTTTCTGTAATCCCACTGGTATGGAGTTAAACCTGAATAAATCAACCTTTCACTACTTTTTTGTTAATCCTAATATCCTATCGACCATCCAATCCTTTCTTCCTTTGAAATCTATACCTCTAGAATGTGGTTTCAAATACCTTGGTTATTTTCTGAAACCCAATGATTACCATACATGATATTGGAAATGGTTGATCTGAAAGGTTGAGCATAGAATAAATTTATGGTGCTATAATTGGATTTCATCAGGGGGCAAAATGATACTGATCAAAGTTGTGTTGGAAATCATTCATGTATATTGGTTAACACTAGCAAAGATACCCTCTTCTACGCTAAATGTGATTCGACGACTAATGTTTAGATTTTTATGGACAAGTAATAAATCTAAGGATGGATTTCATCTTGCCAATTGGAAAATGTTATCTTCTCCCAAACATCTTGGAGGATGGGGTTTCAAAAACCTTCCCTATTTTGCTAAGGAATTATCACTTAAAAAATTAGTAGAGAGCCTTATTTGGAGAGGGACTATGGATTCAGACTATTAGAAGAAAGTACCAACATCAAAAGCCAGTGGTGGACTGTGTTAGTGTCAGTATTTGCATCTTGCCATCATCGATAAAAAAATCCTCTTTTCATATAATTTTAGGGGTCCCACTCAGAATTTTTTTATCATTCCACTAGGTCATGCAAAAATTTAGTCACTGATGGTAGCCCTAGTCCAAAAACATCACTCTTCCTCAAATTTGGTTACTTGCTGGAATAGTTTGATACCTTGCAGATTGTTCATCATTCATAAAGTTTATGTCATCATAACATCACATCAGTCATGTCATCGTGAAATTCAGTATTTCAAGGTCTCATTAGGTCTTTAGAGTTTTTCAAGGTTTAATTAGGTCATTAGGGTTTCCAAGGTCCAATAAAACTTCATTTCCACTGTATAAGACCAGTAAGTAAAGGGTGATCTAATAACATCTCTTCACCATATGAAGATTATTTGTGAAGAAAAAATCTTGTTTCAGCATGTAATTTTGGTCTAAGATGTAATTTTTAATTTTAATTATGTAATTTTATGTCATTCAAGTGTAATAAGTATCATGATTCCCAAGCTACTAACTTAGAGTTCCAACATGCCAAAGCATCAAAAATGTCAAATCAAAGAGTTCTCAAAGTCATCAGATGATCAATTTGTCAAAGAAAAAGTCAAATGCAAAGGTAAAGATTTAGAGATTAAAGTGAAAGTGAAAAAAGAAAAAGTGGGGCCTAAGGCCCAATTCATTCAAATGATGAACTATAAATACCACCAAGACATCACAAAGAAGCTCATTTGTCACGTCATCCATCGAGCTTGCACTCCCTTAGCCGAAAAAGTTGAATTGCAGGGTCAAAGGCCGACTTTTTCAGTGGTGATGCACTTTCAATGGGTAGCGTTGCTCTTAGAGAAGTGGCGTTGCATTTAGAGCAAGCAACGTTGTGTTTTTCTCCCACTAGCGTTGCACTTCTGGGCAAAGCGTTGCACTTCTGGGCAAGGCGTTGCGCTTTTGCTCAGTGGCCTCTCCAGGAACCAAATCACCTCCAAACTCTCTCAAACTCTCAACAAATTTTTGTTACACTCCCTTACAAGTAAGTACAACAATTTTCTTGCCTCCTTGAACTCCTAAACAATGGTTTCATAGTGTTTTTATTTCTAAATGAAATTGGCATTTGTCTAGTTAGAAAACCCTACTTTTACTCCCAATTCCTAAATTTTATGCCCTAATACCCTACATTTCCTTCCCACACATCTAAAAACCCTATCCCCACCCTTACACTATCATTTCCTAATCCATAAGTCCCTTTCCCTAAAATCCCTAAGTCCTAGGCTTCTATATTCCTAGGCAGCCACTTCTCTAAACCTATAATTAAATTCTCATATCCAATTCCCTTGACATTTTGACCTCTCATCACCTCCCAAAGCTTCATAATCCCTCCCCCATCTCCCTAAATTTTCCTAGACTTATCCATATTCCCTAGACTTATCTTCATTCCTTATTCCCATCCACCTTATCCCTAGGGCTTCATTGGCCACCAAACACTATGGAGGAAGATAGAGAATATATGGAAGAGGAGGGAAGACAGAGAGAAGAGGATAGAGAACATAGAAGGCCTCACAAAGGAGGAAGAATCCTAAGGCTGGAGCCCACTAACACAAATGAATTGAGGGCCTCTCCCATGACTGTCATTTTTTTTGTGTATGTAGGTTGCCTTGATTTTTGCAACATGATTTAGAGGGTCTAACATCATCCTATGCTGAGTAGTCTTCATCTCAAACCTCAAAGATAATCAGGTGACCCTTGTAGGTGTGACATCAGTGTATCTACATTTGTCATTGTTGCTTCCACAGGGATTCCAAACATGGGATAGAAATGGTTTAAATCTAAGGATTTGGAGGATTAGTACTATGAACCATTCATCAAACCAAGGTACATAAATGAAAGGAAGAGGGTTTTCCCTTTCATCTACCTTCTTGATAGGTATGCACCCATGATGAAAATCATCATGAAGTACTTCTCTTGTGAAGGGAGGTTTTCTAGGCTCTACACATACCACATTAGGCTGTTGATGCACTTCACAAGAGTAAGATTTCTCAATATCCCATAATTTCTATTCAGAAGCATAGAAAAAATGGCATTCATTATGAAAAAGAGAGACTATGACCAGCAGATGAATAACCTCTTTCACCACTCATTGATTAAGATCTTTTTCCTCCATCACCTTGATCAGTTGGGCATATCATGGGACACCTTCATTTCCAATGACATCTTCACTGCTCCACAAGCTCCACATGTTGAAGTTGTGCCTTCTTCATCTCATCCTACTACATCTATGCCTCCACCTCAGTCCACTTCACCTACTCCATCACCATCACCAGCATCATCACCATTTCATGGTCAATATGAGTCACCTAGCAGAGTTGAGGTCAACAAGCCTAAAGAGGGTGAAATAAACATAATGGCTAGAACATACCATAGAGGTATAGGCAAGTGTTTGCCCCACATATTGTGGGAGGGACCCTGCCTTCTTCACCAAAAAAGAAAGTACATAAGGGCAAACAAAATATGGCAAAGGAATATGTACATGAGGAAGCCATTCATGAGGAGGAAGACCTCCATGAGGCAGAGACTTATTTTGACCTTGTTGACTTGGATGAGCAGCATGATGATGAGGCCTCCAAATTTATTATCAAGCAGAAGGATACCCAAATCAGGGAGCTTCAAACCAACTTAGTGAGATCTAAGTTTGTCATTTCATATGATGAGCAAGAAAATGAACAACTCAAAACCAAGTAGGCCATCATGGAGAGTCAGTTTCTCAAGGCAAAAAAAGAAAAAAAAAAGGCAAAGGCATTGTTTGATGAGGCTTATGAGAGGTATGGTGAAACAAATGAGGCAGAAGAAAAATTTCCAAGAAGAATACCTAGGACTAGAGGGTTGAAAAGAGCTCTAGAACTAGAGAGGCAAAAGGAGGTTGAACTTGCAAATGAGCTCACTCTAAATGAACAATTTGCCATCATGGTCAATGAGAATCAGGAGCATTGGCTTGACAGGGCCAGACAACATCTTGATAAGCTCCTGGAGAAGGCAAACACGGACAATGACATATTGAGAAATAGGGTCAAACACTACTTCAAGAAAAATCAAATTGCAAGGTCAAAACTCCAAAAGGCCAAATCAAGACTTGAATCCCTAAACAAGAAAAATGAAGGGGACAAGCTTGATATTATTATTTAGGCATAACTCATTGCCTAACACACCTCATCAGCCTCCCACAAAAGAAAATGTGAAGAAATTTGGGCAATTTTTGAAATTTTTGAAATTTTTTGTGTTTTTGACAATTTAGCACAGTCCCACTGTCCGCTTTTTCTAGGGACTTCCAATGGAAAAAATGAAGGTACCATTGGATTTAGAAGGCAAATTAAATTCAATAAAACAATGTTACTAAGATTTTTTGGGTCAAAGGATCAGTCAAAAGGTCCAAAAAAACTCAAAAAATAACATTTATGCCCTGTTTCGGAGGCTGGCACAACGCTTTTGACCAGTATTGGGAGAATACGTTTTTGGAGGGTAAAATCAGCTCCATTTTGGAAACAAAGCATACCTCCGAAAACTATATGGGATATTCTTTCCAATGAGATATCATGAGCTCAATTTGGACACCTGGAACCCCCCTCAAAAGTGGAGCTGAAGTCGGCACTACGCTTTGACCTTGGCATTGCGCTTTTGACCAAATTTTCTTAGTTTGCTGATATTTCCAAATTTTCTCACTATTCTCAGTTTCACTTGGAAAATGGAGTTTTTACAAATGTAAATCAATTATTTAAATGTAATTATGGTGTTTTTACACTTTCCCAGGGTAAATACTTTAGATGAAATTTTTTGATGATGATGTAATGAATCAGTTTCCAAAAAGTGAGGGATGAGCCAGTTTGACCTCCCTACACTCTAGGTATCAGTTCAGTTTTTGGTGGAACTACTCCTCCTCTCAGGGATTCGACCCTTGAGTTTGGGAGAAGTCGTTTTTATGTCTATATATTTCATTTCTTGACTCAGTTCAGAGGTTGGATTTTGTTGCATTGATTAGAGACTCTAGTGTAATCAGAATTTGGTAGGAAATTAATGACAGAGTTGCAGCTATTTCTTTGGGATACCTCTGGTATGGAAATTTAGCATAGTTTCTTCTTATGTTACATATTTATGAATGTTTTATTTTCATGATCCATTTCATCTCTATTATATGTTGATTTTCAAGTTGATAACCAGAATACATCTTCTATGCTCTGTTTTGGAAAAACCTTCATAGTTTGTCACATTTCTTTAGTTTAGAAATAATACATTCTTTTCCTTGCTCTTTATAGCTCCTCATCATTCTGATCCATTTCACCCTGAAACCCTAAAGTGTTAGCCTTCCTACCTACCTTGCCCCATTGAATGTACTGCAATTCTAATCCTATTTTCCCTGACCTAGCCTCTTTGACCTAATTCACCCATCCAACTAACCAATTCATACAAACAAACCCCTGTACTCATACCTAGCCTAAAAACCTAATTCATCCAACCCTATTGGCTGTGAATTTGTGGAGAGAGCCCTGTCCGGTTTGGTAGGGCTAGCTACCAAGCTAAAATATTGGTTTGTGGTTATCCCTGGGGTATTTGGATACATAGGAATGGAATCATCTTTCGAAATACGATACTTTTCCCACTCTCTATTTCATCCATTATTATTGCTCACTTTAGGCATTATATACAAGATTCCCCCTTCAATTAGCATAGAATACATCAAGAGTCCCCCTTCAATAATCATAGAATACTACAGCCAGGGCACATTACAATTGAAGAACTGGATGGCATTCAGATAATAAATTCTAGCAACATTACATTAGCTCAATTGAGCTGTCATTCTTTGACCAAGTGGAGTAGAAGAAGTTTCCATTTCAAGAAATTAGCAATCATCCACACAGTTTCTACAAAAGGATAGAATACGAATTCAATAAAATATCAAATACAGGGAATCTACAAACAACAACACAGATACTACAAACAGCTACACAGATACTATAGAAGATATAAAAAATAATGCAACATATTATCATAGATACTTTTTTCTGTTCTGATTTACAAATTAGAGTCAATCAACATTTAAATTTTTGATGTAAGAAAAAAAATATAGAGGAAAGAATTTTAGATATGCATTTTCAGTCAACAATATATAATTTTTAGAACAGTAATACATAGAAATATCAAACCCTTAAATAGAGTGGATTGACATGTAAAACAGAACAACAGAAAAATGTATTTTTTATTATTTGAATGAATAACAAATAAGTAACTTTCATCGGGTGAAAAAAAACCAATTGGAATCTAAGGATCATGATTGTTTTATGTTGATGTTTATATACATATATGTATGTATGCATGTCATTGTCTGACAGGGTCATCAAGAATCTTTCTTGTGGAGGAATGATTTCTTATGCAAGTGAATGGCACGAAGAGGTTCCTAGCTTATGAGGAATCAAGTGGGAAGAGTAAAAATAAAAGATCTATGAGGTTAGTATCATGTGGATATGAATTTATATTATTTTTATACTATGTCTATGTTTATGCTATGGAAGGTAATGATGATGGATGCATCAATGAAATGAAAGTAGTGTAATCTACGTTATGCTGAGACAAGCATGAATAGTGGAAAGACACTAGAAGCAAGGTTGCTTGGTAGAGTTAGTGTGTGGTATTTGGATGTGCAGTACTATTGTTTGTATATGTTGTACATGTTGTATATGAGGTACATGTTGTGTATATGATGTTTTGTACATGTTGTTCATGTAGTGTTGTGTACATATGGTGTTGTGCGCATGTTGGATATGCAGTGTTGTGTACATATAGTGCTTTGTGCATGTTGCATATGTAATGCTATGTACATATGGCATGGTGTGCATGTTGTACATATGGTGCTATGTACATGTGGTATTGTGTGTATGATTGTACATGTGGTGTTGTGTGCATGTGGTGCCGTGTACATGTTGTACATGGGGTGTTGTGTGAAGATGGTGTTGTGTACACATTGTGCATGTGATGGTGGGCACGTGTGGTGTTGCGTACACATTATGTAGATGGTGTTGTGTACATTTGGTGTCATGTAAACGTTGTGTAGGTGGTGTTGTGTATAGGTGGTACTGTGTACATTTTATACATGTGTTACTGTTGTACATGTGGTATTGTGTGCATTTCGTACATGTTGTAGTTTGCACATGTGGTATTGTGTGCATGTTGTACATTTTTTTTGTGTGTATGCATGGTACTGTGTATGTGAATTTTGTAGTCGATGTATCATGACATGTGTATTCATTGTGTTGTACTATGTGTATGTATAGGTATTTTGTTGTGCACCAGGTGTAGGTGTATGTATTGTATTTCATTGTATGTCGGATACAATTGCATGTGTTATGTTGTACGCTGGGTGTAGGTGTATGTATTGTGTTGTGTTGTACATTGGATGTAGGTGTATGTATTGTGTTGTGTTGTATTCCAGGTGTAGGTGTATGTGTTGTATGTCAAGTGTGGGTGCATGTATTTTATGTTATTATATTTCATGTGTGATTGTATGTGTGTGATGCATGCTATGTGTATGTGTACATGGTTGAAGAGAAGGCACTAGGTGTTTGTCGAGTGTGGCAACCGATCCAATGTGTGTACGAAAAGGACAAAGGATAAAGGTAGAAGCAAAGGACCGATTGAATGATAAGTATTGGTATTTTATTTCATTTTATTATGCATGTGATCCATGACTCTGATTTATGATGGTTACATGTGATTTATGATTTTTATTTATGATGGTTGAGTTTTGAGCTAACCAGATGTGATACGTTTATACATGATGATTTGATCAAACAACTAGTTTAACTTATTGTGACAGGAAGTGAACAGGATTTCAAGTGTACCTTATTGATGGGCCAGCGATGAGGTATGATGTGAATTTATTTTTAATCTAATTGAAATTATGTGCTTGGTATAGGAAAGCGTGAAAATTCCCGGTTAGGTGGTTGAAACTAACTGCAAGAAAGAAATAGCAGCAACAAAAGGATTTGGAATGGCAACAATATGTTGGTGAAGCACTTCATGAGTGGGGCCATTGTGGGAAACCGGTACCCAATAGTGTCCATGGATTTCCATAAGTATGTTATGATTGGTATGATGGTTTTGAGGCAGGTATATTCCTTGGTTGTTTTACCTTATGATTTGAGGAAACCTTGCTAAGAGATGGATTGCCTAGGAAAGGGGATGCCAGGGAACTTGGAAGGTGAGTGACTGTGTGGAAGGGGGTGTCCAAATTTCCCGAGGGACTATGCAGCATAGAAGGGAAGGTTGAGGATGGATTTTTATTTTTCATTAGCATTTCCAGGTGGAATTAGATGCACATTGGGAGTGTTCCTTGGAACAATCAACTGGTAAAAGGAAAACAATGCAGGATTGGAGCGTTGGACCTTAGATGTAGCTTTGAATTTGGAAGCGGATTCTAGACGTCCTGGGAAGGAGGTGAATCTTGGTATTACTTTGAGGGTGTAGGAGTGAGCCTCTAGATTCCTTTGTTACAGATGCGAGCACCGTATCCTTTTATTTTTTGACTGAGTGCAAATGTACATATATTTATGTGTATATTATTGTAAATATTGTATCGAGGTTGATTTATAAATCTCCATAAACAATATGGTTATTTTCTAGTGGAAGAAAATGTGCATAACTATATGTGGTCGTTATTGTAAATAACGTAATGAGTTGTGTTATAAATCTCCAGTAAACGGTATGATAGTCATGTTTTCAGCATGTTGCTCATTGTAAATATTGTAACAAGCTACGTTATAAAGCTCCATGGGTAGTATGTTTTGCTTTTCAACAGTCTTATTGGTTGTAGGTTTCATTGAACACCGATGATGGTGTTCCCCTAAGGGGGAGGGGTATGTAATAGCCCCGGGCTAAAAAACTTCCAGTAATAAAGTTAATAAAGGAATAATAATAACCAAGGTAATGGGACACATATTACAAGCTGAATGTTGGGCAAAACATCCTAGTGCGGGTGTTCATTTGGTTTATTATGGCTAGAGGAAATTGGAAAAGGCATTTAAAAAGGCAAGAGGAAGTGTTTGGCATTTTATTTATGAAAATAATGGAAAATAGGATAAAATTAAGGTGAAAGGTCACAAGTTTCATGTGATGAGGAAATTGAAGGAAAATAATGGAAAATGAAGAAATTAGAGACCTATTTGATAAAAAGGCTTCTGAGGATGATTTACGGTAAGCATTTTGGACAATTTTTGGGTGGATCTCTCTCTCCATTCTCTCTCTCATACACTTAGAGAATTCTTGGAGCATTCTAGCATTGGATCAAGATAATCAAAGGAAGAGAAAAGAAGGAAAAGGGAAGTAAAGGGTAATAAAGGAAGAGCATAATCAAGTGGATACAACAGGATTAATTGCAGGTATTGAATTGCATGTGTGATTTCCTTGCTAAATTTGGCATTCATGGTACATGCATGTGTGTATTTGGTTCTCTTGTTTTCATTGGAATGGGTTTTCCCAGGTGTGGCAGTGATTTTCAACCTTCCCTTGCCATTTTCAGATAACTATGGTGTGATGGGTTCTCTTGTATTTGGTTGAGTTGGATTACTGGATGGTTTCGAAAATGAGTGCGATGATATTTGAAGAAGAACACGAGGCCTAGGAATCCCTGGACCTGTGAAGGTGGGATTGCTGTAAAGCCATATTTTTCATACCTTAGTGGGCCTAGGAATCCTGAACTAGTGAATGGAGGGATACATGGTAAATCCTAGAGGTGTGTGCCCTCGATTAGGCCTAGGAATCATCAACCAATGAATGGTAGGATATACGGTAAAGCCTAGAGGGTGGAGTCTCGATTAGGCCTAGGAATCCTCGACCGGTGAATGTCAATATATATGGTAAATACTAGAGACTAGGAGATATAGAAATTCTTCACTGTGTAGGTGGAGAGATCCATAGGCATCCATGCTTGTATAGGCCTAGTGATCCCTGAATCGGTACACGGTGGGATTGTGGTAAAGCCTAGTATTGTATTTTTATTGTTGGGCCTAACAAACCCTTGGTGGATTGCGGTAAATCTTAAGGAAACCTGGTTGATTTTCTTGTGAGTCCCACATTCATGCTTAGAATATGGTACAAGGGTGATTGGCTAAAAAGAAGATTTGGTTCAACCTAATCTATGGTCGGGTGGTACGTGGAAGTCCTAGACCTAGTTGTATTTTGGATATGTTAATAAGAGCTCCTTCTCCTTGGTATTTCATGTGTAAATGTACTTGTTCATATGTGTTTTTCATGGATGCTATATCCTTGTTATTACTGTTGGTTATATGTTGGTTATGAGTATGTTTTATGATAGACTTGATGTGTAGATTTTATCATATTTAGATTAAGCAATGAATGAAAAATGAATATGTGACCTAATAGATGATAATTCATCTATATTGATAAGACATCAATGTTTCTTTATGAATCTCATATAATTATGAGACCCTTATGCTCAGATATGTTGTTATGACCTGCAGATTACATATTTGTGACATTTTGATGAAATGCTTGTCATGGCTAGTAGGGTTCCGATTAATTAATTGTAAAATTTTTGTATTAGTATCTTTATTTCATGGTTATGTATCATTTCTGGAAGTTTCGTGAATTTATGGGAAGTGACTTGAGACCTAGCCCTGAAAAAGTGGCTTAGAATACGGGGTTGTTGGAATAGAACTGCTAGAAAATTTCCACAAACGTTGGCATGCCTTACTGTGGGAGAAACTGGAAGGCCTCATTTGCATGCATGACATATCATGGGAATGGCTGAGGGTCCATATCAACAAATTTATAAGTTGTCTTAGGGGTTAAGCACCTGAAAGGGCTGGTTTCCTTCTGAAGGGTCTATAGCTCCTGAGGAAGGCTAGATTGGTTTGTTTTGTTATTTCCACTTCCTTAACTATAAATGGTGGGTGGAATCACATCATAGTACCATCTCGTCTCATGTTTACCCCACCGAACTAGTTAACTTGGTTAAATGTGCGAGGAGGGTGTTATAAGGGCTTCCTTGTGTTGTAGCACATAAGTAATGTAATGGATCATATCATAGTAAAAAATATTTTGTGGTTTTCTCATGTTTGAGTGTCCTTGTTAAATTTATTTGTATTAATGTGATGTGATATCAACATTGTGCTTTATCATTGTGACGTTGATATATATTAATGTGCTCTAATAGTTAATGGATTGAAGTTAAAATTATTATTGAAGGATCAACTTATTCACCCACTCTCTCATTTAATTCCAACAAAGACTTCATGGCCAAGTGTCATGGTCAAAGGGACCAGCATGATGAGGATAAAAATCCTAAGTGTATAGATGTGAAGAAGGAGAAATTGTGGATGTGTGAGTTACCAACTCGACCTTTGTTTTTCCACCCCTCTTGCACACTTTTTACTTTTTCTTGATTTTTTCTTTATATTACTATTTGTAGCTCAAAGAGTTAGAGCTTGTTTTGTATTATGTGTAACAGTTGAATTACCCCTTAATTATGAAGCAGCTCATTTCCCATCAGGGTTGGGACATGCAAGGGTTCCTTTTTAGGATGTAAAGGAGAAACATGTGCTCATGAAATGGGTGATGTCCATAATGAGTGAGGTAGAGATCATGATAAGATTTTTCCCACATGATAATGTGTATATGTCTCGACCATCTTTTGGATTCCGATATTCTTTTATTTTACTTTGTGGCCATGATATGCTCTTTCCTTTTCTTTTAGTTACATTTACCTCCTAGGGCGAATTTCTAGGCCCTATCCAGGTATGTGGATGTATGGGTGCCAAATCCTAGAGAACTAATGGTCAGTTGAACCAAAAGAATGGAGGTGGAATATGGGCTTGTAATGTAAGATGGAAAGGGGGTAATTATGTAATAAGGATAAATAGAATACACTATCTTAATCAAGGTTTCCTAATTAGTGCCCCTCCTAAACCCATTGGGCCGTTAGGGGAGGTCCCATTATACTAAGATCAAAGATTAACCCCCCCTTTAAGGTGTGAGAACAAGATCACAACCAAAACCCTTATTTTTTCCAGGTTTCCCTATAACCCATATCAAAATCCCAAATACAAACAAGCATAAGCACCTGATTTCAAAATTAATAAAATATCTTTTGATCAGAATCCCACCTTCATCCATGTTCTCTTACCAGATGGGTGAGAAGCTATATGATTGATGCATGTGACAAAGATAAAATGGCATGTTTCCAGCTAGTGGTGACTATTAGGGGCTACATAGGTAGCCTTCTAGATGTGAGGAATGGGAGAAATTCTTTCTCTTATAGAGTCACCCGCTTTGGTTGGTAACAAGGCCATAGTATATAGGGTTCCTTAACAAGGGTTTTGAGTTTGTTTCATTCCTTAGTTGATCTTACGGTTGAAGGCATTTCTCTTTAGAGGGATCCGTTATCATATCACTTTGGTTTCATAACTTGTTTTAACTAGGAAAGAGGTCAATTTAACTTCTAGGGTTTTATCCTCTTTCCCTAATCCAAAAGCATTAGGTTAAAAACTTTAAGAGGGGAATTCAACCTGATCCCAATTGCCTTAGTGGAGATAAGGCACTTAAGCCTTAGTCCTAATGACCAAACAATTTTTTCAAAATTATTATTCTTATCTTATATTTTGCATAAATCCAAAAATTCAAAAATGTATTAAAATATAAAAATGAAAAAATGGAGCAAATCCGTCGTAAAAAAATAAAAAAGAAACCTTTGGAAAATTTTAATTTATCATCTAGAACAAAGTTTGCAAATTACAACTTTAGTCTAGACACTTTTTCTTGGTGTTTGTGCCTAGATTCTTAATTTAATGGCTCAAGTGGAAAAAATCCTCTTCTTTGTGCTTTTAAGGGCAATATAACATTTATTTTGAGGCTTTTAAGATGTCCTCAATTTTGAAATTTTATCATATCAATAATCTTGCAAGGATTAGTAAGACCCTAAGCTTATGGATTCATTTTGAAAGGTTGTCTCTAACTGCCTCATGTCCTAGTTTCCTTTATGAATTATTTTAAATGTGTATAATTAATATTTGGAAGTGATTTGAGCCACCCAAAGTGTTACGAATTATTTTATCTTGAATGGGGGATTTTATGGTTTTGAACTTAGGAGAGTGGTCCTCTTTTCTAAGTGAGTTTGGTTTAGATTGTTGTAGCCTTTTACTTCTTTCATATTTTTTTATTGTTGGTCTAAAATTTTCCTTATAATTTAATTCCCAAGAAAAATCACCTAATGATATTTCATCCTAGATTATTTTCACACTATCATTTTCCTTGTAAGACAGTCCAAATTTGGGATTTTCTCATTTTCTATCATTTTGGCAATCTAGAAGTGTAGGACAATGACAAGATTTTCCAAAATCATACTACAATTTTAGAAGGCAATCAAAGAAAATTCATCCCACTTTATGTATGTATCTTTCCCACACTCTTGAGCACCAAAGGTAATAATTCATTGTGGTATTTGAGTGGGTACTCAAGTGCTAGTTTGTATTTTCTTAGATACTTATTCATATATAGGGTTTAACACCTTTTTAAAATTATCTCTAACTTTTATCATATATAAGTGTTTTTAGGCACTGATCTTTTAACTTGTTGGTGAAGTGTATGTAGATTGGGATACCCCTCGTGGATTTTTAGGAGTTTATCTAAAGTGAGAGGATATAGTGTGTAGGTGACTTTAAGCATACCTCCTATGTGCTTACCCCCAAGAACCTTATCTTTGACCTCGCCAAGGTTGTTAATTTGGGTGGTAATAGTACCTATATATCTAGTTAGAGGAAAATGATACCCATGCTAGGTCATTTGTGGCCATTCAAAGTGTCCTCCTAATTTCTTGGCCTCAAAAGTTTATAAGTTTCCTTTAGGGCCTAACTCTTTGGTTTGTTCTCTTGATCGTATCCAAACTCTAGATGATCATACTCAATTCTCAAAAACTCATAATGTTGACTATTCTCGTCAAGAGATCAAGGATGTGCTTGAACGGACCTTTTTGATGAGTCAAGATGTTGTTGATGGCCTTAGATGCAGGGAAAATTTGAAGGATGGAAAGTTATCTTGAAGTTTAAAAACATTGGCAAATCTCACTAGTCCCTAATATGCAAACTATAAAATGTTTATTAATTTATTTGTAAAATTATTCAAATTTATAATGATTTTATATATACTCTCTAAATAATGTTGGTGGTTTTTAAGGTAAAATAATTTTATATTAGAAAATTTGGGCGAATCGTTTTTGTAAAAAAATGGAAATTGGCGAATCTTTTTTTTGGAAAATCAACCCACCTTCGAATATTAACCCGTAAAATTTTCCATGCTTAGATGCCTATAAACTTCCTTTTGAACAATATTGTTAGAAATACATTCTGAAAAATTAGACATACAAGCATATCTACATTGTAGGAACAACACATGTTCTAGAGTGTGCACATGCACATTCCTTTCGCTTCATTTTTTTTTTGAGTAAGAGTGACAAGTCTATTGTACATGTTTTCTAAGTTGGTGGCCTTGGATTTTTGTTCGAGTCGGAAAAATCTAGTAGTTTGTTTTACAACTACATTAAAACATTCATTTTTCTAACTAGCTCTCATTATCTCTCTTTTTTATGTTAATTTTCTATAGGTTGCATAAATCCATAATTGACGAAACTATAGAAACATATAGAGTCAAGTTTATCCATTTCAAATATACAGTTAAAAAGTAATAATATTATTTAATATTATTAATATTTTTTTCCTAACATATATCATAAGCTTAGTCTATTTCAACTATAATCTTTTTTTGCATTTTTACCTCAACCATTTTTAAAATAAGTTATATAATGCACTAGTACAAAGTGAGATTTGCAATTCAAAAAGAATAAAGTTGTTTGATAATCTTAATATCCTTTTACACAATGCTAACAAAAGGCTTTGTAATTTCAAAGATATAATGGATTTCATTCAATTAAAAATTTTATAAAATTAACATTATAATTTTTGAAAAAATACATATGTACAAGAACAATGTGTAATTTACAACTCTACAATATTTTTAAGGAAATTCAATTATTTATGTATTCAACACCAACATTAATGGAAACATATGCATTATGTTTTGCATAAAAAATAACATATTGTTGTTTTTCCATGTTTTCATTACCACTAAGACATCATGGTAGACCATTATTAGCTTAGGTACTCAACACCAACACTAATGGAAACATGCACACTATATTTTGCATGAAAAAATAAATATTATTGTTCTTCCATATTTGCATTGCCAGTAATGCATCATGATAGCATCATTAGCTTAGTTACTTAACACCAATACTAATAGAAACATATGAATTATATTTAGCATAAAAAATAACAAATTGTGATAAAGATTGCTACTAACACATCATACAAAGATCATCATTAGCATAAGTACTAACCACCAATGATAACAAGTTGTAATGTGCATTGCTATTCACACATCATAAGAAGACCGTCATTAGCATAAGTACTCAACAAGATGGAAACACATATATTACATTTTGCATGAAAATAAAGTATTGTTATTTTTAGAGAGACTATCATTAACTTGCACTCATAAATTGGAGATAAATAAGAAATTTAAAACTTATCACATTTGGAAATTGAATCTAATTAAAAAATATAACAATCATTCCTACCAATTACTTGAAATAAACTCAATTAATAAAAATATTTATTATATCAATTTACATAATATTTACAAATTTTTTTAAAAATATTTATATTTTAAATAAATTTAAAAATAATCAAAACATATATATATATAGCTTCGTTATTGACATACTAAATACAAATAATAATTAGAAAAATATCAGAAATAACCTTGAATAGACTAAAGCCACCACACAATATAAATAATCGTTGCCCAAATCCATTTATCGTGGCATATAGTCCGAAAGTGGACCCACATGCTGTGTGGTTAGAGAAGCATTTTGAATAACTTCCGTCTTAAACGCATCGAGTGTGGCTTCTACCTTGGAACTACACCCACTTGCAAATATAGACGCTCTCTAATGTGAATTCTCTTCCCACTAAATGCATAGAACGTTTAGCTTATGTGGCATTAACTAATTTGTGAATTCCTCTTCCCACTAAATGCATAGGATGTCTAACTTATGTGGCTTATGTGGTGTTAACTAATTTGTCTTCCCACTAAATGCATAGGATGTCTAACTAATTTATGGCTTATGTGGTGTTAACTAGTTTATTTATTTGCATTTATTTATTGGCTTAATTTGTGGCTTATGTGGTGTTTTGTGCATGAGTGAGATGGAATTTCGGTTGAGTTAGTTTTATGAATGAGAAAATATTTGTTTATTAACTCGATGTTGTGAAAATGATGTGATTTAATTGATTCTATATATTCTTAGAAATAATTAATATTTTCAATTTCTATCTATTGTACCTTCCAGCCAAAAACACCTTAAAATAAGTGGTCTTTATCTTTAACTTTTATCTTTTTTTTTTTCAGAAAGAAAAAAACGCTGATTTATATTATGAATATAAACAGTACATAAACATATAATCTCAGCTGTGAGAGATCTCCAGCGAGAAATCCTGCATATAAGGTCAGTAGAAAATGCTTTTTTAGAAAGATGAGCAAAGAGAATTAATATGGCTTCCTCATTGCCGGGACAGATTCTTCCCATTCATATAAAACATCAAAATTAACAAAAAAGGATGTAGAGATGAAAGAATTCATCCAATAACATTCCCAGATCTGAGAAAAAGATTAGAACATCTCAAGAGCTGAGAGAAATGATTGAAACGTTGATCATAAGCAGGCTCGCTTGTTAATCTGAAAAGCATTGTAAAAAATATGGCATGTTACTGAGAGCAAGCATGATTGAATATAATTGATCAGCAACCCAAAAGCATTTAAGCCTTGGAAGGCGCTAGATAATTAGATGGGAAGCAGGCTCGCTTGAAATTGTATTCCGGTTGATATGATAATGTGAACCCGCTCGCTTGTTATAGACATCATGCTCGCTTGATGTTATTGTTCAGGCTTGCTTGCAATCTGGGATCCCGCTCGCTTGTAATAGAGAACACCCTCGCTTGTTATATTAGGACAGGCTCGCATGTAGCGTGTAAACCAGACTCCCAAGAATTGGAGAAAGTAAAAGATATAGAGGCAGCCAAATCCATGTAAGCATTATCAAATGGTACCAACATTGTCGAGAGGATGATTAGATAATAAGGATTCCAAGTGCTGTTGACGAGATATATGTCTGGCTCGCTTGTTGAATTGAGATAGGCCCACATGTAGATATATAAACCAGCACCAACACGTATGATTGATAGATTGATAGTCACTTCTAATATTATCACCGGCTCGCTTGTATATGGAGAGATTGATTTTTCCTGCAAACAATACCCCATGTACACAAAAATCCAGAACAAAAACCAATACAAAAACCTTATAAGTTAGCTCTATGGAATGGAAATGTCAGTGTGCCAGAAAGGAAGACCATCGCTAAACAACTGAACCTGCATAATTCCAAAATCCGAGTCTAAGCCTTTTTTGGAAAGACCATCTGCCCTAGTATTGTTTTCCCGATATATGTGACAGATGGAAGGCCTATTGAGGATCGACCATAAATGCCTTGTTCTATGTACCCAGCCTTGTAGTTCTGTAGGAATCAAAGCCGTCGGATTTGTGATCCACCCAATGAAAATCTTTGAATCCCCATATACATGAATGTCTTGTAGTTGTAAATAGGCTGCAAAACGTAGACCTCACCAAAGGGAAATAACCTCCGCTTTATTGTTGGTTCCTTGTTCTCCATTCCAATGGATATGGATCCTTTCCCTCTGTGATAACTTGATCCAAGACCCACACCCCATATCACCTTCCCTGCAAGCACCATCAAAGTAAATAGCCGGGATTGCCACCTCATGTGGCCTGATGCAAACAGAGCTATCCGTAATAGGCTTTATCGTCATGGGTCGATCCTCTATCCACTTTAAGATTGCTGAAAATATTCGAGGAATCTGAAAGGGAACGTTTTCAAAAATCAATTTGTTTCTTCCCAACCATACCTCCCACATGAGGAAAAAAGGTAGTGATCTATATTTTCCTTTTAGATTGTCCCATTCCGTAGCAGCTGAAATGAAATCAACAGGAGACCAAGTTGGACCCATGAAATGTACAGAGAATAGCCGCCACATTTTAAAAATAATTGGGCACCTGAAAAACAAGTGAATGGTAGATTCATAATCCGCGCAACATATTTGACATCTGAATGGACCTGAATAGCCCCTCTTAATCAAATTATTGCCAGTGAGGACCTTATCCTTCCATACCAGCCATCCAAATAGCACTATCTTATTGGGGATTTTGCGTCGCCAGAACCCAGAAAAGGACCTTGTAATCTGTCGCTGATAAGATTTCACATTTATTCCTCTATATATATCTTTAACAACAGGGACACCATCAGTCGTAGGTCCGTCCCAGACTAATGAGTCTCCCCTGGATTCCCAACAGAAACCCGCAGCCCGAAAATTATCTCTGAGGACCCCCCATTCATCATCCTCGGGCGCCCTCAACTCCATCTGTGTAGCAGATTTAAATATAGGAGCCCCATAGGACCACACTCGGATTGACTGTGCAAGATATATAATACCCCTGTGAGCTAGCCTGTGAATGAGCTATGGAGAAGGGCCGGTGTTTAGAGGGAAACCAATTAACTTGTTGAAAGACATTGGAATACGGCTCCCGTCCCGGAAAAGCCAAGCCAGCCTTTCCGCCATATGATTCAACACCATCCTGAAGCTGCGCCAAATAACGGAGATGCAACGAGGTTGTGAGAGTTGCAGATTATGGATTTTTTTAAAAATATCACCCTCAATATATTTACAACTGATGACTTCGTTCCAGATGTTGTTTCCTCGAATAGCCCTCCAAAATGACTTTATGAGCAGTGCCTTATTGAAGTTCCTCGTGTCAAGAATACCCCATCCGTCATGTTCCTTTGGCTTGCAAAGACTCTGAAGTTTGCATAGATGTATTTTATGAGATGGTTGTGTATCTCCCCATAGAAACTTAGCAATATTGCAATTTATCATTTTAATTATACCATCAGGCATATAGTATAGATGTCCCCAATATACCATCATCTGAGAGAGTACTGCCTGGATCATGATAAGCCTGCCCCCCATTGACAACCATTTGTGTGTCCATCTAAAAATCCTCCTTCTAAATTTATCAATCAACCACATCCAATCCTAAATCTTATAACCACATGGTTTGATTTTAAAACCCATATATGTAAAACTAACAGAAGCTTCTCTTAATTCAACGCCCATAAAATCAGCTATGAAAGTGATTTCCCTAAGGTCTCCATATTCATATATAATGAACGATTTGCTCTTGTTGATGGCCAACCCAGTAGCCGATTCGAAGCGTATGAAGATTAGATGAATATAGAACCAATGGTTGCGTTGTAGATAACCAAATACTAGCAGATCATCAACAAATAAAGAGTGTGTGCATGAGACTGCATTAGAGAAAGAGAAACCCTTTATATAACCTCGTTGCTCCGCCTTGTGTAGAAGACTACTGAATCCATCCATAATTAAAATAAAGATTAATGGAGACAACGCACAGCCTTGTCTAAGACCACGACCAGCAGTGAAGAAAGTTGTAGGAACACCATTGATAATGACCGCATATTTGACAGTGGTAATACAGGACATAATCCATCTTATAATTCTGATTGGGAGCCCAATCTTCATGAGCACCATCCTAATGTAAGCCCAATCAATAGAGTCATAGGCTTTATGGATATCCACCTTCATCATGATGGCCTCCCTTTTTTCCGTGTGCATGGAATGTAAGACTTCTTGTGCAATTGCCGTGGCATCATGAATAGAACGACCTTTTAGGAAACCATATTGATCTCTTGAGATAAAGGTTGACAATGTACCTTTTAACCGCTCTGCAATGATCTTGGACGTAATCTTGTATAGTACATTACACAGGGCGATCGGCCTGAAATCTGCAAAGGTTTGGGGTTCATCTTTCTTTGGAATTAATGCAATGAATGTAGAATTGAGATTGGCCGGCATGAATCCTCGAATCCGGATATGTTCAATGACCCTTGTCAATTCGTCACCCATCATATCAAAAAAGTGGATAAAAAATTCCGCGGGCCACCCATCCGGCCCCGGACATTTATCCTTAGAGAATGTTTTGAGGACCATTAGTACTTCATTCCCTGTGACAGTATTATCCAATAAAGAAATATCGTCAGCATCAAAATAACGAGAGACATGTTCCAGCATCCATACCTGGTTTTCCTTGCTTATCCCATCCTGTTTGGTGTAGAAAGTAGTGAAATATGTCAGCGCCTCATTCTGTATATCATGGCATGTTTGAGCGAAAGATCCATCCGATCTTTTTATACGCTAGATGGTGTTTCTATTTTTCCTTTCATTCGCGCACTTATGAAAATATTTTGTATTCTGGTCCCCCTCAACCAGCCATTGAACCCTGCTCTTTAACCTCCAGGTGATCTCTTCAATTCGCAGAATTTCTCTTTTTCTTGCACCTAAGCACTTGAGATTGTCAAGTGTTTGCTCATCCGGAAATGTAGTAAGGAAGGAATTGATAATCTTCTCCATCTAGTCCTATATATCCAGAAATTCCGCTCTGAGCTTCAACTTATTTTTTCGCTCCCATGTCTTGGACGCGACCTTTATGTTCTGTAGCCTATGATGAAAGAATTCCCACTCCCCAGATGTCGGAAAATCGCGATCAGCCCTCCATATCCCTTCCACCATGCTTATATAATCGGGATCCTCCAACCATATTCTATTGAACTTAAAAGGACGCCTAGGGACCCTCCCAACATTGGACCATGTTAGCGTAATCAGCATATGGTTCGAGATATCAGATGCCAGAGTATTTGATCTTAGACCCTCCAAGATATCCATGATTGATTCGTTAACCACCACCCTATCAAGCCTTTTCCCGATAAAATTGTCTGTCGATCTTATGTTTGTCCAAGTTGGTGCAAGTGGATGAGGCCTAATGTCCACCAGTCCATATGACAGTAAGATGTCGTTTAAATACTCGGCCAAAGAATCTATGCGTGCGCTGCTGCCCCATATTTCATCAGCATTAAGCGTTGCATTGAATTCACCCATAATGATAAGATTTGGGAGAGATAATATACCCGCCAACTGCATTATGTCCCAAAAAACCCTTCTATTTGAATATGGTGCGTAAATATTGATGAGATTAAAAATACTCTGCATACCTCTAAGGCGTCCAGATAGCAAAATACCCCCGAAGAAACTGTAAGCTTTGAACGAAACTTGATCTGGGTTCCACATAACAACCATTCCCCCCGATCTGCTAGTAGAGTTAGTCGTAGCCACATGCCAATCTTTCTTGATTTTTAAAAACAAATTTATAGCCTTCTTTCTTTCAGTCATGGTCTCCTGCCCCAAAACAATTATCGGATTATTAGATATTAGAAAGTCCTTTAGGCAATGGAATTTGGGAGCATCACCCAACCCCCTCAATTTTAATGATATAATGTGAGTCATGAGGAAGATGATCGAGGGTTGTTTGCTCTAAGCGCCCTTGATGTGTTATTCGATACATCATGTCTGTGAATGGGAACATCTGAAAGACCCACATCATCATCAGAGAACAGTGCTATCGATCTTAGCTTATCCTTTTTCCTGTAGCATGCAGCTTTTGCCTTCTTTTTGATGGACATGATAGCCTCCGATAAGGTAGGGGATTGCTTTGTAGTAGTGGAGATAGGTTTGTCAAAGACTGTAAGCGCGGCGAGATCAAGGTTGGAATTTATCATAAGTGATTCAATATCACTCCCGATGGAATTCCTAGGTGAATCTGATATATTAATAGGACCAGACTTGCCAGGAGAGCATTGTGAGAAACCTAGATATTTGCCCCCCTCATCACTATAATCTAACAAACTACTAATGACTTTACGCGAAGACTCCCCCCCAGCATGCATGGACGATTTATATATCCCGAGATTTTTCCCATCCTCATCACTATCATCTAGCAAACTACGAACGACCATATGGGAAGACTCCCCCCCAACATGCATGGACGATTTATATATAGGCGGGTCATCTGTAGGCGAGAAAAGTCCAGCAGAGTAGGCGGGAACCATAGATCGATTGTCAACAGAGTCAACATCGATCATTGTCCTCTTATCAGGATTCCTATTGCTCAAATTTCCGGCAAATGAGATGGGATTATTGTCAAGAAAAGTGGGTTCAGTGGGAGCAAATGTAGGACATGGTACCGGGCCATCTGAGTCATCGCGAAGGCTAGTGAATGGTTGATGGGCAACATTTGTTACATGTTCTCACTCGGGATCCAGAACTCTATACATATTCCTAGCAATATTAGAAGGGATGACAGAGTCAGGGATAGTAAAATCAAATTGACCCTCCGCTGTTTTATATGCATCTTCATCAGATGATGTATTAAAGGTGTTACCTGGTTTCTGGCCAATCGACAGACCCTGGAGAGTTTTATGTCGTCGTTTCGCCTCCGCTGCCTTTACCTTCTGATCCACCCTCGCCATGTGCAAGCGTAATGGACAGTGTTCTCTAAGGTGACCAGTCTTGTGGCATATCAAACACCGAAAGGGAATCCCCCAGAAGTCGATTCGTTGTCGGTGCCTCCTATTGCTCCAAAGTAGATCAACATCACCTGGCAGACCACCCAAGTATTCCACCTCAACAAGTAGCCAGGCAATCCTCTTATCAGATGCCCCCACAATACTAGGATCAATATATTTGGTGGATCCCATTGAATCTCCAATCGCCCTCAGCGCCTTAAGGGTCCAGAATTCCAATGGAAGACCTGGTAGTTTAACCCAGACCACCTTACTTCTAGGTGCCTCTAGAACTGGATTAAATCCAATATACCATGGTATAATTTGCATGAAACTTCTACCACGGACCCATGTTCGGCTCCTGATTTTAAAAACATCCTTCTCGTCCATGAAATGGATGCTGAACCACCCATTTAGTAACTTACTAACCTTGGGCGAGCAGCCGATAATGGAATTCCACTGCTGATTGATCCATGAAGCAGTGTCTAAATCCTCTCTATCAGGAAATACCCACCTCCCGATAACAACCCTACGCTGCAAACTTTCCACCCTAATACAAAGATCATCATAGTCCAGATTTATTTCTTTAATTTCCATCTTATGCTTGAAAATGTTCCTCTTACCTCGACTGGCACCACAGCCTACCCCTCATTGATGGTGTCTACTGTGTCGGCGATATGTGTTTGCCTTAGGCGCTATAAAATCCTGAAAAACTTGTTTGATAATAGCATCGTCCACTTCAAAATCAGCTGAAGAAGTCTGACCGCCAGAAATAGGTATTTTCCCCCTCGAAATCTCAGATCTGATACCGTCCATCTTGTAATTATATCTTCTGCTTACCAATAGTCACTTCATCTAAGAAGGCAGAGTGCCGTCACCTACTAGTGTTGTCAGGCTAATCAAAGAGCAGATCAATGTCAGAGTGTATCCACCCAATTTACACTTCGACCATAATGATCCACGTATGCACTATCCCAATATATGATCATCGTAGATATTCCTGATCCCAATATCAAAAAACCCCCTTTAGATCAGACTATCATCATCCCTTATTAATGATCCGACCAAACAATCGTCCCAGCTCGGAGAGGTAAGTACATTTTTCCATGGACGCGACATACTAGCCATAAATAGTTATCTGGAAAAAATAGTAATTGCACAAGTCCCTATGGCATATCCCGAAAATTCAACGATCTGATCATACTCAGAGATATACGTTACACATAAACCACACCATATAAGGCCTGCAACATCCTCAGGACATCCCTGTCCACCTGCATTCGCCTGAGGTCACACCCAACCACCCACCGCCGCCACTGTGAGCCCTATTAATTAACAAGTGTTTCGATATTTGTCCTCAAAATTCAAATTTTTTGAGAGGATGTCGGAAAAAGACCCTGTTTTCTAGGATAGCACCATCCGAATAACCAGAGCCAGACCTATCCTAAATTATGGTAGACAACAACAACAACAAAAACATCCTGGTAAGGACCACCATCTTTTACATAATCTGAACCCTATACTCTTGCATGGCCGTGAGATGAATATAATATCCTTACAACTGTTCCACCCACCGAAACACTTGTTATTTTGACTTATAACATCCAATACAGATTCAGAAGATGATGATGAGAACTCACAGATGTTCTTTTGTGCTAACATGAGTTCAATGTCTTTGTCTCTTTGTTTCTCATCTCGCATCTTTGTATCCTTATTAACAGCTGTTCCCATAAATCAGCAATAGCCACCATAAGCAACAATAAATTGTCCACGTTGGGTTCCAGCCATATGATTTGAGAAATCTCGCAGCAATTGTTAATAACTGCGTCTCTCAAGATTCAAAAATAGCCACCAAATGCAACAACCAATTGTCCCCATCGGGTACCAGCTATTTGAAATGAGAAAGATCCCCTGAAATCTTACTTACCATAACAATCTATACAAGAGATAGATGCCCAGCCTGCCAATTCTTTCGTTGCCTTCCTCAGGCATCCGAATACGGCAATACTTAATCATTGTCAGCACATAAGACCATGGATTTTCTCCAGTCGTAGTATTCAACCAACATTGCACCTTTGAAGCGCTGCCACTCTCGGTCACACAGTTCACGAAATTCACATGCAGCAACAAATAGTTAGATTTCACTGCATAGCTCACATCCTCCTGACCCTTCATCGGCTTCAAGAGCCACGTCCTCATACAATGCTTTCTGTATATGTTCCCATCAGATATAACACATACAAACTGCAATAAAATGCTTATACTCGCGTCCAATCGAAAAGCTGCAGATATTTTTCAAACAAGACAGAGTCTTTCGATTCATTTACACAATCCATGAATAATATTTTTATAAATAATTTTGATTATCTATTTTTTATTTATAGAATTTGAAATTAAAATTCATCCCACACAAACTATTTGTTTTATCAATCATCCAAAATTTAACCTCTCCTCGGAGCATTATTAATGGAAGTATTGATTCGTATATAATTCCGTTCACTCGGCACATTAATTTTTCATGTGTTTCGTCCCTCTGAAGTCTACTGCTCTGTCCAATGAAAGCAACGGAAATGATTTCCTGTTGGGCAGGAAGAATACGAAATGATGGAGGAAATTGGAAGGGGCGGGAGTGCGATGGTGTACATGGCAGAGTGCCTGGATCTTGACGGGACTGGAAAAGATTCAGCGAGAAGCAAAAACCCTACTGCTTCTCAGCCATCCAAGCGTTTTAAGCGCTCACTGTGTTTTTCTTGTTAATCAGTACCTCTGGGAAGTGATGCCATTCATGGCAGGGGCTATGTTACCAGAAACGAGAAACGGGAAACGAAACGAGAAACGAGAACGGTACGGGAAACGGTGTTTAGAGGATTCGCATATAAGAAACGAGGAGAGAGAAAAAAACATAATTATATGTTAACAATATAAAACAAAGCATTAATCATAAACATCAATGTTTCACCTTGTGAAATTGTAAACAAACATTCATAAATAGTGATTTAGTTTTAAGAAAGGAGTGAGAATTTGGTAGATCAAAAAATTTAGCCTATCATTAATTCCAAGAAAATAGAGAACATTTATAAGAATAAGAAATTTGAAATATAAATAATTAAATGTATAGTTTTGAATATATATGTATCTCTAAAGTCACTTCTAACAGTTCATATGCAAAATGAAAAAAAACCTAATAATCTAGATTTTCAAGCTCATTTTCTTGAATGGTTGTTGAGCTTGAGCCAATTCCAAAATCATTGTTTTGGTCAATAGACTTTGTGGTATCATCAAGCATGTCTTCAACATTATCTTGTAACACCTCAAGTGGAAGCTCAGCATCTCCATCATTTTGTGAACCACCATAATCCCACATTCTCGTGGGTCCAGTTTTGTATTCTAGTTGTTGTCGAGATAACAAACGTAGATTTGAATGTACAAACACCAAATCTTGTGCCATTTTTGTGCCTAGGCGATTTCTCTTCGTTGAATGAATAAAAGCATATTCACTCCAATTTCTTTCACACGCAGAGGAACTAGTCACCTATGAAATAAAATTAACATTATGTTAGTCATAGTCATTTGAAATTTTAAAAGGAAAATAATACAAAATGAACATTAGACTTAATTGTTTAAACAATAAATCAATACATTAAGAGTATTTGTTATTGAGCATACCTGTGAAAGCAAACGGATAGCCAACCGATGAAGCAAGGGGGTTCCTGTACCATATTGCATCCAGAAGTCTATGGGTCCAAGTTGTTCTCTGTTGTATGCACAATCTTCATTTGCAAAGTGGTCTTCTGATCTCAAGTACTTTCCTAACTCAAGCCGTAAAGTAGTGTGATCCTGACGATCGTAACACCTACTTATAAAAGTGTTCCAGTTTTGCATCACCTCGACATTTGAAGATGGTTTCTTATGAAACCATTTAGGATTGAGTAGGAATGCAATTGAATGAAGAGGGCTATGAAGCATTTTCCACCTTGTCAAACTAAGTTCCCACACTTCATTTCTGGTGTCTAAGTCGATCCTAGAATTTTCATCTTCTGTTATGTCATGAAGCTTCTCCCTCATTTGATCCATACTCTCAAAAACATCTCCTAAGCATGGTTGATCACTATCAAATATGTGAAAAGTGGAAGCAATAGGTGTAATAAGGGTGACAATATCTTCCACTCTCCTCCAAAAGTCCTCAGAAGAAAGACCAATAATAATGTCCTCAACTTTTGGGCCATCTCCAATATGAGAACCCTTCCACCTGTGCCAATCCATTGATACCACCATCTCTCTCAAAGATTGATGCATTTTAATAAGGTGTTGAAGCATAATGAATGCTGATGCAAATCTAGTCTCGGCACATCGAAGAAGTTGAAGTTTTGCATATTTCCTATAAATTGCTATGGATGCTGCATGATTAACAATAAAGTTTTGTAGCATATTTGCTTCAATTATAGTTTTATTAACCCATGCAATGTTATTAATATCTTTTAGGAGCAAATTCATGCAGTGCACAGAACAAGGAGTCCAAAAAATTGTTGGATATTCATCCTCAATCAACCCACCAGCAAGGACATTGTTTGAGGCACTATCTGTAACAATGTGGACAACATTTTCTCTTCTAGCCTCCTCTATTGCCTCTTTGAGAAGACCCATAAGATATGGACCATCTTTTGTCTTTCCTGTGGTATCATGGGATTTTAATAACATGACTCCTTTCGGGCTAGAAACCAAAATATTGATAAGGGGACGATGATTGACATCTGTCCAACCATCTGAGACAATGGAGACCCCAGATTCCTTCCAACTATCTTTAATGTCATGAAGTCTAGCTTCAACCCGAGCCCTCTCATCACATAACACTGTTGTCCTCATTTTTTCATAACTAGGAGGCTTGTAACCTTTAGGAGCATTGTTAACTAGATCCCTTACCATTTCCTTCCAATAAGGAGACCTGCAAACATTGAAAGCTATGCCATTGCAAAAAAGAATCGTCCGATGGATGCATCAAGATTTCCCCTCCCTTTTACATCCCATAAGTTTTGAAGGTGGGGAACAGAAACTTGATGTTGAGAATGAGAGTGTGGACCACCAGTTTTCAATTCACTAGGATTGTTGTTGGTTTGAATGAAACCTTCAGCAATATGTCTCAACTTTTCAACTTCATTAAATTGCTTAATTAGAGAAGCTTTCTCTGTTTTAGGTACACTGTCACATAAAACCGATTGTGTTTTTTTCCCCAATCCAATTAAATGCCATCGAACTCTTCCTACATCCCCTGTTTTCTTTTTTTTACAATAAGGGCACAACCAAACTTTTGAACCAGTTGTTCCACTTGCTCCTCCACTATAAGATTGAATTCATGTTACCACTGCCCATAGCCTTGCTTCAAAGGCTTTTTTTGCTTCTTGATATTCTTTCATTTGGATTTTTTTTTATTCCATTGTGGAAGATCTTTGTTGAGAAAGGGATGGTCTACTTTGTGACGCTGATGAACTTTCTTCCATTGCAACGAGAAATGAAAATTTTCTTCCAATTTTATTCTGCACAATTTATACAAATAAATTAGTTAAAAAAAATAAAAAATAAACTCATACTTAATTTGAAAAGTATAATTAACTAAAATTTTGAAGAGATAACAAAAACCTATATAAAAAACAAAAACAAATCATTAAATGGAATCTAATAACACTGCGGATTAACTCTTCTTGTTTTTTCTTAAATTAACTTGGCATATTTCACATCTCATTTTCATTTCATGTATTATGGACCTATTTTCAAATATTTTACAATAAATCATGCATTGCATTTTAATGCACAACTTAAAATAGAAGACGTGTGTTTTAAACCTTCACTCTTTTTTAATGTAATAGGAAAAGTGATGACCAATGTTTTCTAAAACTCATAAACTAACTAACATTAAGTAAAAAGATTAACTATGAGAGTCGTCCATTTAGAAAATAACTAATGAGAGATGAATTGTTACAAATTGTTTTCATGGTAGAGACTGCATATGTTCACCATTTTCATAGCATAGTTTGACATTCCAAGTCCAAAGTTTTTACATAACTACATTTACAGACTAAAACACCAACGACTAACCTTGAAAAACAATTACAATCTAGCAACATTATGCTAGTTAAAAAAAGGAAAGGAAAGTCAATAAACAATGGAAGTGATATTTTGATCCAGGTTGAAAGATATTGTATGAAATCATGACCCACATGGTCTTTTTTGTCTTTAGTCTATCCACATAGTTAGTCATATATCCCATGGAGTTGTAAATTTGTATTTTCCAGATTTATTTGTCCTTTAAAAATTTCTCTTATACATTCTTATTTACAATTTTCTAAAAAAATCTCTTCCTGAAAGTAAGGGCTTTTCTATTTCCAAATATCAAAGTTTTCAATTTTACATTGTTACTGATTTCCTTCAGTATAAAATTACAATGATAATGATCTCTGAATACCCCTCTTGATCAAGTCATGTTAATGTTACAATGTTGGGTCGATCCCTCCTATCGGGGCTTCAGCAGTCGCAATGCATCATTTTGAGAGACTAACCATGGCCCGACCCTCAGTCATACTACAAAATATCTCATGAAGGATTTGGGAAGTTCTTATATAGGCCATAATGAGAGGCTTACTTATGATTTGGTTGAGAAAATGCCATATCTTTTTGTGAGAATTTTCAAGGCAAGAGCACTTCCATCTACAAAATTCTACAGGTAATGCTCTATTTTGAGATTTATTTTCACACTATACTGTAATAAAAGCATTTAGCTATGCATAGAGAAATCTCGTATACTACGACAGTTCTTATTGATGATATTTAGCAATCTCTAGAAAATATAATTTAGGTTGCAAGGAGTTTTCATGTAATTGGTTAATAGACTGTAGTTAGTGTCCAAATTAGTGATGAATTTCGATTTCCATAGGACACGAGACTGGTGACTGTAAGATGATATTTCAAATATATGAACATGGATAAACTTGCCAAATATGTCATGGAAGATGGAATTTCCTAGGTTAAGGGATTTCTCAATGTTTATTTTTGGAGAAAATAATATTCTTAGTTAATACAGTTTAATACACACTTTGTAAAAAATTGTCAACTGTTACAGAGTTGAATTACCCACATCATCATCATGAAATTACTTATAAAAGCTTCAACAAGTCCAGGGAAAATTTGTTTCGTTAGCAGAAAAAGGTTTAACAAAGGCATATTTTATATGCCATATTTGGAGTCCCTCCTCACTAATAACATTCAAGTTTTGATGGATAACATTCAAACACTGCTACTGCAAGATTTCTTATAAAAAAATCCCCAAATTTCGGCCACTTTTGGTTGTCGGAGCAATTTCTCCACCTCAGTAGACAACTTCTAGAGACGAAGACAACAAACCGCAAACCATCTTCCATTATGAGGTTCAGTGTAGCAATCTAGTATTACCTAAGTCCAACGACATCCACCTCTTATTCTAAGAATCAAAGTAGATAATCACATTACATATACAAACATGTCTTAGCAAGAACCTATTAGAAAGGAAAACTACTCTTTGGTTATTTTGTTTTCATCCTTTGGTTAATTTCTTTTTTTTCCTCCAAATTTTAAACCCTTTTCATCAAATAAAAATAGAAATATATGGAGGGTGAGTGCCCATTGACAAGATATAATGAAATTGATTGATTTTTTGTGTTTTTCTTTCATGATATTTATTTATTTATTTTATATAGTAATTGGTGAATTAGTAATTTCAGATATTTACCACAATATTTTTTAGCAAGACTTAGTATCAAATTACAACAACTTTTACTATTCACTTCAATATCAAGATATTGAAATTCCCTATAAATTCATAGTTATAAAAATTAATCCTCAAATTTTCAAAATATTTAAATTTTTATCACACAAACTAATATATCTCCCAAAAATAAAACTGAAAAATTAAAAAGGCCACCTAACCTCAATAATTATTATATTTTCCATAAAAGTAAAACTTTTTCATAAATGAAAAATATCAAGCCAAGGAGCCTTGACCAGATGTAATGAAACTGATTGATTTTTCCACTAAAGTTGTTTGTGCCATCAATGTTTTTTATTCCGTTTCCACCTCTATTTCTTTCTTGATATTTGATTTCAATTTCTTTTAAATACTAAATTAAAGGATATACTTACTTAAATTTACATTTTGGGATGATATGTTTTTATTTTTAAAATTAAATAATTATATTATTATTAGTTAAAAAATATTATAATTATATTTATAATAATAATAATATATGATTGTGTTTGAATATCTATTTTAAATATATGAACATGGATGAACTGGCCAAAAAAAATTATGGCAGATGGAAGTTTCTAAATTAAGAGATTTCTCATTGTTTATTTCTAGATAAAATAATATTATTAGTTAAAACAGTTTAATACATCCTTTGTAAAAAATTGTCAAACAGTTACCGAATTAAATTACCTACGTCATTATCAAAAAATTACTTATAAAATTTTCAACAAGGGAAAAGGTTATTACATTAACAGAAACAGTTTAACAAAAGCATATTTTATATGCTAGATTTGAAATCCCTCCTCACTGTTAACATTCAAGTTTTGAATCTTGATAGATACAAATGAAACTCTTCATTTCTGGCCATTATGGGACTCTTCTTCACGAATGGCTATTTCAAGTCTTTTTATCTGAAACTGCACTATCACCTCACCAAATATTTTTAAAATTTATCCTAATTATGTTACCTTAGAATTCATATATACCCAGAATTAGATATAAGCTAGTTAATAAAGTACTTGGGAAACTTTTCTTCTCTGGCTTTCTCTTAAGACAAAACACTCAATTTTGCTACTTAAGGAGTACTAAGAAATCAAATTCAGAAATAAACTATTTATTTTTGTGAAACAGTCTCTATATTCAGTGTTCACCATCTTTGTTCCCTTCCATTATTGAGTCGATTCTCAAGATTTTCTGTGCACGTCACATGTGAATCTTATCCTACACCAAATAAGTTAACGCTATGTGATGACTTATACGATGGTTTATGATACATGGACAAAATCTCTTATTCATAAGGCTCCCATGATGAGCTTTAGAATGAAGTTTGCCTGTTGTGTTATTTCTGGTAGGATTTATGTTGCTGGAGGCTCCATGAAAAAGAGCCGTGCTACCAGGGATGCCATTATGTATATCCCTTAGTCTGATTCATGGAAACCTATTCCAGAAATGCCCACAAGGAGAACTGGATGTTTGGGTGCTGCTGTGGATGGAATTTTCTATGTAATTGGAGGGCATTGTGATCTGAATGAAAAGGTAACGTAATGATATCTAGGTGTTGGATATTGATATCGAAGGATTAGAAAAAATATGTAATGATTTCATAGTGTGTGCAATAAACTATAATGTTCTAATTGAACTCTGTATTTGTGGTTTACCTATGTGGGTGTAATGAAAGACGATCAGTGGTGTGAGATGAATTTTCCGCAAGCGGAGGCTTTGGTTTTAATCTTTTCTGCAAGCTAATACTTTCTTTCATTGTTTTTTTTTTGGCTTCTATGAGAAAACTAAAAGTCCTCGTTAGTATTCAATTATGGGTCCAAGAGCGCTGCAAATGGACACGATTCGAGAGCAACTCAAACCTTGAAGAAGAAGTTTTTATGAGTACAGTCACAATTCAAGAGCAACCCAAACTTGCAAGGGAGTGTTTTGAGCATAGTCACGATTCGAGAGCAACAGACCTTGAAGAGCAGGGGAATGTTTATGAGCATAGTCACATTCCAAGGATGTTTTTGAATAGAAAACCTAATAATAAACCAGAAAAGAACATCCAAGAGCAAGCTATGCCCTGGAGAAGCTAGGGGTGGACGTGGGTTTTAGACAGAATTGAAACTATCACTGTTTTATATGTAAATAAAGAACTGAAACTACAGCAAAGCGTCTAGTTTTGCAATTGCCGTTCACGATTAACCGGGTCACAGATTTGATAATTTAATATGTAGATCATTTTAAATCCACTTGCGCAGATACAGATTCATAGAAATTTAAACAAATTATTTACAAAGTTTACAACAAATTCTTTACAAAGTTTACCTCACAACCAATCAAATTTTTAGGAATCACTAGTCTGATGACTCACCTGAAAGATGAGATCGATGTTGAGGGCTGAAATTGCTGAAGGGCCAACGCTGAGATTGAGATGGCACTGAAGCTAACTCACTGGTGCATGAAGCTGCTCAATTGGCTCTAATCTGCGCTTTCCTTGTATCCAGTGAATGGTATTAGACTCTGCTCTGCCTCTTAAATAATTGAAAAACATTGCTTCCCGCAATAACAACTGGAGTTTTTTTTTGCATGCGCACAGTTTATAGATGATCAACTAGACTGCGTTCAAGTTCTTATGAATTTAAAATTGATTAAAAAGCCTCTAAAACAGACTACGCATAGTTTATAGATAATCACTCAAGTTTCAGAGCTGGAGAGTTCGAGCTTTTATGAATTTACAATTTATAAAAAAACCCTCTGTAGTTTTGGAACATATTACTTGAGTTTTGAATAGCATTTAAGGCAGAAACAACCAGTTTCACAGTTCGTTAAGGCCAGTCCAGAGGAAACTGTGGAGAAACGGTGGTAAGAAACAGTCAGTTTTGCAACTTGTTTCGCAAGAAACCGGTTTTTGGGTGCTGACAACGGAAACGACCGTACAGAACGGCGTTTCCCCGGCCGTTACGTTTGTAGCACCAATTTTTCCAAGAACGCCTGGTAACGTGCTGTTTCTGGTAACCGGGGGCAGGGGGCTCCTTTTATACAATTCTCAGGACGTTCTCACCCAATGGGTTACAGGAATCCATTGTCGCAACAGTTCTAAGGGAGACTTTAAAGGCGTTGCATTATCTCCACAAGGAGGGTCATATTCACAGGGATGTCAAGGCTGATAGTATTTTACTTGACAGCGATGGATCTGTAAAGCTATCTGCACTATACAATGCTTCTCTAAGTTTTGAGCACTATCTGCACTATCACTAACTGTCTCACTCTCATCCCAACAAGTGTGGCTCAATACTTAACCAATTTCTTGCCTCTGGGTTGCTCAACGTTACTTATGCATTCCTGAGGGAATTGAGCCCCTATTAATTAGGAAATTACAAGTACTTATTGTGTGATATATCCAATCCATCTCACTGACCTCATGCATGACATGTACAATTTTCTAATTATACAACTGATACTATACGTCCCTTTAACTCCAATCTCAAGTGGGCCTTCCTTAGAACTGACATGAAGTGCTATCAATTCTCATCGAATTCCTTTTGAGGCACACAAGTTCTTGAATTCGTTTGAGGCATATTCTCCACCATTGTCACTTCTAAGAGCCTTCACCTTCTTCCCTATATCTTTCTCGACAAGTGCTTTGAACTCACAAAACTTTGAGAATGTCTGATTTTTATTTTGCATGAAGAATATACAACACTTGCATGAAAAATAATTTACAAAAGTCATATGATACCTATGTTTTGTTGTGGAGTATGTCGAGAATGGTCCACACACCTCTGAGTGAACTCTCTCAAGGATCGCCTTTGCTCGGCTTTCCTTATCGTGAAAGGTGGATTTTGTGTACTTCCCCACTGTACACCCTTTGCATGTATCTCATTGCTCAAGTGCACCCTTGGGAAGTCCTGTAGAAATCTATTGCATGATCTTCAAAGCACCATGGTGTAGATGGCCTAATCTTTTGTGCCATAACTCACTGATGTCTCGGCTTTGCACCTTCTCTGCTTTCGTGCTTAAGGTAGCCTACATCCATTTTGTAGAGATTCTTTACCCGAACCCCAATCTTCTTTCCCTTTCCCATGGCTTTGTGACGAAGGAACGCCTTTCATAGAAATAATCTTGGATGGATTAGTAAGACCTTAAGCCAGGGATTCATGAAGAATGATTGTCTCTAACTCCCTCAAGCCCTAGTTTCATTTATGAATCTTTTTAAATGTGTATCGTTAATATTTTGAAGTGATTTGAGCCATCCAAAGTATTACAAATTATTTTTTCTTGAATGGGGGATTTTATTGTTTTGACTTTAGGGGATTAGCCCTATTTTCTATGCAATTTTGGTTCATATTGTAGTGTATTTTTACTTCTTTCATTCTTTTGATTGTTGGGCTACACCTTGACTCATAATTTAATGCCCAAGCAAGAGCACCTAAGGATATTTCATTCTAGATTATCTCCACACTATTATTGCGCTTGTAAGAGACTCCAAATTTGGTATTTTTTTCATTTTATATCATTTTGTCAATATAGAAGTGTAGGAAAATGGAAATATTAGACTAAAAAATCAGATGAAATTCAAAGGAAATTTGTCCCACTTGATGTATGTATCTTTCCTCGCTCTTGACCACCAAAGGAAACAATTCATTTTGGTATTTGAGTGGGTTCTCAAGTACTAGTTTGTATTTTATTTGATACTTATTCATATATAAGGTTTAACACTTTTTAAAATTAACTCCTAACCTTCATCATACATAAGTGTTTTTAGTAACTTTCCTTTTAACTTGTGGTTGAATTGTATGTAGTTTGGGATACCCCCTGTGGCTTTCTAGGAGTTGGCCTAAAGTGAGAGGAGATTGTTCTAAGGTGACATTGCACATATCTCATGTGTGCTTACCCCCAAGAACCTTAGTTGTGACCTTTCCAAGTTTTTTAATTTGGGTGGTAATAGTACATATATATTTATTTAGACATGAAGGATACCCACTTTTAAGTCATTTGTGGTCATTCAAAGTGTCATTCTTGGTGTCATAAGCTTATAAGTTTCCTCTAGGGCTCAACTCTTTGGTTTGTTCTCTTGACCATACCAAATCTCCATACGCTCATACTCAGTGTTCAAAACTCATAATGTTGACTATTCCTATCAAGAGACCAAAGATACCCTTGAAAGGCATTTTTTGTTGAATTCGAGATGTTGATGATGGCCTTAGATGCCTATGAGTTTGCTTTGGAACAATATTGTTAGATTTACCTTTTGAAAATTTAGGCATAGAAGTATATCTACACTATAGGAACACACACATGCTCTAGAGTGTGCACTTGCACATTCCTTTCAGTTCTTTTTTTTTTTTTTTTAATGAATGACAACTCTAGTGTAAACATTTTTTAAGCTGGTGGCCTTGGAGTTTTGTTTTACAAGAAAAACATAGTGGTTCGTGTTGCAAATACAATAAAACATTCATTTTACTGATTACCTCTCATTATCTCTCTTTTTGATGTTGTTTTTATATAGGCTATGTAAATTCATCATTAATGAAACTATAGAAACATATAGAGTCAAATAAGTCGATTTAAAATATACAATTAAAAAAAATCATTATTGTTTAACGCAATTGAATCCCAAAAATGATATCTAATATGATTCACAATGGAAACGCCTCATACTTAAATATATCATAATCTGAGTCTATTTCTCTTATAACCTTTATTTTTTTGTATTTTTACTTGAATCATTTTAAAATAAGTTACATATAGTTGAAACTAAGATTTACAATTAAAAAGGAATAAAGTTGTTTGATAACGTTAAGATCCTTTTACACAATTCTAACATTTTTTTTTTTTTGCAACTTCAAAGATATGAATTTCTTTTAATTTAAAAAAATATAACAACATTATAAATTTTGAAAAATCTGTGTGCACAAGAACAATATGTAATTTACAATTCTACAATATATTTTAAGGAAATTCAATCATTTAGATAATCAACACCATCACTAATGGAAACCTATGTATATTATATTTTGCATGAAAAATAAAATATTGTTTTTTTTCCATGTTTGCATTGGCACTAACATATCACTAGAAACCATTATTAGCTTAGGTACTCAACACCAACACCAATGGAAACATACGCATTATATTTTGCATGAGAAATAAAAAAATTGTTGTTTTTCCAGATTTGCATTCCCAATAATGCATCATGACAATATCATTAGCTTAGGTATTCAACACCAACAATAATATAAACATATGAATTATATTTAGCATGAAAAATAACAATTTCTTGATGGCCATTGCCACTAATAGATAATAAGAAGACCATCATTAACTTAAGTACTCAACATCAAATTTAATGGAAACATATACATTATATTTTGCATGAAACATAACATATTTTTATTTTTAAAAAGATCATCATTAACTTACACTATGAAATTGGAGGTGAATAGAAAATTTGAGACTTGCTGTTTTTGGAAATTGAACATAGTTCCTCCCAACCACTTTAAATAAACCCAATTTATATAAATATTCAATAACTTAAATTCATTCATATTGAATAAATTAGCCTTGCATCAATTCACTTACATATAAATTATTCTATGATTGTTTCTTATGTTGAAACTCCAAATCACAAGTCTAGCTAGATATTAAGACGTGTTCAAAACTATTTTCAATGAAACATTTCCAAGATATAGAAGAGCATGAAATTTTTAGCAAACTCTCTTGATTGTAGGAAAATGGAAAAGTAGAAGAATAAGTTTAATGACCTATATGCATTAAATACACATGTCACAAACTTTTCATCCAAATGCGTATTGCATATTGCCATGACTGGGTTGAAACCAAAAATACAAAACTAGCTCAAATTTCTAGATTCGAAGGATATTGAGGAAGCTCAAAAAATCCATTTTTTTAAAGAAAATCTCTAATTTCTCATTAAATTTTTAACCCCCAACCTACAAAATCAAGTTCAAAGGACACTCCCCTCATGTAATAGACTCACCATTAGATGAAAGGAAGGACAATAATCGATGCTTTCAAAATGCAACATAACCAATTGGCATCTTTTTCAAACTCGGGTCCGTTCATTGAAGAGCTATCTGTTGAATACATAATGCTCATAGGTGGTTTAGAGATGAATGTTGTTAATTATTACACTAAATTTTGTGTGTTACCTATTTCTAAACCAAATAATTTTATATCTTATGTGCATAAAAATTCACAGAAACTACTTGAGAGACGAAAATATAAACCTTTTTCCTTTGCTCTTTGTCATAAACCCATAATCCAAAAAAATGGGAAATCTATGCCATCTATATTTAAAGCCTCTCTTGAGTATGCTAATTGAGCTCCCCCTACTCCGAACTTTCTGGTTTCTCTTTCCTTGACTGACTTTGTCAATCGTACTTCTTCCAATGAGACCCTTATGATATTTCCAATACCTACCTTCCTTGAGATTTACTCTAATGAGAATTTACCATTTGAAACATACTTCTCATTTCAAAATGTTACTAATAGGAAGAAAACACATAACAAGAAAGATCTAGCTAGGGAGGGCATCTCCCCGTAGCAGATTCTAGGTGGTTTAAGCCTCTCCCCGTCCATTGATTCCTGCACTATTTCTTGGGCCCTTAGAGCATTTTTGCCCTCACTTTCAGATCCTTAATGATTATATTATCTCTTAATATTTGTGGGGTAAGGGGAATCTCAAAAATCACCTCCTTCAAGAGACTTCTTGACCTTCATCGTCCTTTGATCATCTTACGACAAGAAACCATGGTGTCAGGTGAAAAGGTTAGAGAGACATTAGGGAATATTTTTCCGGATTGGCATTCAAGTTCCATTGACTCCAATGGTTTGTATGGAGGTCTAATATCCCTATGGGATCCTATAAATGCCTATTTTAAAGCATTCTCATCCACTCTTGGCATCATCCTAAAATGGTATTTCAGGGGTTTTTCTTTTCCCATCAAACTTGTGAATTGTTATGGACCTTACAGTGATAGGGAGAAATTATGGTATTGTGTTCAAGTAAGAGGTTTACTTGAGGATCCTTCTTTACTTTTGATTAGAGACCTTAACTTCAATACTATTGATGGTGAATCTTGGGGAAATAAAACTCACGAGGATCCTTTGATCCACTATTTCTCAACCATGCTAACAAAAAATTCAATTCGTGATATATCCCCATTTCCCCTAGCTCCAAATTGGATGAATGGTAGAGTGGGAAAGGATGGAATTCCTAAGAAACTCGACAGATTTTTAATGGCAGTTCAGCTGGTCGGTCACATGGGGTGTCTGAGATCATGGATTGTATAAGATCAAATATCTGAACAGTTTCCAATATTCCTGGATTTGGAATATGACTGTTAAAAAAACTATTACCCATTCAAATTTAATAACTCTTGGTTGATAGAGGAGTCATTTAGAAGTCATGGGCTTTTCCAGGTGTGACAGTGATTTTCAACCTTGCCTTGCCATTCTTGGATAACTATGGTGTGATGGCTTCTCATGTATTTAGTTGAGTTGGATTGCTGCATGATTTCGAAAATGAGTGGGGTGGTCTCCGAAGAAGAACACAAGGCCTAGGAATCCCTGGACTGATGAAGGTGGGATTGTATTAAAGCCAATTTTTTCATACCTCAGCAAGACTAGGGATATTGAACTGGTGAATGGAGGGATATATGGTAAATCCTAGAGGTGTGTGCCCTCGATTAGGCTTAGGAATCCTCAACAGTGAATGGTAGGATATACTATAAATCCTAGAGGGTGGAGTCTCGATTAGGTCTAGGAATCCTCGAGCGGTGATTGGTGATATATACGGTAAATTATATAGACTAGGAGATAGAAAAATTTCTCACAGTTTAGGTGGAGAGATCCAAAGGCATCCATGCTTGTATAGGCCTAGTGATCCCTAAATTGTACATGGTGGGATTATGGTAAACCCTGGTAGTGTACTTTATTGTTTGGGCCTAGGAATCCCATGGTGGATTTCGGTAAATCCTGAGGAAACCTGGTTGGTTTTCTTGTGAGTCCCACATTCATGCTTCGAATATAACACATGGGTGATTAGATAAAAAAAAAATTGGTTCGACCCAATCTATGGTCGGGTGGTACATGGAAGTCCTAGACCTGGTTGCATTTTACATATGTTAATAAGAGCTCCTTCTCCTTTGTATTTCATGTGTAAATGCACGTGTTCATATGTGTTTTCTATGTATGATATATCCTTGTTATTAATATTGGTTATATGTTGGTTATGAGTATGTTTTATGACATACTTGATGTATGGATCTTATCGTATTTAGATTAACCAATGAATGAAAAATGAATATATGAACTAATAGATGATATCTCAGCTATTTTGATAAGCCATACATTTTTCTTTACAAATCTCTGATAATTATGAGACCCTTATGCTTAAATATGTTATTATGACCTGTAGATTACATATTTGAGACATGTTTAACGAAATGCTTGTCATGGCTAGTAGGGTTCTGATTAAGTCACTGATCAAATGTTTGTATTAGTAGCTTGATTTCATGGTTATGTATCATTTCTGGAATTTTCATGAATTTATGGGAAGTGACTTGAGACCTAGCCCTAAAATAGTGGCTCAGAATATGAGGTTGCTAGTATAGAACTTCTAGAAAAATTCCACAGTCGTTGGCATACCTTATTGTGGGAGTAATTGGAAGGCCTCATTTGCATGCATGTCTTATCATGGGAATGGATGAGGGTTCATATAAAAAAAAATTATAAGTTATCTCAAAGGTTAAGCACTTGGAAGGGTTGGTTGGCTTCTCAAGGTCTGTAGGTCCTGAGGAAGGCCAGATTGGTTTGGTTTTGTCAGTTCCACTTCCTTAACTGTAAATGGTGGGTTGAATCATATCATAGTAGCCTCTCATCACATGTTTACCCCAATGAACTGGTTAACTTGGGTAAATGTGGGAGGATGTTGTTATAAGGGCTTCCTTGTGTTGTAGCACAAAAGTGATGTAACAAATCATATCATAGGAACAAACATTTCATGGTTTTCTCCTGTTTGAGTGTCCATGTAAAATTTCTTTGTATTGATTCGATGTGATATTATTCTTTATCATTGTGATGTTGATATAGATTAATGTGATCTAATAGTTAATGATAGATTGAAGTTAAAAGTATTATTGAAGGATCAAATTATTCACCCACTCTCCTAGTTAATTCCAACAAATAATTCATGGCCAAGTGTCGCTATCAAGGGACCAACATTATGGGGATCCACATCCTGAGTGTATAGATGTGAAGAGGGAGAAATTGTGGATGTGTGAGTTACCAACTCGGCCTTTGTTTTTCCACCCCTCTTGTGCGCCTTTTTATTTTGCTTGATTTTTTCTTTATATTACTATTTGTAGCTCAAATAATTTCTCATTAGGGTTGGTACATTCAAGGGTTCCTTTTTATGATGTAAAGGAGAAACATGTGCTTAGGAAATGGGTGATGTCCATGATGAGTGGGGTAGAGATCATGAAAATATTTTGCCCATATGATAATGAGTATATATCCTGACCATCATTTTCATTTTGATATTCTTTTATTTTACTTTCTGGCCATGATATGCTCTTTCCTTTTCTTTTAGTTACATTTACCTCCTAGAGTGAATTTCTAGGCCCTACCTAGGTATGTGGATGTATGGGTGCCAAATACTAGAGAACTAATGGTCAGTTGAACCAAAAGAATGGAGGTGGAATATGGGCTTGTAATGTAAGATGGAAAGTGGTAAGTATGGAATAGGGATAGATAGAACACACTATCTTAATTAAGGGTTCCTAAGTAGTGCCCCTCCTAAACCCATTGGGCCATTAGGGGAGGTCCCATTAGACTAGGACCAAAGATTAACCACCTATTTAAGGTGTGGGAACAAGATCACAACCAAAACCCTTATTTTTTCCAGGTTTCCCCATAACAATATCAAAATCCCAAATACAAACAAGCATAAGAACTTGATTACAAAATTAATAAAGTACCTTTTGATTAGAAGCCCACCTTCATCCGTGTGCTCTTACCAGATGGGTGCGAAGGTATATGATTGATGCATGTGACAGAGTTAAAATGGCATGTTATCGGCTAGTGGTGACTGTCAGGGGCTACATGGCTAGCCTACTGGATGTGAGGAATGGGAGAAATTTTTTCTCTTATAGAGTCACCCACTTTGGTGGGTAACAAGGCCATATTATATAGGGTTCCTTAACAAGGGTTTTGATTTTATTTCATTCCTTAGCTGATCTTGCGGTTGAAGGCTTTTCCATTTAGAGGGATCCCTTCTCATATCATTTTGGTTTCATAGCTTGTCTTAATTAGGAAAGATGTTAATTTAAATTCTAGGGTTTTATCCTCTTTCCCTAATCCAAAAGCATTAGGTTAAAAACTTTAAGAGGGGAATTCAACCTGATCCCAATTGTCTTAGTGGAGATAAGGCACTTAAGCCCTAGCCCTAAAGACAAAACATTTTTTTCAAAATTATAGTTCTTATCTCATATTTTACATAAATCCAAAAATCCAAAAATGTATTAAAATACAAAAAAATGAAAAAATAGAGCAAATACGTCGTAAAAATAAAAAAAATTAAAATTAAACCATTGGAAAATTTTAATTTATCATCTAGAACAAAGTTTGCAAATCAAAACTTTAGTCTAGACACTTTTTCTTGGGAGTTGTGCCTATATTCTTAATCTAATGGCTCAAGTGGAAAAAAAATCCTCTTCTTTGTGCTTTTAAGGGCAATATAACATTTATTTTGAGGCTTTTAAGATGTACCCAATTTTGGAATTTTATCATAGCAATACTCTTGCAAGGATTAGTAAGACCCTAAGCCTATGGATTCATGTAGAAAGGTTGTCTCTAACTACCTCAAGCCCTAGTTTCATTTATGAATTGTTTTAAATGTGTATGATTTGGAAGTGATTTGAGCCACCCAAAGTATTACAAATTATTTTATCTTGAATGTGGGATTTTATGGTTTTGAACTTAGGAGAGTGGTCCTCTTTTCTATGCAAGTTTGGTTTAGATTATTGTAGATTTTTACTTCTTTCATATATTTTTTTATTGTTGGGCTAAAATTCGCCTCATAATTTAATTCCCAAGCAAAATCACCTAATGATATTTCATCCTAGATTATTTTCACACTATCAGTTTGTTTGTAAGACTCTCCAAATTTGGGATTTTCTTCATTTTCTATCATTTTGGAAATCTAGAAGTGTAGGATAATGACAAGATTTTCCAAAATCAGACTAAAATTTCAGAAGGCAATCAAAGAAAATTCATTTTGCTTGATGTATGTATCTTTCCCACTCTTTCCCACACTCTTGAGTACCAAAGGTAATAATTCATTGTGGTATTTAAGTGGGTACTCAAGTGCTAGTTTGTATTTTATTAGATACTTATTCATATATAGGGTTTAACACTCTTTAAAATTATCTCTTAACTTTCATTATATATAAGTGTTTCTAGGCATTGATCTTTTAACTTGTTGGTGAAGTGTATGTAGATTGGGATACCCTTCATGGCTTTTTAGGAGTTGGCCTAAACTGAGGGGATATTTTGTGTAGGTGACTTTAGGCATACCTCTTATGTGCTTACCGCCAAGAACCTTATCTTTGACCTTGCCAAGCCTTGTTAATTTGGGTGGTAATAGTACCCATATATCTAGTCAGAGGAAAGGATACCCATGCTAGGTTATTTGTGTCCATTAAAAGTGTCCTTCTAATTTCTTGGCCTCAAATGCTTATAAGTTTCCTTTAGGGCCTAACTCTTTGGTTTGTTCCCTTGATCGTATCCAAGCTATATATTCTCATAATCAATGCTCAAAAACTCATAACGTTGACTATTCTCATCAAGAGATCAAGGATTCCCTTGAAAAGTCCTTTTCGGTGAGTCAAGGAGTTGTTGATGGCCTTAGATGCAGGGAAAATTTTAAGGATGGAAAATTATCTTGAAGTTTAAAAACATTGGTGAATCTCACTAGTCCCTAATATCCAAAATATAATTTTTTTATTAATGTACTTGTAAAATTATTCAAATTTAAAATGATTTTTAGGCAGATAGGCCTTTCTTTTAAATCAGTGCACCTCTAAATTTTGTCAACACTTATCCTCTCCATTTAACATCTAGCACACATTTTTATGCCCACTCTTCTCCTCTCTAGTTGACACGTTTTGCTCATAATTTGACCTTTGTTTAACTACGTTACAGTTGGTTTGCTGAAATGCGGGATAAGTAAAACAAATTGACTCGGTAGTTTTTTGAAAAACCTGGAATGTGCCACGATGAGAGGTCATGGAAAGATTCTCTTTATCGTTGGTTTATTGCAATCTGAGATAAGTACAATGAATTGAGAGGTAGTATTTTGAAATACGCGAAAGGTGCTACGAATTGAGAGGTCATGGCAAGAGTCTATTAAAAACTGTAGTGGGACTCATTCGCCATAGAAATGTAGAGGTTTAGTATGGCTTATTCGTTAATGGCAAAAAAAACCTGGCGGGGACCATCGAACTTTGATGATGAGAACTAAGTCGATAGTGAAGGGAAGGGTCCAATCCATGGATTGTCGAAGAGCATATGCAACTTATTGTTATTATAAATTTACATCGAGAAGGATGCAGGAGCTTTCTCGTCGGAGCATCTAGTATGTAGTTGTGGTAAACAGGAAAATGTTATTCAACTTTCACAACATTTAAGTAGCCATACATTAGCTTAGCTCTAGCTCAACATTAATCTATGTTGCTTTGCATTCTAGGATGGAGTCAGGAATGTGCTAAGGTGAATTCTCCAGCACAAAATATCATATGCACATCTTGTCAATTGTTGAATTTATGTTTTAACTTCTAGTTCGTATGCAGAGCATTTCATTTGAAGATCTGTGTTCTAATGGGTACATGATCACACCATGAACATAATGTTTGTGCTCAATGACATCCTTTCTAAGACCTGAATAGTTTGTTAACATCCTATTTTAAAGATGTTTCCAAATAGTTGAATAGTTTTTCAACATCCTATTTGAATGTGTTTCCAAATAGTGCAAGCTGCTAGAGGATGTCCCATGTGTTGAGCAGAAACACAACCTTATTGTGTTGAGGGTAATGTTGCAGTTACAAAAATAAAACAAAATTATCTATACCAATAAGATAACCAACTTTCAAATATAAAATTTCTATTTATGGCCCATGTAGTGATTACGATTAATATGCTCAAACCCAAAGATAACTAGAATTAGGAAGAGCTTTTACCCAAGAATTCTCTCAGAAGAAATTTTTGCAGCATAAAGAGTACTATGTCCAGTCTCTTTTCACAACGTGTTTAGTTGTTGCACTTAATGGAAAATGAGTCCTAATAAGTTGTTATTAAAAATCCAAACATCAACGTTAAAGTATAACTCCACATCAAGAACATATTCTAAGGATTTATTCGTCAAATTTTTTAACTATAATTGTGAAAATCATACTTGGTTTTGCAATGGTTTCGTATGTGCTTCATTCATGATGACGATGATACTAGTACCGCATTAGTGTATGCATTTCTATTATCTCGTTAGCATGCCATTACAATCATTGGTTGTTTGGGTGAAAGGGACAAATTTGCAAATGAAATGACATCGTTTCTTTTCATTTAGTCAAAATTTTATAGATAGCCTCTTGCAATGACGAATGGAGAGAAGTGCTAAGAACTAACAAGATTTATATTTGTAACATGAAATCAGATTTAATTTTTAATTTTTAACAGGAAGTAATATTTAATTTTATATGGATGTGAGTGCATACAACAAATATGATCAGGTGCTCAGTGTAAAAGCTAAAAAATTAAAGTTCTCGGAATTGATTGAAAACTAAACAATCGCGATTGGCCCATCGCCAGCAATCCGACGCACTTCCTTTCATCAAAAAATGACTCCAGATGAAGAAGTTATATCCCGCTGACCGCCATTCAGAACAGGTGAACTTTTAAAAAAAATTGCAGAACAATGACAGGTTGATGACATGGCAGCCCGGTAAGCATGCAGGGAATATTCTTCAATTTTTTCCCAGTGGCACTATGACAAGTGTCACAGCAAGATTCGCCAGTTTGGTTTGAAAGTGAAATTTTTTTTATATATCTTCTCCTATGGTTGAATTCAAATTTTATATATATATGAGGGGCAACCCAACTAGAGGCTGACATGTGGTGCAGCTAGGGGCCGCCACGTGCCCCGTCTGGTGGACCCTTTCCAACTCTAAGGTTCGAATTTCATATTTATCCTATGGTCATATTAATTTATATGGTGGCATATTATTTATCCTAAGGTTCAACCTATATGGTGGGAGGCATATCTTATATACAAAGTCCGAACATTTTGGTGGCACTCATATATTATATTGGGTCGAATTATTATATGAAACCAAAGTTTAACTATGGTGGTCCGCGAATTACATTATATAAATTCTGAATATTGTGGGCTAAAAATTTTTGAACTATATATATTTGCAGAAAATGTTTATACCACAAGTTGGGCAGAGGTCGGGGCTCGACTCCACGACCTCCCCAAAACCACCGGCACTGTGTGCCAATAGACCACGGGTTGAAACTTAACTATCTACGATTTTGACATATATTTGTATTATTCGATTTTTTACAATGGGGGTTTGGAGGGGGAGAACCCCCTCCCATGCGACCTCCCCATACGATTAAGACCACAATACCGGTGGACGGATTTTTACAACCACAGGATTATGGTTAAGTGTGGGGTTTATTACCCCTTAACCCATGATTATGGTGCTAAACATTATGTTAAACCAAGATTTGTATTAAACCCCGCTAATCATGCTAATCACACTTATCCACAATTAATCTGAAGTTTAATTAATTTAACTCATAGATTAACTTGGCGGAGTTTTAGGGGCGCCACCAAATTCGGTGGGACTTCCAACTTTGGCAGACTTATCTGGAGTCTTCTCTAGATTTGGAGGATATTTCCTAGGAAAATTGAATGAGCCATATCTTGAGCAATTTTTGACCAATTTTGGCTTAGGAAGAGTCATTCATAGCATATTTCCATGCTCTTGTCCATTAGTACAGATTGCAGAGGCAGAGGAGAAATTATAAAGGTGTTTTTGTCACTTGGAAGAAAAAGGAAGCCTAGGGCCACCAGGGGGGAAGGCCATGCCTAGATCAGTTGAAGGCCAAATTGAGAGAATGAATAGTCATTTATGATAGATTTTTACATTCTGGACTCATTGGAGTATCTTTCAGGAGTTGTAGGTGAATGTAAATATAAATTTTTGTACTTTTGAGCTAATATAGAGGCCCAAGCCATGGAAACTGAACCAAGGAGATGTAGCCCAAGAGGGGTGAACTCCTTCATCAAAAACTTATGTTGATGGATCAATTGTGATGGATTGTTGTGTATTTTTTTGTTCTTATTCAGAATTTGATTTTCATACTTTAATCTCTTGAATTCAAACATAATACTCAGTTAATTTACCTGTTTGACACACATAAGCAACAAGGAACTTATGTACATCAAGCATAAGATCAAAAAATAAATTTTAAATCTGAAGATGAAATTAGCATAGAAAAACTGACATTCATACTCAGATCAAGTTGGTATTAGACCTTGGTTGAAAGGAAAGTTTATTTTCTTGATAGTTTCTTGAATTTTGTGCAAGTTTATTGGTTGCAAGTTTGTGATGCTGACAAGGTTAAATTTGCAGAGAGGTGAAGGGAAATTGTTGGTTGCAAGTCTTGAGATTAGGACTAGAAGAAGGAGAGCTACAATAGCACCATCTTCACCCAAAGTTTAACTCATAACTGCACTTAAAGCACCTCAGGATTTGTCTCAAGAAGATGAGATTGAAGAGGTACAAGTTGTACAAGAATTTGAGTTGATTGAAGAGGTACAAGCATCAAAACTTGAGCTTGAATCCATAGCCATCATGTCAGGTGTTGAAGAAACTGAAGGTCATTTATAATAGGATGATGTCAAGAGAGACTTCAATGACATAAAGAGGATGGTTAAAATTATGTTTGATGCATTTACTGCTAGGATGGCAAGAGAAGGTTCTGAGCCTCCACAAGGAGAAGGAACTTCAGATGATAAGAAGGATGAAGAGAAGAGTTCAAAGGGTAGTGGAGGAAATCCACCTCCATCTCCACCATATTCATCATCCTAATCTTCTCCATTAGCATCATATTCCACTTCCAACACAAAAACTAACCACACTCACTCAAAATCCACAAGAGGAAAAACACCCTTACTGAAACTAGATGTCAAATTTGAGCTTCCAATGTATAATGGGGAGGTAAATGCAAAGAGGCTTAATAATTGGATATGTTAATTGGAGGTGTATTTCAGAATTCAGAACTTTCATGAAGATGGTATAAATATTCATTTGGCTTCTTTGAGGATGGAAGGATCTGCACTTGTATGGTGGGAAGCAAGGACTCAAGAAGAGATTAAAAACTATGGTAATATCTCTATGTCTTGGTCAAGTTTTATTGTTTCCATTAAAAGGAAATTATATCCCTCAGATTACATGAAAAAAGGCCATTATGGATTGGCAGAATTTTAGACAGTTGAAAGGGAAAAGTGTGCAAGATTATACTCATGAATTTAGGAGAAGAGCTCTTATTTTGGGTATTAATTTATATTCTAAAGAAATTTTGTTAAAATACATTGGGGGTTTGCACAGTTACCTTAGGCACACTATTCTCATGTTTAATCCCACAAACATAGATGAATTTTGTGTTCAAGCCACACACTTAGAAGCAAGAGGGAAATAGAACATAGATAAGAAAAGTGATAGTGAGGGTAAAGGAAAGGGAAAGTTTTATGGAAGAGGAAAGAGAAATAGCTCTGTCAAAAGAGAGAAGGAAAAACTAACATGTAAACAATGTTTGAAAAATGGCCATGATGAAGACCATTTTTGGCAACTTCATCCAGAGTTAAAGCCAAACAAATTGGAAGCCAAAGAGAAGGGGAAAATTGTTGCTATAGTTAAACATGACTTAGGGTCAGATTCAGGAGATGAGACAAAGATTACAGCCATGGGTTTGAAAGGTAAGAACATAGCAAGCACTAGTTCTTCAAATTGTTCCAGTGTTACTCAATATGAAGATACAAGAATATAAATTTTCCATATTAGAGTTGTCTCTAAACATTACACTTTTTGATAGTGGGTCACAATCTAACTTGATTTTCGAAGACTTGGTTAAGAAGCTAGACCTTGAAACTGTTAGACATCCAAGACCTTATCCATTAGGGTGGATATGCAAGAATCCAAACTTGCAGGTTACAAGGAAGTGCATACAAAGATTCACCATCATTTCAAAGTTTCTTGATGAAGTTGAACTTGATGTGGTGCTGCTTGAGATATCAGGTATTGTATTGAGAACTCCTTATCTGTATTCTAGGAAAGCAGTATTCATTGCCATGAGAATAAGTATCACTCTTTTAAAGATGGTATTGAGTACATAGTTAGAGTGCATAAGAAGAACACAAGTTTGTCTCTTATACATGCAAGAGAAATGAAGAGGATAGTGAATGCAAGTTAGAATTTGACATTGTTAATGATCAAACAAAGAGATCTTTTGAATCAAAACTTTCAAAAATATGCTTATGCTTGTAATGAGATGTTTAAGGATTCTAACAGGTTTCCTTTGAAAGGATGTGAACAAGATGTAAAACATTTGTAGTAGTCAACATCAACGTTGACCAGTGTTGGAAACAAGATGTCGGTGCAAGAGAGTGCAAAGGTCAAAGAGAAAATGACAAATAAGTTTGACAAATAAGGCATGGGTTCCACAAATTATTGTTTTTGGTTTCCAAAAGGTACATGGCAATAGCGAAGATACTTCGCCAAGAGTCAACGCAAGTACAAAGCAAGATCAGTTAAGAATCGCGATGGTGACAGTGTGCAAGGTGAGACATTTTTTAAGTTTACTTTGATTAATGAACAAGGTAGGAACAAGGTGGTTTCTACAAGAACAAATTGTTGCTTTGCAAATTCATGGAAATTGCAGCATGATGGTGTCAATGACAGCAAGAGAAGGTCATAAGAATCAAGGAAAAATTTAAGTTTTTGTGAAAAGCTTCAATTGATGAAAATGGGAAAATTTCAGTGGAGAGAGACTGGAAGGGTGAGGGAACAATACCCTCATCCACATGTTCATTAATCAAAGTATTTTGGGTTCCAAAAGGCTTATAGTGGGGAGGAATGATCAGGTGCTTAGTGTAAAATCTCAAAAATGAAAGTGCTCAGAATTGATAATTGATTGGAAATTGAACGACTACGACCGACCCATCGCCAGGAATCTGTAACACTTCGTTTCGTTGAAAATTGACTCTGAATTAAGAAGTTATAGCCCGCTAACCGTCGTTTAGAATAGGTGAATTTTTAAAAAAATGCAGAAAAGTGACATGTTGATGACATGGAAGCCCAGTCAGCATGCAGAGAGTATTCTTTAGTTTTTTCTTAGTGGCACTATGACAAGTGTCACAACAAGATTCACCAGTTTGGTTTAAAAGTGATTTTTTTTTTTTTTTATATCTCCTCCTAAGGCTGAATTTGAATTTATTTATTTTTTATATGAGGGACAACCCAACCAGAGGTTGACATGTGCTGCACCTAGGGGTCGCCACGTGCTCCCTCTTGTGGACCCTCTCCAACTCCAAGGTTCGAATTTCATATTTATCCTATGGTCGGATTAATTTAAATGGTGGCATATTATTTATCCTAAGGTTCAAACTATATGGTGGGAGGCATACCTTATATACAAATTCTGAACATTATGCTGGCAATTCATATATTATATTGGGCCGAAGTATTATATTAAACCAAAGTTTAACTATGGTGGTCTACAAAATACATTATACAAAGTCTGAATGTTTTGGGTTCAAAGGTTTTGAACTATATATATTGGCGGACAAAAGTTTATACCACAAGCTAGGCGGAGGTTGGGGCTCGACCCCACAACCTCCCCCAAACCATTGGCGCTCTGTGTCAATAGACCATGGGTGGAGACTTAAATATCTACGTTTTCAACATATATTTGTATTGTTCGGTTTTTTACAATGGGGGTTTGGAGGGGGCTAGCCCCCTCCCATGAAACCTCCCCGTACGACTAAGACCACAAGACCGACGGGCGAAGTTTGATAACCACACGATTAATTTAAGTGCGGGGTTTATTACCCCTTAACCCATGATCATGACACTAAACATTATGTTAAACCAATATTTGTATTAAACCACGCTTATCGCGCTTATCCACAATTAATCCACAGTTTAATTAATTTAACTCATAGATTAACTTGGCGGATTTTAGGGGCACCACCAAATTCGGAAAGGCTTCCAAATTTTTTGGACTTATCTGGAGTCTTCTCCAGATTTGGAGGAGATTTCCTAGGAAAATTGAATGAGCCATGTCTTGAGCAATTTTCAACCAATTTTGGCTCAGGAAGAGTCATTCCTAACAGATTGGCATGATCTGGATCCATTAGTATATTTTTCAAAGGTAGAGGAGCAATTATAAAGGTTTTTTTGTCACTTCGAAGAAAAAATAAGCCTAGGGCCACCAAGAGGGAAGATCATGCCTAAATCAGCTGAAGGCAAAATTGACAGAATGAATAGTCATTTCTGATATATTTTGACATTCTAGACTCATTGGAGTATGTTTCAGGAGTTGTAGGTGAATTTAAACAATAATTTTTTCACTTTTGAGCTAATATAGAGACCCAAGCCATGGAAGTTGGACCAAGGAGATGTAGCCCAGGAGGGGTGAACTCCTTCATCAAAACTCTATGTTGATGGATCAATTGTGATGGTTTGCTGTGTATTTTTTTTTTTTGTTGCTTAGAATTTGATTTTCATACTTTAAGCTCTTGAATTCATACATAAAACTCAGTTAATTTACCTGTTTGACACACATAAGCAACAAGGAAACCTATGTACATCAAGCATAAGATCAAAAAATAAAATTTAAATCTGAATATGAAATTAGCACAAAAAAACTAACATTCATACTCATATAAAAATATAATTTTATGTTTCAATACACTCCACACTATCGTTTTCCACTTACGCAGTGTTTTTATTTCACCCACAATATTTTTTATGAGTAACATTGATATTCTCCATGTTAAATCGAACATTGCCTCTATGTGTCAAATATTTTAATTTAAATTTCAAAGCTATTTGTAACGGATCTTTTCTAACTACCCACCATTTGTTATAAATACATCATGAGTGGTTAATCTCTTGTGTCTTAACTAGAAATACAACCTAGGAGCATTTTTTTAAATAAAAATATTAATCTTAGATAATTGTTTTGTTTTTGTTAAAAGTCCAAACTTTGTTAAAGCCTTCTATTATAAAAATGTGAGAAATTATAAATATGTTTAAATCAATTAGCGTCATTGTCTCAATAATTGAGATCATGTCAAGTAGATCATTTATGTCCTCCAACTAAATAGCAGATTCCTCTCAATAACGTTTTGTATTAGTTAATGCTTTATTACTGAGTAGAAATTTTTTGTCCTTATTATACCTTTGTTGTGTGATATTAAGAATAATTTCATAAGAGAAATTTAATTAGAGATCGATGCTTGTTAATGCCTTTTCTGAGTTATTTGTTCAATTAAGATATTTTTGGGTTAACATTTTTTTGTTAAACATTAAGCTGTGTTGAAATTAATATTTTGGTTGAAGTATATACTAATCATTGTTTCACAAGATGCAAAGAGACATTTGTTGGGAAAAGAGAGGTCGATAGGATTGTTAAATTGAAAAAGTTTTACTTTGGTTTGAAATAATAATTGTTGTATTAGATATAAGTTGTTTGATAGGATTGTTAAATTGGAAAAGTTGTACTTTGGTTTAAAATAATAATTGATGCATTCGATTTAGGTTGTTTAATATATTTGAGTTAAGTTAATAATACACCATTAAAATAATAATTGAAATATTGAAATGAAGGTTAACGACCATATTATAATAAAATTAGCTATCTTTTAAAAATATATTAAAAAAACTTACTAAACTAATACCAAAAAAAAAATTGCTTATAAAAGACGTGATACTTTCTAAATATATGAAAGGATATTAACAACAAAATGTTAATAAAAGACAATAATTGTTTAGTGAATTTAATTATCCATGCCTCCACCCGCTAAGAAAAGTACCTCTTTAATTCTCAGATAATCCATCATCGAATTTAAAATTACACATTACTTGACACGTTTATGTATTTTTTCTAAATAAAAAGAGAGTAACTGGTAATCATGAATATTTCCATGATGTCTGGATCGACTGTTTTCAATTTTGTTTTTTCTATGTTCAATTTTGCGATGAATTACTTTCTCATATATATATATATATATTTGTGTGTGTGTGTACTTTATCACTTAATAGAAAGTAGTGTTTCTTTGTGGAAAAAAAACTAGTAATCATGAATAAAGCATGACCATCCGAAAAACAATCTTCCAAATTCATTGTCTGGTATCAAGTTCACATCAGAGCCTTTTATTTGTTTAATTAAATACGAAACAACATTTTCAAGCCTTCATTCCATCTTGTTGTTTGAAGTTTGACTTAGATTTCTCACGAAACAACATTGTCGAGCCTTCATGCCATCTTGTCGTTGCTCTTGAGGCTATAATTGCATTGTCAAATTTTATGTTACATAAATCTTGATTCTAGATATTTAAAATGTTAATATTTAGCTCTAGGGTGGAAACATGAAGCTGGGTTACACTTTTGTGAGAATTGGGGGCGGAAAATTTTTTTCAGTAATAGTTCAGCCGAACATTTTTCAAATTTCGACCGAACTTTGTAAGAGTTTGGCCGAACTTTGTAAGAGTTCGGTCGAACTTTGTAAGAGTTCGGCCGAACTTTCTTATAAAGTTCGGCCAAACTCATGATTCCGTTTAGATTGATGGCACACTGACGGCGCGGGCAAACAGAATTTTTGCCAGAGGTTGGAAAACCGGAAACAAAATTTCGGCCGAACTATGAGTTCGGCCGAAGTTTTACTTTTAAAATAGTTCAGCCGAACTATTTTCTATAAATAAATCGCCCGCGAGTTTTGACAGTTTACAGTTTTCGTTGTGCGCACGTGTTTTTTCGCTGTGTCTGCGTTGTTGCTGCTACCGTCCGCCGTGGTGCTCCTGCCGTCCCCGCTCGTGGTGCTCCTGCCGTCCGCCGTGGTGCTCCTGCCATCCCCGCTTGGGTATGTCACCAAACTTCTTGCCTCTTTCGAAAAATGCTGAATGCCGAATGCTGAATGTCGAATTACATTGAAATGTCAAATTTAAATGTCATTTTGAAATATATTGGTTATGGTTTTCTGTTCTGGAAAATGAGTGAAGGGTTTATTCGAAATGTTATGTTTTTTTTTGAACTAAATACAAAATACATGATATGTGATCTACCAAGTTACAATTTTGTTAATCGTATTTGGCTGGTTGAGCATGTAATGACGAGAGTCTAGTATAGTAGTAAAAATTGATTACAATTGGGTGGATTCCGAAATATTGGAGCTCGAGTTCTACATCGGACCACAAATAGTGGAAGCCGAAAGGTGCGTGACTTGGCGTAATTCAATAGCAAAGGCCAAAGTCTGTGGCCTGGTTACATATCAAAGGCCGAAAATCTGTCCCCGAAAGGGACATATGCCAACGCGAAAGTGAGAGGTTTTTGCCAATGCCAACATCCACATCAACTTATATCCTATTATCATATCTAGAAGAAAAATGGCAATGCCAACTAAACCATATGCTCCACGCTCTCACTCATCGTCATATGGACGTTTCGTTGGGGTGAAACTCAATGTTTGAAAGCATTGTAGTTGTGAAATGTCAAATGTCGCCTCTTTCGAAAAATGCCAATGCGAATGCCGAATGCCGAATGCGGAAACTCTGTAGGTTCACTCTGGTTCGAAATATTTTATGATAGCTGTCATAAAATCTGGTGATGGCCTGAAGATAAATTTTTGCAGTGAACATAACAGATTTTTATGATAGCCACTATTCTGAAAACAGTGATTTGACCGAAAATATTGCTTTGAAACACATTTCCCAAGCAGATACAATGTTCAAAGTCCCATTCTTGAAACCCTTTCTTGGAGTCTCTCTCTAGCTAGAACTGCACCTACACTCTGCAACTAGCCAAAAAACAGATTTGAAATATTTGACTAATTTTTTATATAATTGAAATTCTAAATCAGATGATTTTCTCCATGCTAGATGCAGTCCTACCTAATGAAATGTGTAGTACTGCTTTTGGGAAACTCGTTCTACCTCTAGAAACTCTCTTTGGAGACTACCAACTACTCGCACTCTTGCCTACAACATGCACTGACTAATTGGGTTGCATAGCACTACCACTAGGGAACTTGTTCTTGCCTCTTTTGTTGGAAATATTTGCCTCCCTTCTTGACTGGAATGTTGGAAACCTGTTCTTTCTTGAAACCCCTTTTTGGAGCCTCTCTCTAGTTAGAACTGCACCTACACTTTGCAACTAGCCAAAAAACAAATTTGAAATATTTGACTAATTTTTTATATAATTGAAATTCAAAAACAGATGATTCTCTCCAAGTTTTAATTGTTTAAAACATGATTGTTAGAGAAAATCTTTCTCTGGGATACAAGAAGGCTGAAAGATTTTTTTTCTTGTATATTTGAAGCTCTCCATTATTATATAAAAGGATTTTTTTGCTTGTATATTTTTATGCTCTTTGCCATAGTAATTTCATAGTGTATGAAGTTTTAAATTGTTTTTATTATTTTTATTATATGTTGGATGTGATTTTGATTGAAAATGCTTCTTTTTTATTTATTAATTAAAAAAAAATTATTAGAAAAATTATTTCTTTAAGCCTTGGAATTTACAATCAAAATTAGAAAATGTATTTATATCTAAACTATTTATGAAAAGTTTAATATTGTTTGATTTTCTCTACCATGTCCTTTTTACATATATATAGAATAATATTATTTGTAGTTTCCGATTTTTTGTAACATTTTACTACCATAATCAAAATCTATAGAAATAATAATCTAACATTATAATATCTTGAAATGGAGCTAGCCAACTCAAATATAGTATTGCAAATCCCTGGCTAAGTTATATGAGGATTACATATGGTCTTGAATGAGCATTTGGACTCTTTAGATATGCGTACCAATTATGTTCATATAACACAACAAATAGATGATTCAATACAAATGTCACATAGAAGTCATATTTATCTCATGGGCCTTCAACTTAAATTATATATCTAGCATTACATTAATCTATAGGAGATAAATCAAAGAAGCATTTGAATGTAAATTAAACATGTGTAATAATTATATGTCCTTTCTAGTTCAATAAATAGATAATAATTTGGCTCAACTATGCCTTGTAGATGTTTTCCTTTAAACCTTTACTTTCATAGCACATTTTCATCAAAAATTTTATTTGTCAATTTGGACTCTTTAGATATGCATACCAATTATGTTCATATAACACAAAAAATAGATGATTCAATACAAATGTCGCATAGAAGTCATATTTATCTCATGGGCCTTAAACTTAAATTATATATCTAGCATAATACATTAAGCTATAGGAGATAAATCAAAGAAGCATTTGAATGTAAATTAAACATGTGTAATAATTATGTCCTCATTTAATATGTACAATATGTTTGGTTGAATCCACATGAAAAACAAGACTCCCAACCATGAGAAGAGGAAATTACATCCTATTTCTCCCCCTAGCACAATTACCAGTACAGTTAGAATTTAACAGCCCCAAACTGGATTTTACTCTCAGGTACTGGAACCTCTACAAAGGTTCGACCTGGAAACATAGTTTTTCCTTAGGTTTCTCCATTGGTTCTATGTCCAACTTGGATAACCTACAACAACATCCTTCTTTTCATTTTTTATATCCCCTTTTGGATAACCATAATATCTTGAAATGGAGCTAGCCAACTCAAATATAGTATTGCAAATCCCTGGCTAAGTTAGATGAGGATTACATATGGTCTTGAATGACCATTTGGACTCTTTAGATATATATCTAAAGAGTCCAAAAGCTCATTCAAGACCATATGTAATACATAGCCTCCTCATCTAATATATAAAACTTTAATCCATGTGCTTAACCTTAACATTGACACAAATGGAATACAATTTTACTCATTGCTTTATGATAGAAAAATATGCGGATGAGTATTGCCCACATATCCGAAGTCAAAAGGGATAGATTAAAAAGGGATGCTCCGGTCATCTATAAAAGATAAATTAAAGAAGCATGACATATTAAAGTAATGTAAATTAGATATGCGTACCAATTATGTTCATATAACACAACAAATAGATGATTCAATACAAATGTCACATAGAAGTCATATTTATCTTATGGGCCTTCAACTTAAATTATATATCTAGCATAATACATTAAGCTATAGGAGATAAATCAAAGAAACATTTGAATGTAAATTAAAAATGTGTAATAATTATGTCCTCATTTAATATGTACAATATGTTTGGTTGAATCCACATGAAAAACAAGACTCCCAATCGTGAGAAGAGGAAATTACATCCTATTTCTCCCCCCTAGCACAATTACCAGTACAATTAGAATTTAACAGCCCCAAACTGGATTTTACTCTTAGGTACTGGAACCTCTACAAAGGTTTGACCTGGAAACATAGGTTTTCCTTAGGTTTCTCCACTAGTTCTATGTCCGACTTGGATAACCTACAACAACATCCTTCTTTTCATTTTTATATCCCCTCTTGGATAACCATAATATCTTGAAATGGAGCTAGCCAACTCAAATATAGTATTGCAAATCCCTGGCTAAGTTAGATGAGGATTACATATCGTCTTGAATGAGCATTTGGACTCTTTAGATATACGCACCAATTATGTTCATATAACACAACAAATAGATGATTCAATACAAATGTCACATAGAAGTCATATTTATCTCATGGGCCTTCAACTTAAATTATATATCTAGCATTACATTAAGCTATAGGAGATAAATCAAAGAAGCATTTGAATGTAAATTAAACATATGTAATAATTATATGTCCTTTCTAGTTCAATAAATAGATAATAATTTGGCTCAACTATGCCTTGTACTCAACTATGCCTTGTACATGTTTTCCTTTAAACCTTTACTTTCATAGCACATTTTCATCAAAAAATTTATTTCTCAATTTTTTATTATATATTATGTTTTTTAATTAATTAATAACGACCATTATTACCGAAAGGGATTTTACAAATTTATCTTTTATAAAATGAATTATGGGGGGCATATTGAGATGGTTATCTCACCTTTTACTGATTCTTCTAATATTCCTAGAATTTTATGAAAGAAAATATGAATTTGAAATGTTTGTATAAATTTAATGAGGATACATGAGTTGATTTGGAGAAGACCATCATCACTTATGTCTATATTGAGACAGGGCATCATCACAATAAAAAACCAAGTACAAATTGTAGTAATCCTAGAATCATGCTTTACATATAAGGTAAAATTGGGGAACTCATGACTTGTACTATAGATAAAAAACATTTACCCTTACCAAAAAATATATGATAAAAATTGACAAACTACGTAAGTTTAAGCTTAAGGGTATATAATCCTTCTTGCCTTACATATAGATAATGAAAATGATTGTTCCAAGTCTCATGTTGCTTCTCATGTTATTTTATAAACCTTGTTTGGAAAGAAAAACAGGAGGGCAGAAATGTAAGAAATATAAAACATAATGAAACACAATGTAAGAAATAGAGAACATAATGAAACAAACACATACATATATCTCTAGACAATCAATACAATTATTTTCCTATGAATCCTTATAGGAGACAAGCAACCCTAAGAAGTAATGATGCTCTAGACTCCTTTTTCCCTAGGAAATCCTTATGGGAGAAAAACAACACTAAAATGTAAACATGCTCTAGAGTTAGCTACTGAATTTTAGCGTGTAAGGTTGCTATAAAAACTTAACTTCATACATTTTTCTCTCTAACTTCACACTCCTAGTTGTATTTCCAACTATGGAACAAAATACAATAACACAAAATGGAACTCTTATTCCTCCTAGTGGCCAAGTATTTAACATAGCGTGATAGCCAATTAGGTGTAAGATTTGACTCTGTCAACCATTAACGAGGTTTGTGATTTTAGACCTTTTAGAGTCTTGTTAAAATTCCACATGTAGCTAGCTTGCCATGCATGAGTAATGGGGCTAAAATGTCATTCTCTCGTACCATGGTGGTCAACATGATAGGTCAACTTACTAAAGGCATAAATTTTTAATGAACTTAATTTGATGTTTTTCTTGTAGCATTGGATATATATGTCTTTAAGTGTAGAATAATGGTCAAGATTTCGGCACAAGGGATAATCGTTTGACCCCCAAAAATGTCATTTAATACCTCAAAATGACTCCAAAAGGTTTTAGACCCCAATTCTCCACCCACCATTAAAATGACCCTACAAGTTGATTCTTTCAGTTTTTTCACTCTATAAGCATCAAAATATAATATGACAAATAAGTTTTTTCAATTTTTTCAGTTGATCCATTTATGGTAAAGAAATCAAATAGTTCTATCAATTCCACCTTGCAACTCTAAGAGACATTGAATTAAATTTCATCTCAAGACAAGGCTTTGAGAGGACACTCTCAAAGCCAACCTTCATTATGGCTTTGAAACACATGGTAAGTATCAAGACTTAGCAACTTTATTTGCATAATTTTTTCTAGCATGGACCTTAATGTCATAGCCTTCTTTTGCCTAAATGAATGCAAATTTCCTTTCCATTTGGCTTGTGACATTCATAATTCATGCTCATGGAACATGATTGTGTTGCAATTGTGATAACATTTGCTGTATGCAGAAGCTAATAAAAAATGATCGAAAATGACATTTTTTCTCTGTTTTTTTGAATATTTAAGGAAAATTACACTAAGTAGCTTCCAACCTATGACCATCATGTCAAACTCATCTTAGGATATTGTCCAAGTAAGAGCCACTTAAGCAAGCAATCTAGTATACATGACTCCAATTTCAATTAGCAGCAAGGACAGTTCTAAGTATGGTGCAAACATTGCTCTAGATCCTCAATGGGGCATGTTTGATGACAATAATTTGGGGAGTGAGAGAGGGAGATGGTAGGAGAAAAAAATCAAGGAATCCTCCGGAAATTGAAAAATATATAACTAATAAGGTGGAAGACATTTGTAACCTAAGAGAGAAACCTGTGAGGAAATGTGTGAAGTTGGTATTACACACCCAATTGGACAACCTCGAGGAGAAAACATTTCTCCCACTTTATTTTTTGGCATAACCTAGTAAGTGTTATTCACTAGCATGTATTTTGTAAAGGCCTTTCAACCTAGTTCCCATTCAACTCCATCCACCAGGTTGTAGAGGATTCCAAACCTAATTTCATAAAAAGTAAGTTGGGGATGATCACATTGACTTGCTTGATGACATGTCTATGAAGATTAACTACCTTGAACTATTTTTTTGCGTAGGGAAAGAGTCACATTCCCATGTCTGAGCATGAAAACGTTCTTTGATATTGTTAATGCCTCTAGTGTTTACTTCTACAAGTTCTATAGGCAGAGTCTGTAAAGGGCCAGGTAGCCTCTAGATCTCATCTTTTATGAAAGGTGACATATCTATTAAATGCCCCTACAGTCAATCTCTGGAATGGATCTAAATAGAAGTTCTTCATTTTAATATCCGTAAAACACAACTACTTTAAGGTAAACTATGTACATGTGTCATTTCTTCCACAAACTAAAGTGTATAAGTAGGAAATTTTATACCAAGTGTGCTCCCACCATGTAAAGCACAATTTGGTGAACTTATCATTTTTATAATATCTTTTTCGATTAAATTTAGTTTCACACATGATCAATTATTGCTTTGAAAGTTGTGTTCTACATAATTTGTGTGCACTAAATTACAAATTGATTTTTTGAAATCTATTTTTTGTAATTGTCGACCAATACATATATATCATGGAGTATGAACAATGAAGATCAGTCGAATCCCATATGGAGGTTCAGGGATCGGGGAATGTTCACGGTATTTAAATATAATCTTAAATCTCCATACATGTGTACATATGGAATTGATTTTTTTATTAACTTTGAGTTAATTTAGTTGTTAATAAGTTTTATATTTTAATTTTTAGGAGGTAAGAGGAGAAGGGTTTCAACTCCATCCATGGAGCGTGGCCAAGGTTCAACCGGTCGAGGTATGAGTGGTAGCAGGTTGCGGGAAGGGGGTGATATTTATTCCCCCAAAGGCCAATCAACAGCTGCTGGTTCTCAACAGGGTCACTGTGGGTCTGGTTCTCAACAGCGTCATTCTGGGGTTGGTTCTCAGCAGGGTCATGTTGGAGATGATGTTAACCAACAACATCAAGGTTGACATCAATTTCAATATTTTTTCATTAAATTTGTACAACTTTTTTTACACGTGTTTTTTCTAATATACGAAATTATATATATATTGATGCAGAGGCTGAAAATGTTCGAGCCAGTGGTCAAAATAGACACAGGGCAGCGCACTACATTCAAGAAGAAGGTTGTCAACCCAACACAACTTATCCGGCTGAGATTACTGATATACCATGGGAAACGAACATGGCGGAATGTACCTTACAAAGGTGTCAAAGCCTTCATGCAAAATTGCAAAGAGATCTCGAGGCTTTGTCTCTAGCTGCTGAGAGTAGACAAAGCCTCGAAATAGTTACACATTCATTGGGTGAAATGGTAAATGTGTACAGAAATTTGGGGCCAACGACTAATTCGTTTGTAGAACTGATGAGAAAGAGAAAAGAAACAGTGATAGGTCCCGATAAATGGTAGGACATAAAACAAAGAGTTACAAGAGCAGATGCTAAGTCAATGTTTAATTATAAGGAAGGGCCAAAAAGAAAAATGTTGAAGGTGCAGTATTTCAAGCACCCAGATAAAGATGCTTATTTGTATGATCGACATCTTGCGGCCTTTGGAAGGCTTCAATGGAACGATGAGGTTCCTGTTTATTTTGCACAAATATTTTATGCAGAATTTTTTTTGGGTATGAAACCTGACTACAATGACCTTCCTTCAGAATTTTTTGGCCCGGGGAGAGGTCGATTATATCAACGTAAGGGCGCTAAGCGAGATGTGGAGTTGCCTCGCCCTGAGTCGCCATTGGTGAGTCGACCGTTTCGAGTCGAAACCCAGCGATCAGAGATGGATGCGACTTCTCAAATAAGTCATGAAGCAAGAGATGTTATGATCGACAATGTTAATAGCGGATTGAGTGGAGTCGATCTTTGTTTAAATCGACAAAGAGCACGTGAAAATGCACGTGCCAATTTTGTTTATCGTACAGATGAGGAGATTTACAACATGAATGTTGAAGATCTCCGAACATATGCAGTAAATTGTCGCAATGGTCTGCAAGACCTAATTTTTCACGAGGAAGAGGGCACCAGAACGGTATGTGTTAGTGACCTTAAGGTTTGACATTATATTTACATATACATGTGTAAAATCTGTAATAAATACATGTGTATGTACATGTATACATTTATTTGTATGTGTACATTAATCTAACAAAAATGTATGATTATATGTTAAAACACCATTTGCAGTTCTCAGGCATGATGTGTGATGAAAATGTTAATATTACATTTGGGACCTCCGGTTCAAACGATGCAGATGGGTCTGACCATCATGATATGTTGGCACATGTATGTTAGTGTTTTTTAAGTGACTCTAAAATAAATAATTGTTGCCACACATGTACATGTATGTATATATATAATTTGATAAAATGTTTTAACAGGTACCGATTCCATCTGATGTTTTTGGGATGGCGGTACCTTCTTCTTCCTTAGGAGATATACCTTCTACTTCATTGGGAGATGTGCCACAAGTATGGACAATTTTTCACAAGTTCAAAATTTATGTTTAAAAGTTATATATATATATATATTCTACCTCAAAAAGTTCCATTAAAAATTGAGATATATAGAGAGAGAGATCTATATTTTGAGTTATTTAAAAAATTTTGAATTTAGGTTCCTATAGAAGATTTTTTTAATCTGGGGACTCTAGCGACGGAGATAGGAACATCCACAACATTTGAACAAGTTGTCTTTAGTTCCTTTTTTTAATATTATTGAAAATAAGTTTATATATGTACATGTGCATTTTCATTTGAAAGTTTTTAATATATATATATATATATATATATATATATAACTGTACATGTATATTGTACAGTTTACCACTGCAGATGTTCCTATGGGAGAACCTGTTCATCAAATGGAGAGGGAACCTTACGAGGTATTGCATGATTTTTTTGTTATATTTTGTTTTTTACATGAAGTTCTAGATATATATATATTCTCATTCATTTTTAAAACTTCAAATTTTAATGTTCAAGTACATGTGCATTGTGTATGTAGGTTTCCTATTCACAGGATAGGGCGCAGACTGAGACCCAGACGCTAGATCCTCCATTTGATGGACATGAGTTACAGTAGATTTGATTTCAAAATTTAGATGGTTTTAAAATTTGTTAAACTTGATACAGTTTGATACTCAAGTGATATTTACAATTTTGGATATATTTTATTACATTGTTACTATATAATTTGTTTTATTTAATTTTTGGATGGTTTTAGTACTTTTGGCATGTGAATGTGAAGTAATGTTGTCATCTGAACTACATTTAGCATGTGATATTTAATGTTAAATGTTTTTGTTGGATAGTTGAATTATAATTTTGGCATGGCATGTGAAGTTTTTAAAACTCAAGTTTTGGATGGTTTCAATCTACATTTTGCATGTGATATTTAATGAGCTTTAAATGTTTAATGTTTTAATGTTGCACAATATATAATCAAAAGGGTTTTAAAACTTAAAGTTTTGGATGGTTTCAATCTACAACTTAAAGTTTTGGATGGTTTCAATCTACATTTGCACATGTGGTAAATTGAAATGTTACTTGTAACAAGACAATCCCCATTGATTTCATTGTATATGTTGATTTCTGATTTGATATAATTTCATGTATGATGGTACATTACTTGTAAATTCATTGGATTAATAGTGTTCATTGATTTCAGTGTAAGCGCAAAAAATTATTGACAATGTAGAACGATTTTTTTGTTATAATAATTAAACCTAATAATATTGGAGAGCAAGAGAGACTTGAGGTATGGTGTTTACTACAAGAGTTCGAGCTAAATATTTAAATGGTTTATGATTTATGATTTTTACTTTCTTTTTAATAAAATCGATACGGAAAGATGACAAAACTAATCAGGGTGACAATAAGAATAGAAGAAGAGAATAGTTTAAGATTGATCACAATAAATGCTATTTGTAATTGATTACATTATAATTATTCACATTCTATCATTCAATATTATTACATTGTCACTTTGCATTCAAAAATTTTATTTGATCATTTTCCATTATTAAAGTTATTCTACAATATTTATCATCTCAACAAAATGAGGTAACTAAGAAAATTTAAAATTAAAATGACTTGATAAATCTCAAACATATTTAGCATATTTAAAATGGTTATATTAATATTAGATGTATTTACATATTATTGATAAAATTAATCATATGTTTCTCATATTATCGATAGTTTTTCCTTGGTTGCACACGATTGAAACCAACTTAGATCCATCTTAACTACGGATCTATCAAGCGCCGAGAGGGATCAAATCTCTTGAGGTGCAAACCTTTCTTCAAGTTTTGCACTCAAAAAAGAGGTTTGCACCTCTAGATATTTGATCCCTATCAACGCTTGATAGATCCATAGTTATGATGGATCTAGGTAAATAACTTTCTAAAAATAAGTAAGGGAAAAGCAGCATAGGGAACAATTAGGAGTAGATTTAGGGCATAGGGAACAATTAGGAGTAAATCTAGGAACATGTGATAGTTGGGTGAGATAAAATCATATATTTTAATAAAATAACGGGAATTTGTAGGAGAGACAAATAGTGGATATGACATGTATTTTGGTGAATAATCAAATTTATGGAATTAAACAATTAATTATTTTTGTATGTGAAAACAAGATTCACACCTAATCCTCACCTAAAAGACTAAATTAAACACATTATTATTAAGGGGACGAGGAGCTTTCGAGGTGATATTATAATTACGAAATAGTGATCTTGAGTACATGCTGGATAATGTAGTAGATAGGAACTTTTTGATAAGGGGAGATAAGGGATGTGACCAAATTCCTATTAGTGAAAAAAAATTTCTTCACCTTCCTATAATTCCATTGTAGCTTTGGGGGCCAAAGGTAAGAAGAGTACCTCGGAATTTCTTGGGTGAAAAACCAAGTGGGTCACCAACTTTGGTCTACTGCATTGGAATTCATTAAAGAATTGGTCATTGGAGCTACTTCAAGCTAGGAGTGAGTATCGTCACCAACCTACATTGAATATTTTACACTCCCTAGGGTGAATGATACTTTAAATTGATTGACAGTCTAAGACTTTCGAATTTTTCTGAATGCCAAATGATTTTACAAAGCTAGTATTTATAATATCCTAGTAGGTCATTCGGTGACAAATTTTACCGGAAACTTGAAACAAAGAGAATCTATCCTTGGCTAGGACATCATGTAAGATGCCTGCCATAAACAGTAAAATTGTACTTAAAAGCTAAGATTCGGACAAGTGGGGACAACCACTTGTTATCTCATCCCTTGGAGGCTAGGCCATATGGGGACCGAATCTGACCTTACAAAATAAAGTGAAATAATTTGTACCATATGGTCGGAAAACATATACAAGAACAATTAATATACAAGAACAATTAATTTCATTCTAGAATATATATATATATATATATATATATAACATTTTTCATCAATACACATGTATAGAAAAACTACTTTCAGTTGATACTAGAGCACGTGCTTGTACCCAAACAATTTGTAACATGTGCAAACCACAAATAACATAAGCAGCTCAATTTTTAGTTGAGTACTGGAAGTTCTAAAACATATTTAATCCAAAGATAATAAATTGTTGGACACTTTACTCAAAAAAATTCTAATGGAATTCCATCTTCAATAATCCGTTCATGATCGGATTTTGCATTTTCCATTTCTTAATTTTCAATTTTTTCTTTGATTGAACTTCTATCAACTTTATGCGTGCTGCACACACCAAGTGACTATATTGACAACTTATGGAATCAGGTTCATACTCTTCAAAGTAAACAAAGTCTCCACTTTGATGAGTTTGTCTGAAAAAATAACCTTTCAATATAATAGACCCTCTGTCATACTGAAATCCGTGATCATTATAGTCTTGTAATAATTTCATTTTTCGTTCAATGCAATGCATCAAATAATACTTCACATTTTCATCGTTTTCAATAGGTGCAATTACAGCAAAAACATCTCCTGCACAATAAAATAAAAATTTAACATTTAATTATGCATATTTAAATTTATTTCTAGATCTTTAAATCATTAGAAAGTAATTCAAATGTTACCTTCTCTAACAAGATCAGAAACTTGATCACCATCGGATGATATTGTAGTTTCCTCCGATTGCATTTCTTCAAACATTGCAACAGCCATTTTTCCCTTTGTATTTAGCTCTGTATGTTTCCAATCGTTCACATACATTTTGTTTTCACAAACGTCATTGGATTTTGTGTTGTCTATGCAAACATCACAAAAGCAAGAATATTTTCTTTTATCCAATGCAAACACATTTGTGCACAACTTTGTTTGAATTGAATGCAATTTTCGAGTCACTTTTATTGTTTCAACGTCATTTCCAATTGATCTATCTACGTCTCTGATTCCAATATGCCAGAAAAACCTTTATATGGAAAATTAGAAAAAGAATTTGTAAATATGATATCAAAATACAATTAAAAATAATCATTGCATGATAAATGTACAATGTTTAAAATTAGATTTCCAATATAAATTAAATTGAATGTACCTTCGCACTTCTATTGATGGGTTAATTTCATGGCTTAGAGTAGTGATGCACCATTGAACAACTTCTTCAGCGTTCACAATTCGGCGTGCAAAGTGGTTCATTTGATATCTTTGAAGTACTCGTTTTATGCATGCTCCTGCACCGTCATGTTCTCCTTTTCCATGGCCAGTCTCAAAGAAATTCCAACAATGTTTAATGCAGGTTTTCTTATGAAGACAACACAACCAAAAGAATGATCATGCAGATTTGAATTGACCTGCGCATCTATCTGACCATATCCAATGTTTATTGAATGTTATTCCACGATTTTTCAATGAATCATAAATTTTTCCAAAACAATGTTGTACAAAACATGTATCATGTGTACGATCGTCACTGATATAAAAGTGATATTCTTTAATGATATGTCAATTTTCACTCGTGCTTTCTATATGATCGACATTTTGTTTAGCATGTCTATATAGAATATGGACGAGCATGGAGACTTGGTCAGAATGATAGTATTCACTCTGAATTTATTTTTGTGGAACAAATGTGTAGTTTTCTACAAAATCAATCACTGAAAAAATGGTCCCTGGTGGAAAACATTCACGAGATTTTTTGAATTTCAAGTCTTGCCATCAAGCTCTATGGGAATGTTTGGTGTAATTGTAAATTTCTGCCTCAAACTTTCTCAAAAATTCTATCAGAAAAATTTCGTCTTCTCGTAATTCGATTCTTTTAACACTATTTGCATCTTGAATCGATGTACCGATATATTCATATCTCTTCCATTTCACTTTCATGTTGGACAATGATTGATCATTTATATCAATACAATATTTGTTTTGAAATTTAGTCAAATTTCCACAATCATTGCATTTATTACCACCAACACATCTCTTTTTGTAAAATAGTTCATCGCTTTCTCTTTCACATAGAATTTGAGATGTGAATTCACGGATAGTGGAAGGAGGAGGTGAATCCTTCCATAATGTTCTACCGAAATCAAGGAATGTGTCATAATATAACTCAAATTCCACATGATAAAGGCAACAACAAGTGTCGCGTACGGTGATAGGTTTTACATACCATGGTTTTTGTTGAACAAAAGCACTGAGTGAAACTTGAATTTGACGATTCTCTTCTTTTAACTTGTTGAATAACTCTATTTGAGTGGTTTCCAAGAGATGTTTTTCATGTTCTTCGTATTGATTTCATGCTATTCTTCTTCGCATCACATGTCTTGCAGTCGGTGAAACACGCGAATTGTTCTTCCAATATTCATATATTATTTTTTAACATCTTCTCCAAGTCTATCTTTGTATGGTTGCCTACAAATAGCTCTCCAACAAGCGAGTTCATCATTTACATCTATTTGCAGTCGAAATTTTTGATGTTTGTGCAGAGTTTTTCGCGAGGTTCCCAGTGCTCGTGCCATAGATGTTATCAAACGATTCTCTTGAGTACTTGGTGAAACCATTTCCATCTGTATTCCTCTACGTATATTTGAAACATCTTTATCTCTAGATCTCTTAATTGACTTTATAGCACTACTCACATTTTTTATCACCTCTTCCTTCATTTTTTTATCTTTGGTTGAATTTCGAATACCCAATAGTGTCATCGCTTCTTTTAATTTCTTTGATGATAGGAGACCTTTCAACATTTGAGCTTGAACTGTCACTCGCTCATTTAAGAAATAATCTTTAAAAATGCAGTTGACACGATATCGTATAACATGGTCAGGTTTTTTATCTCCATATGTGTGAGTGTCAACATTTTCTAACATCTCATTATCGATAGTGATTTCATCTATACATATTCGAAAAAATAGTACATATTCAATAAATCACTAAATTAATAAATATGTCAATAAATATTAGGAATATTTTAAATATATCAATAGATCATAATATTTACATTTACATACCCGCTTCAATTTCTTCTTGAGGTTGATTTTCTTCTTCAATATTTTGAGGAGTATCTTTGTCTGTTTACATTAAACAAAATATTTTTCAAATTAGTTCATCAAATAAAAATTAAGTTTCACCTTTTACATTAGAAAATTTTTAAATATATCAATAGATCATAATATTTACATTTACATACCTGCTTCAATTTCTGCTTGAGGTTGATTTTCTTCTTCAATATTTTGAGGAATATCTCTGTCTGTTTACATTAAATAAAATATTTTTCAAACTAGTTCATCAAATAAAAATTAAGCTTCACATTTTACATTAGGAAAATTTTAAATATATCAATAGATCATAATATTTACATTTACATACCTACTTCAATTTATGCTTGAGGTTGATTTTCCTCTTGAAGTTGATTTTCCTCCTCAATATTTGAGAGGGCTTCTAACTTTCCTTTGCGAGATTGTCTCGTTTCTTCTCTACGTGTCTCGGGGTCTCTTTTTCGATCATATTTTCTCGCACAAGTTCTTCGATTTCCCATGATAATAGGGTATGAAGTTCAAAAAATTTCCTTCAAAAAATTAGACAATAACTCAATTACAAAAAATATTACAAAAGATTTAATTTAAAAAAATTCAGTGTAAATTTTTTGTAAAAAATACATACTCCAATCCAAAACACAGACTTTAAAAAATTTGAGAGAAAAATGTCTTATAAAAATGAAACGAAATTCAAAAGATTTACTTTAACTCAAAACACGTACATACCTCCAAGAAATGTCTTTTGAATGTATGTCCAAGAAATTTTTTACAATTTTTGTCAAAATCATGACGCCTCCAAGAAATGTCCTACAAATTTTTTTTGTAAACCCAAAATTGTAAAATCAATTTGCTTCCAAGAAATGCTCTTAAACCCAAACCTTGAAGAAAAGCTTTTGAACCCAAACCAAGATTTTGTAAAATCAATTTGCTTCCAAGAAATGCTCTTTAACCCAAACCTTGAAGAAAAGCTTTTGAACTCAAACCAAGATCTTTGTAAAATGAGATGAAGTGTGCGAAATGTGCGAAAATTGTGAATCATTTCACGGCAATTTATATTGACGCGAAATGTGTTTTTAGTAGGGGGCTCCACAAAACTTTCCGGCCGACGGAGAGTTATACAATAGTTCGGCCGAACTTTTGTTAAAAAGTTCGGCCGAACTATTAAGACGTTAGAGTTAACGACTCATAAGCGGAAAACATAGTTCGGCCGAACTTGAACTAAAAGTTCGGCCGAACTAACGCGTCACCAATTACGCAAAAACCAGGCTCTGAAAACGGTTCTGCAACTTTGGACTAATTAAACTCCATGAAAGGTTGTTAATTAACTGTCGGAACCAAGACAAGCATTTTCAGAATTGAATCTACTTTCAGGAAATATAACTTTTATGGAATTTCATAAACATTTATTAATTTTAATTATTTTTCTAATAAAATAGGTGCAAACAATTTCTGAGGGTCGTCGTGATTCAGTGAAATCAAAATTTTGTATCTCCCAAAATATATTGAAAAAAAAATTGAAAAAATTATTGGGCATTACATTGGTCCGTCGTCTCTAATGGGTAGCTTTTATATTTTTAGTTTATAACTTATATGTTAAGAAATTTCTTGCGACGCGAAACATATCCAAAATACGCAGTTTTTCGTATTGGACCAGTTCAAAAAATTCTAGTAATTATGATATGCATCCATTGGCTTTGTAAATATGACAAAAACAAAATAGACTTTGTCTAGATTGTTGTAACACATTTTGTTTTTTCAAAAACACAAATTTTCAATGAATACAACATTGCGTCATAACATGACTTCTTATGAATCCTTTGATTGTTAAGAAAAACACACTCAAAGAAACGCTAAGTTGACATATCAAATCTGCATAAAAAAAATTCAAAAAATAAGTAATAGAAAGCTAACAAAATTTCTCACAACTTTTATTTTTATCGCAAAATGAAATTCTACACAGAAAAATTGTTATAGTTTGCAGAAAGTTGAAGAACCGAAAAAAATGAAATTTTTTTCTCAAAAAAGGGCAAAAAGTGTAACCCAGCTTCACATTTTCGCCCATCTAATCTGTAGGCATTACCATTTTGTGTAACCAGGGTCCACTCTAAATCCATAAATGTCAACAAAATCACATACAGAGAGAGAAAACTTAAGGGATTTGACTACTATGACTTTGACCAAAGATCCAAAAGCTATACCTCACTTCAGAAACACAAGATTCTGAACTGGAACTTCCTACCTTCATAGAGATGCCATATTAGTGAATAGTATAAGCAACTTAAGTGACATCGAGGCATGTGAAGCCAGAGAGAAAAGGCTAGATGAAAATTCTGAAGTTAGTCAGTATCTTGTAATAATAATTTTCAAATAAATATGTTAAGTTGAGATCAATTACCTACTCGAATCATTTTACTCATAATGTTATTGATGGTAGTTTTAATAATTAGACCTTTCCCAGTTTGTGCAAGAAAAATAAACCGACTGTATTATTAGAATAATGGAATTGATTTCATTTGTATGATATGTTAAGACTTTATTTGAATGGCATGAAATCCATATGAAATAGAAAACACTACCATCCAATTCTGCAAACTTTATCAAGGACCTTCGTTGATATCCTATTGAGAAGCTGAAATATACTTTTCTTCCCCACATATTGGGAATAATTGTATATTTGTAATAGACACAAAATGTGAATAGATATAAAATTTCACTAGATAGAAAACACTAGAGGATTTCATCAAAATTTAACCCTTAATTCTAATAATTTATTCCTAGTATGAATGGAAAATATCATGAAGGAAAATTGAAATGAAGCACAAAGATATGATTTTAAGCACATTAACCTTCATGGGAGCTCCATTCCCTCGTATGACAACATCAAAACTGTTAATCTCTTTTCGAAACTTTATTTTTAAAAGGTCGCCTGAATTACCAATCACTGCATAATGTCCATATTATCATGGGATATAAGGTGGTATATATGGGAGTACTAATGTAAGCTTTTCCATACAAAAAATTTTGTTTTGATATTTATTATTGTGATATAGTTGAAATATAAAACACTAAGATCAAAACCGACACGTAAACAAGAACACTTCAATATAAAATCCGAAAAAGAACAAATATGCCAAGTAGCAAATTCTCATGCTAGGTATCTTTCCTTTGTACATTTCCAAGTCACAGTTCAATTTTCCTCACTCAAGACCCTCATAATTTTTATGATATATTATTTTTAAAGCTAATCTGGTTTTTATTTTCGGAAGACAAAGGATACATTTCATCTAGTTAATTCACTGCAACTTCTTTAGTTGAACTTATTAGGAAGTCTAAGTAGATCACTAGATTATTTGGCATGCCATGAGTGAAAGTATGTTATGATATCTTTTACATAGATATTGTTATTAGAAACTAATATATTGTTTTTAATTGATATATGCTTCTTCAAAGAAATAAATTTCATGATGTTTTGCAAGTGAGTTGTATGGGGAAATGAGTGAGAAGATAATGTACAGAAGAAGCAGATGGCTATACGACACCAAAGCTGATTACTTGTATGTTGAGGAGATCAACCAATTCTAGAGTATGGAAGGTATCATACATTACTATACATTTGTTGTTAAAAAATGGGGAAGCACCTAGATGAGAATATTGTAAAGCAGGGATTTTCACTGGGCCATTCATTGGCTTCAATATTTTTAGTTCTGGTTTAACACTCAAGAGGTAGAAAATTTCTAAAAGGCTACTAATTAGCTTAAATATTGAACTTTTTGATCTGAACTGTTGTTGTAAACTTCTTCTATGGCAGTGAGTCATTAAGAGAATTCATTGAGTACTAGTAAGAAGCATAAGTATATTTTTGGCTATGTTTTTTATTTGCTATTAGTGGTTATTTTTGACATCTCAATTCTCTTAGCAACTGATGTAAAACATTGTTTTGTTGCTTCTTATGGCAGATTTCTCACAAATTTGTCTGAAGATGACTTCACCATTGTGTATTTTCACTTGAACATTTAATTTTCTACTAAGACAAGATTTTCAGTTTTTTTGCTATAGATATGACAAAGGCATTATACTTGCTTGTGTAAGGATTCATTGATATTTTTTTTATTAAATAAAATGTGGACTTTGGAAATTTCAAATTATTTTTTTCTCTATGTTACATGTGTGCCCTTCTGGCTGGTTGGTCTACTTTGCATATAATTACCAAACGAAAAAAAAAAAAAAAACACTAAAATACTAAATTTAATATGATGATTATTATTCGAAACTATTTTTTTATTTGAAACTGTAATGCTGGCAATTTTTAAGGTAAAATAATTTTATATTAAAAAAATTGGGCGAATCATTTTTGAAAAAAAATGGAAACTGGCGAATCTTATTTTGGACAAATCATGGAAAATTAGCCCACCTGCGAATATTAGCCCCTAAAATTTTCCATGCTTAGATGCCTATAAACTTTCTTTTAAACATTATTGTTAGAAATGCATTCTGAAAACTTAGACATACAAGCATATCTACAATGTAGAGTGTGCACATGCACATTCCTTTCGCTTCATATTTTTTTTAGTAGGAGTGACAACTCTAGTGTACATGTTTTCTAAGTTGGTGGCTTTGGATTTTTGTTTGGGTTGGAAAAACCTAGTGGTTTGTGTCACAACTACATTGAAACATTCATTTTTATAATTACCTCTCATTATCTCTCTTTTCGATGTTAATTTTCTATAGAATGCATAAATCCATATTTGATGAAACTATAGAAACATATAGAGTCAAGTACATCCATTTCAAATATACAATTAAAAAATAATAATATTATTTAATGTTTTGTTTCTTCACATATATCATAAGCTTAGTCTATTTCAGCTATAACTTTATTTTTTTTGCTTTTTTACCTCAACCATTTTTAAAATAAGTTATATAATGAGCTAGTACAAAGTGAGATTTGCAATTCATAAAAATAAAATTGTTTAATAATGTTAATATCCTTTTACACAATGCTAACAAAAGGCTTTGTAATTTGAAAGATATAATGGATTTCATTCAATTAAAAAAAAATATAAAATTAACATTATAAATTTTGAAAAAATATATATGCACAAGAACAATGTGTAATTTACAACTCTACAATACCTTTTAAGGAAATTCGATCATTTATGTATTAAACACCAACATTAATGGAAACATATATTAAACACCAACATTAATGGAAACATATGCATTATGTTTTGCATAAAAAATAACATATTGTTGTTTTTCCATGTTTTCATTGACACTAACACATCAGGAGAGACCATTATTAGCTTAGGTACTCAAAGCCAACACTAATGGAAACATGCACATTATATTTTGCATGAAAAATTAAATATTAAATTAAATTAAAAATGATATCTAAATTAAATATTGTTGTTCTTCCATATTTGTGTGCTAATAATGCATCATGATAGCATCATTACCTTAGTTACTCAACACCAACACTAATGGAAACATAAGATTTATATTTATCATAAAAAAATAACAAGTTGTGATATGGATTGCCACTAACACATCATAAGAAGATTATCATTAGCATAAGAACTAACCGCCAATGATAACAAGTTGTAATGTGCATTGCTACTAACACATCATAAGAAGACCAGCATTAGCATAAGTACTCAACAAGATTTTGATGGAAACTCATACATTATATTTTGCATGAAAAATAAAGTATTGTTATTTTTAGATAGATCATGATTAACTTGAACTCATAAATTGGAGATAAATAAGAAATTTAAGACTTGTCACATGTGAAAATTAAATTTAATTAAAGAAAATAACAATCATTCCTCCTAATTACTTGAAATAAACCCAATTAATATATGAGCCCACAAGGTCGACTACCTCTCAACCTCCCAACCTTCAAATCTAAGCCAGGTCTCCTTATATAATAAATTAATATTGAATACATTAGACAATTTTTTTTAAACATTAATATTTTAAATAAATTTAAAAATAATCCAAACATGTATATATAAAACATATGAAAAAATATATATAAATATATATATCCTTCCGTATATTATGATACTGATTAAAAATAATAATTAGAAAAATATCACAAATAACCTTGAATAGACTAAACCCACCACATAATATAAGTAATCGTTGTTAGAGAAGCATTTTGAATAACTTCCGTCTTAAACGCATCGAGTGTGGCTTCTACCTTGGAACTACACCCACTTGCAAATATAGACGTTTTCTAATGTGAATTCTCTTCCCACTAAATGCATAGAACGTTTAGCTTATGTGGCATTAACTAATTTGTGAATTCCTCTTCCCGCTAAATGCATAGGATGTCTAACTTATGTGGCATTAACTAATTTGTGGCTTATGTGGTGTTAACTAGTTTATTTATGTGCATTTTTTTATTTTTTTTGTGCATGAGTGAGATGGAATTTCGGTTGAGTTAGTTTTATGAGTGAGAAAATATTTGTTTATTAACTCGATGTTGTGAAAATGATGTGAATGAGAAAATATTTGTTTATTAACTCGCTGTTGTGAAAATGATGTGATTTAATTGATTCTATATATTCTTAGAAATAATTAATATTTTCAATTTCGATCTATTGTAAATTCCAGCCAAAAACACCTTAAAATAAGTGGATAATTTGGCAAACTCTTCAGTAAACAATAACCACAAGAACTTGAAAACCAAAAGTGGTCTTTATCTTAAAGTTTTATCTATGAGTGACACAATCAAGAAAAATACTTTTATAAATAATTTTGATTATGGATTTTTTATTTATAGAATTTGAAATTAAAATTTCATCCCACACAAACTATTTGTTTTATCAATCATCCAAAATCTAGCCTCTCCCCGGAGCATTATTAATGGAAGTATTGATTCGTATATAATTCCGTTCACCCCGCACATTAATTTTTCATGTGTTTCGTCCCTCTGAAGTCTACTGTTCTGTCCAATGAAAGCAGCAGCAGCCATGGTGAGGAAGACCCTTTGTTTTAGCAGACCTTTTAACAGATTGCGAAAATTTATCAAGAAAGCGATTCATCCTGGAGGAAGCTTTGATGGCGGGTTAAAAGAGCAGAAATACTTTCCTGTTGGGCAGAAAGAATACGAAATGATGGAGGAAATTGGAATGGGCGGGAGTGCGATTGTGTACAAGGCAAAGTGCCTTGCTTTAAACGAAGTGGTGGCCGTCAAGTGCCTGGATCTTGACGGGACTGGAGCAGATATGGAAAAGATTCAGCGAGAAGCAAAAACCCTACTGCTTCTCAGCCATCCAAACGTTTTAAGCGCTCACTGTGTTTTTCTTGTTAATCAGTACCTCTGGGAAGTGATGCCATTCATGGCAGGGGGCTCCTTTCATACAATTCTCAGGACGTTCTCACCCAATGGGTTACAGGAATCCATTGTGGCAACAGTTCTAAGGGAGACTTTAAAGGCGTTGGATTATCTCCACAAGGAGGGTCATATTCACAGGGATGTCAAGGCCGGTAATATTTTACTTGACAGCGATGGATCTGTAAAGCTCGCGGACTTCGGTGTATCTGCCTCTATTTTTGAGTCTGGTGAAAGGGAGAAGATGAAGCGAAACACATTCACAGGTACTCTCTGTTGGATGGCACCAGAGGTCATATTTTGTGAAACAAAGTCAAACAGGGGATATGACCAGAAAGCTGATATCTGGTCTCTGGGCATTACAGCCATGGAGCTCGCTCAGGGCCACCCTCCTTACTCCGGGAAACAGTCGATGCACATAATCAGTAATCTGGTCAAAGGCAATGTTCCAAAATTTACTGATTCAAAATTCTCAACGTCTTTCAGGGAGATGGTTGCCTCATGCTTGGTGGTAGACCCGCGAAAAAGACCTTCTGCTGAGAAACTTCTGAAACATTCATTTTTTAAGCAGCATGCCAGGTCCCCTGAGTATCTGGTAAAAAATCTAATTAATGGGCTCCTGCCATTACCGGATCGTGTGAAAATTGCGCAGGAAGAGGAGCTTAGTCTCAAGCTTGAAAGACTGGCCACCCTTCGGACTATGGGAGCCGAAACTGATTATGGTCAAATGGTAAGCCCATGGGATTTCAAGGAAAACGAAAGTGCAACACTACAAAACATGAGGTGAAGGGCTGTTTCACGTCTTTTTTCTGTACTGCTTTGCTTGATCGTGTACAGTTGCAGGTATTTATATTATGCATGTAATTGAGTTATATATTTATGCATGTAATTGTTTGAACTCGTTTTCGGTAACAAAGTATCTTTGACAATATCTGGAGAAATTTTTGCAAGAGTTTGAGAACGGAGGAACAATATGAAACAGAAATCTGATCATAATGAAAATAATTGCTCCCTTTTTTTTTTAATTAAGTACCCTGTTTAACTTATATAAACCAATCGAGTGTTTGACTCACTTAAAATGTATTGTATTGTTTTTTCAAAGTAGCTTATAAACTAGTCTAGCTGTGTTTGACTCACTTGATTTAAAATGCATGTTAGGTGTAGAGGTTGTTATGAAGGCTGGAATGTTTTTTCTATACGTTGGTAAAATTAATTTTGTCAAACTCGATATTTTGAAAAGAAACGCCGAAGGGCCGCTAACCATGTCAACAAGCCTAATGTTGGCGGTGAGTGGTGGTTGGTAGACTTTGTTCAAGATTTTGTTACTCTGAACCGTGTCTTTACGAAAAATCCCACAATGTCTTACTTTTCCTGTAATTAATTTTGTCACATTTAATACTTTTTCTAGTAATTAGTAAAGTCAATTTTGTCAAACTAAATCATGTTTACCTTTTATAAAATAAATGTTAAAAAATTATATAACTAGCAATTGCATCAAGTATTTGTATGTCTGTTGTTTTCTTGCAAAACTGAAACTTATGCTTTTTCATTGTAACAACTTGTTAAATGACACACTTACCATAAATTTAATGCCCTCATGTATAGAGTCAATGGTTTTTAGCCCAAATCAGATGCTTTTCATTAGTGGATCCCTCATCTATAGATTCAATGGGTTTTGGCCCAAATCAGATGCTTTGCATTAGTGGATTTACACCTAGTGGATCTACCTTTTTCCTACCTTTTAATCTTAATTTATTTAGAGAAAAAAAAATTGATAATTAAAAATGTATTATTTACAACATATCTATTTACATTAATAATTGAAAAATATCTTATTATAAAATAACAAAATATTTCACTAATTACAACTTAAAAATACAATTATGAAATTCTTAAAAGATACTCCTCAAACTTAAAAAAAACAAAATTCCATTGAAGTATGTGCTCTATGTCAACATAATGTTACATCATTCAAATGCAAGGCTCCATTCATGAAAGAAAGTGATTAAACTCATAGAGATAATTTTCAAGAATATGGACAAATTTCGGGAAAAAATTGCATCAATAATCATAAGAGACAAATGTGTCACTCAAATATGTGCTCTAGAATTAAATGCAAAGAATCAAATATGTGCTCTATGTGAATTAAATGCAAGGAATCACTAAAAGAAAGTGACATTTTTTCACAAATAATACTAATAATTCCTAAAGACACTTTATCATCACAAATTTTAATGTTTAAAAAGTTATTTTTTTTGTAAGTTTGGTACTACCAAAATTAAATGCAAAGAATCAAATATGTGCTCTATGTGAATTAAATGCAAGGAATCACTAAAAAAAGTGACATTTTTTCACAACTAATACTAATAATTCCTAAAGACACTTTATGGTCACAAATTTTAATGTTTAAAACATTATTTTTTTTTGTAAGTTTGGTAATATCTTTAACTTTTCTCTTTTTTCACCTTTTTTTTTTTTACTCCATCTTTATCAACATGTCAAAATACATCACCCTTAAGTTTGGTAGTACCTTTCATTTTTTTCTTTTTTCACTTTTTTATTTTTTTACTCAATCATTTTTTTTCTTTTTTCACTTTTTTAATTTTTTACTCCATTTTATCAACATGTCCAGGTACATTACCCAAGATCGAGGAAGGGAATTGAATGTGTGATGAGTGATATCACACTTGATAAGTGCTATAACAGGCCACCTCATCACCATTTAACCAATACCCCACGGACTTTAATGTTTAAAACATTATTTACATTGAACATATCATTAGAATGTAGTATTTTATGTAGTGCTTTTTTTTACTGGATAAAAAATATAATTTTAGTTGCTTCGAAACCAAATCCTAATGATGTCATTAATTTGAAAGACTCTCTTTAGAAAAATTATATTTTTAAATTCCAATAAAAATATTTATTAATTAAATTGATGGTAAATATGAAATATGAACACTTCTATATTTTAAAAATGGATAAGGAAAATTATATTGTAAAATCTCTTCGATAATAATCACATATAATGGGTTATTATGCAACCATCCAATACAATGTTAAATTCTAATCAAAAGACATTTATTAATTAAATTGTTAGTAAATAAAATGTGAACACTTCTATGTTATGCGTTGTTTTATTGGATAAAAATATAATTTAGTTGCTTTGAAACGAATCAAAAGACATTTATTAATTAAATTGTTAGTAAATAAAATATGAACATTTCTATATTGTCGTTGTTTTATTGGATAAAAAATATAATTTTAGTTGATTCGAAACCAAATCCTAATGATGTCATTAATCTGAAAGACTCTCTTTAGAGAAATTATATTGTTAAATTCCAATAAAAAAATATTTATTAATTAAATTGATAGTAAATGAAATATGAACACTTCTATATTTTCAAAAATAGATAAGGAAAATTATATTGTTAAATTCCAATCAAAAGACATTTATTAATTAAATTTCTAGTAAATGAAATATGAACACTTCTATATTGTCATTGTTTTATTGGATAAAAAATATAATTTTAGTTGCTTGAAACCAAATCCTAAATCCTAATGATGTCATTAATCTGAAAGACTCTCTTTAGCAAAATTATATTGTTAAATTCCAATAAAAAAAATTTATTAATTAAATTGATGGTAAATGAAATATGAACACTTCTTTATTTTCAAAAATGGATAAGGAAAATTATATTGTTAAATTCCAATCAAAAGACATTTATTAATTAAATTGCTAGTAAATGAAATGTGAACACTTCTATATTGTCAACAATGGAGCAATGGAGCATTCTGAACACTTAGTACATGTTTGGATGTGCTAAGTAGTCAAAGAATTATAATTCTTTATTATTATTTTTTTAAATATGTAAATTTTAATAAATTACAATAGATGTCTTTTCTTTTTTTACTAAATTTTATTACTTTAACTTGGAGTGGTGTTAAATTAGTGATGATCATGCTATAAATTACATATTATTTTTTGGCAAGTAAGAGATCCTAACCACTACTATGTTCAATATGAGGCAATAATATTTCATTGGCATGTTCATGAAAAACCTCAAACTCATCATCCTCCAGATAAATGTATAAAAATAAGGCCTCTTTCAAAGTTGAGATTTAGCATCTCTCATGGTTATGTATATTTTTTAAATGGAGTGGTCATTATTTTTTAAGAACTTTTATCTATTATATTTAGAAATAAAAAAACCATGGACGTGACAAGAAATTTGTTTTGTTTTACCAATTACTTCAAAAATAACACACTAGAAAATCCCAACAAAAAATAAATTCACATGAATTTCAAAGCTCTCCACTCCTTAATAAACAAAATCTATAATGTAAATAATGTTTAGGCTTTACCCATACAATCAAAATTTTACTATACCACTGAATTCTTACAATTTACCATACCACTAAATTCTTAAGCATGGACTGAATCCAAGAAAAAAATAAATTCACATGAATTTCAAAGCTCTCCACTCCTCAATAAATTAAATCTATAATGTAAAAAATGTTTAGACTTTAGCCATACAACCAAAATTTTATGATGCCCCTGAATTCTTACAATTTACCATACCATTGAATTCTTAAACATGGACTTTTATTGATTTCTGTATCTATCCAAAAAAACATAAAAATTTAGAAGAAACATTTTTGAAAATTTGATATCAATACTGTAATTACAACTTTACAAACACCAATAATTGAAAGGTTAGTATCCATGTTGAATTTGAATGATAGTGTTATAAACAATGAAATTTAAGATTTTAATGAAGAGTCTATTTAAGAAGAGATTTGTTCTTTATATATAATGGCCACGATCAAGTTTCAAGAGGAGGAGGTCATATGTAGAGACAATAAAAACTGAGACCTAAGTGGAGGAATGGATAAAAATCAACATCTTCAACCTAATAGTTAATGAATTTCATAAGGAAAAAAAAATTATTTATAATTATTATCAACTCTTCATTTGGTCTTTCTTGTAACTTTGGAAACCAAATCTCTTTTGACAGGATACATAAACTAACTGCTGCAACTCATTTCCATAATTATCAACGCTCCCACTATGACCTAAAAATAAAAATACCTTGAGGCGAAAGTGAAAAATTCAATACCACTAATTTACATTACCTGTAATATATTTAGCATGTTAATAAATATATTTGTCTCGTCAAATTAACATTTTACAAAGATAATCAACTGTTTATAAAATAGGAAAACATGGTAATTCAAGCTCCATCTGTAAACGAATAAAAATCTGTTAGCGGTTTAATACGAGTGTATATGCTACCTAATCATAAGACTGATCCTCATCCCACTTCGTTCGCAGTTAAGTACCTTGACAAAACCTTATATCACTTGAACCAACAAATAATGTACACAACTAAATCTTCTACTATATTTTCTTGAGTTTAGCATCTAAAATACATGCAAAGAAGCTTACCATCTTTAATTATAAAACGAATTTAGGAAAAAGATGTAGATATGTCTACCGCTTTAGCAGATAGAGGGGACGTGTTGTTCTTCTCATAGAATGGGATAATGTCAGTCTTATTATAATTACACTGCCAATAACATATAACTGAGGACAAACTCGTCGGAATTATACCTTATAAACTTAACCAAATCCTCCTTCGCCAAGCATGTTCTTTTTATCAAAGTTTCCAGTGGAGTCTCTTAGAACCTCGTACTTGAAGAAAAAGTGTTCGAAATTGTCACTCGTTGTTACATTTTCATTTGCGCGGAGCAACATAAGATATATTTTCTCGTAGCGTTTGAACACCACAAAATTAAAGAACTGAGTCGAGGAAAATAAATATAATCACCTAATCTTTCATAGCAATTTCGATGCCCGATACATGTACAAAATCGTACCCAACACATCACCGCAATGAGATGTTTCCCCATTAATGCTTCCTAAAAAAATGTACACTTTTTTGGATGACGATTTTATAGAAGAGGCTATCAGATTCGTTGAACCTGCAATTGAAAGGAAAACAAAACAATCAGCGAGCATAGTCACATAGACTAAGTTTTGAAGTTAGAAGTTAAAAAAATTTCATACAGTACTTTTCCCTCACAAATATTGCAACAGTGTACGATAATATATATCTCTTTGAACCAACAAATATTGCATAGGCAAGAAGTTGCCGAAAATCTAAGAAATCTCGTACTAGAAGTCTGGTTACCGGTGAAAAACGATGTCTAGTTATTGGTGAAAAAACGAGTAGAACCAACAAAGATTGCATATGGAAGAAGCTACCGAATATCTAAGAAATCTCGTATAGAAAGTCTGGTTATCGGTGAAAAATGAGTAAGTTGAGTAGCGGGCATAAAAAAACCAGCGTCGAGACCTCGACTTTCTTGTTGGGGAATACATGAAAGCAAAAGATCCATGAATTCCCAACTAATGATTCATGTAACAGTTGGAGAGTCAAATCGATGGCTAATTGGGGAGCTTGACGAGGATTGGCTACTCGTAGTAGTTATTTGTGCTGATCATCTCGTGGTAAGCGGCAGCAGTACGTAGCTTCCTTGTAGGAAGTGATGCATGTGATTAGAGTTAAATCAATGGCTAATTGACGAGTTTGGAGATTGACTACTCGTGGTAGTTGTTTGTTATTGATCATCTCGTGCTAATTGTTTGTGATCATAGCTGTGTATGAAGATGGTATGTTAGTAAAGAAACATTTGGGTGTTCGGTTTCATTCTTCTTTGCCTGTGTATTCAACGATATGAATACTGATAAATACTGACATACAATATCTATGACTGTAGTAATACACTGTGATTCGATTTTTTTTTCAAATTAGTACTTACGAACGTATTAATGGTGGATTAATTAACTTTAAAGTGTCATTACTTTTTTTTTCAAAAATTAAAAAAAAAAATAATTTCTTTTTGAATTGAGATTAATTTGAATTCCTCATAGTCCTAACATATCTATATATAAAAAGCTTATAAGACTTTAAAATGGATGGTGATTGCACTTCTTAAGTGACGTGGACGTGAAAATATGAAAATGAATTTGACATGTGAAGCTTCAGGTACCACAATCAAGAAGTAAAAAGAAAAAATTAACCATTAATTCATTACAATAACCAAAATGAAGCCCAAGTTATGGAGTGTCCACCTTTAAGATAGTCATTGATGCGGAAAAGATCAATATTAAGTGAATGTTGAGCAAGAAAAAGGAGATGCTAGGCCTCTTTTAGTCGCAAAAAAATTTATTTCAATTCAATCCAAGTCATTTGTAAGGAGAATAATGGAATTTTAAAGAAAATTGGCCTCTTTTCAAGAAAGTCAAGCTTCTACAAGTGAACGTCAATCTTTTGAGGCACATTTAAGCAACGTAATTTTTTTTGTTAATGATTTAGTCTCCAAGTCTTTTGTGGAGGAAAATCCAATCTTTCTTGAAGTTTCTTAGGACATTTCAAGGGAGCAAAGGGGGAGGGATGTTGAGAGTCTCCTCTCATATCATTGTGAACAGTTAGAGAGCATTGTTTAAATATCAACTATTGAAATCCTTTTTTTTCTTGGCTATTTTTCAAGGGCATTATTGTAATAACTCATGACTATTAGCTCAATTTTTTGAAAGCAAACTTTTTCACTTGGAAGGAGATGTCAAGAATTTGTTATCTCATTTTCTCCTTTGTTGGTTTGAGGTAAACATTGAATCTCCTTGTTAGGTCATAGTCTATAGTGTAGAAAATCCACACAGATTCAATTGATCTTGTTGTATCTTAAAACAAAATATTCTAATATATTCTACAAATTGCGGAAACCAATTACGATCGCACAATCACATGAACAAGAAAGAGAGAATTTCAATCGCACAACACAAAGATGTATCTGGGGAAAGCCTTAGCTAAAAACACCGCTATCTGTATATTGCATTAAGTCAAGAATATAAAACTATACAATGCTTCTCTAAGTCTTGAGAGCTATCTGCACTAGCACTGATTGTCTCACTCTCATCCCAACCAGTGTGGCTCAATACTTAACCAATTTCTTACCTCTGGGTTGCTCAACGTTACAAATGCATTCCTGAGGGAATTGAGCCCATATTAATTAGGAAATTACAAGAATTTATTGTGCGATATATCCAATCCATCCTACTGACCTCATGCATAACATGTACAATTTTCTAATTATACAACTGATACTATACGTCCCTTTAACTCCAATCTCAACTGGGCCTTCCTTAAAATTGACATGAAACAAATATTTAGAGTGAATTATAAGTTATATGATGAACCAATGCATGTGAATTAAATCATATTTAATTCACTGGACCTCTTACTAGCTCGTCCATCAGTTAGAACTAGTTGCAATGACTTTAACTCAAATAATTAAGTTAAAAAATAAAACTCAAAATAAACTGCAACTGGACCCCCTAAAACTTAGAGTGAACTCTACATGCCTCCATTTTGACCCCCAACTCGTATTTACTAAGCTAACTAAGTCTTCCCAACTTAATTAACTCGTACAAGTTGTCATGTGATGTGGAATTACAATTTCATTAAGGGAAAATTAAATTAGAAGCTTCTTCTTGTTTCCAATTTCAACACTCCCTCTCAACAAGAATGGGATGGTCTGCTAACCCGATCATGCCTCTATGGAACTCGAATTTTCCCCTTCACAATACCTTTGTCAAGATGTCTGCATCCTGCTCCTCCATGGGAATGCACTCTAATGACATAATCCTCCTCTGTACACAATCTCTAAGATGGTGATACCATATATCAATATGCTTGGGCCTGTCATGAAAAATTGGATTAACCGAGAGTTTGATACATCATTTCTTATCACAACAAATCAACGTCGGATCCATCTGTCGACCAAACAAACCAACCAGTATCTTCCTCATCTAGATGGCTTCACATGTTTCCTGACTAGCTGCCATGTACTCTGCCTCTGCTGAACTAAGTGCAACTGATCTATGTTTCTTGTTGTACCAAGAAATTGGTGTTGATCCAATGCTGAAGATTCCCCCTGATGTGCTCTTCGTGTCGGATGGACTCCCTGCCCAATCTACATCTATGAATCCTTGAAGCTTCACTCCATCTGTCTGGTTGTACCATAGCCCAAACTTTGTAGTGCCTCTGAGGTATCTCAACCCATGCTTTCCTACCTTCCAAAAGAGCTTGGTAGGCTTAACCATAGCTTGACTAAGCCAATTAACCACATAGCATATGCTTGGTCGTGTGTTCACCAAATACATGAGTGAACTTACAAGATGTATCTATATGGTAGCATCTACTACTTTCCCTAAAGTAGCATCCTCCTTCCTCTAGTTTCTTGCTAGAGGAGTCTCCATGGGTTTGTTGCCCTCCATGTGGAACTTCTTCAGAATCTTGTTAGAATACTTTCCTTGAGATACTAATAGTTCCCCATCTCTTTTCCAAATTTCCAATCCCAAGAAATAGTACAAGAACTCCATGTCTTTCATCTCAAATTTTCTTGTAAGATCCACTTTGCAAGACTTGATGGGCTGCTCATCACTTGTCAGTATCAAATCATCGACATAAAGTACAATGATCAAAATTTTAACTTCTACCACAATATGGTAAAGGTTTGCATTTGCTTCACTCTTGGTGAAGCCCAGCTCGGTGAAGTAGTTTTCTATCGTGGTGTACTAAGCACAAGGTACTTGTTTCAGTCCATACAACTCTCTCTTGAGTATGCACACATGCGACTCTCTGTCGAATGTCTCAAAACCTTTTGATTGCTCAATGTACACCTCTTCCTTAATCACTCTATTGAGAAACGTTGTCTTTACATCCATCTAATGTATCTACCATCCCATCTGCACTGAAAGTGCAAGGATGGATCTGATTGACGAGTACCTTGTGACTAGTGCAAAGGTATCCTCGTAATCAATCCCCTCCACCTGAGAGAACCCTTTGGCCACAAATCTGACCTTGTGTTTCGCCACACTCCCATCTTCTGTCTGCTTCACCTTGTAGATCCACCTGGATCCTACAACTGACTTCCGCTTCAGTCTTGGGACAAATTCCCATGCACTTTTTCTGATAATGGAGTCATACTCCTCAACCATGGCATCAACCCAAACTGGTTGTTGCACTGCTTCCTCGAAATAGGATGGCTCTATCTCTACGCTCTTTCTCATAAGAGCCACGTAGCCAGTGTACTGCTCTGGGGACCTTCTCTGCCTACATTGTGATGTGAGTGCTCGCAAATTCTATCTATCATCAAGAACCAACCTTTCAGCCTCTTTGGTGCACTTCCTTCCGTCTCGAGATGTCTCTGCATGAGTGGGTGCTTCCACTCTCTATTCCTCTACTTGTGGTTAATCCACATATGAGGTTCTTGGTTTGGATCCAAGAGCTCCTCAATTGCATGGAATTGAAGCTCCCTCTCAATGGAAATTTCAATTGCCTTCTTTTCATCGAATTTCACATCTCTTCTGACCACTGTCACCATGTGTGCTGACAAGTACACCCGATAGTTGTGAGGTGTATTGGTGTACCCCAAAAATATTCCAAAATCAGTTGTTGGCTCTAGCTTATTTTTGGCATCTTTGGTCACATGGCAATACACTGATGAACCAAAAATTTTAAAATGTGCCACATCTGTTTTCTTAACTGGAAAATTTTCCTTTGGTGTACTCATCCCAAATATTCGATAAGGACTTATGTTCTACACAAATACTGTTGTGTTGCATGCTTCCACCCACAAATGCAACGGTAGGCCTTGATCATGCAACATCACTCGTGTTGCTCCCACAATATTTCTGTTATTCCTTTCTGCCACCCCATTATGTTGTGGGTTATGAGGTGCTATCAATTCTCATCGAATTCCTTTTGAGGCACATAAGTTCTTGAATTAGTTCGAGGCATATTCTCCACCATTGTCACTTCTAAGAGCCTTCACCTTCTTCCCTATATCTTTCTCAAGAAGTGCTTTGAACTCACAAAAGTTTGAGAATGTCTGATTTTTCTTCTGCATGAAGAATATCCAACATTTGCATGAAAAATAATTTACCAAAGTCATATGATACCTATGTTTTGTTGTGGAGTATGTCGAGAATGGTCCACACACATCTGAGTGAACTCTCCCAAGGATTGCCTTTGCTCAGCTTTACTTATCGTGAAAGGTGGATTTTGTGTACTTTCCCACCGTAAACCCTTTGCATGTATCTCGTTGCTCAAGTGCACCCTTGGGAATTCCTGTAGAAATCTATTGCATGATTTTCAAAGCGCCATGGTGTAGATGGCCCAATCTATTATGTCATAACTCATTGATGTCTCGACTTTTCACCTTCTCTGCTTTCGTGCTCAAGGTAGCCTACATCCATTTTGTAGAGATTCTTTACCCGAACCCCAATCTTCTTCCCCTTTCCCATGGCTTTGTGACGAAGGAACGCCTTTCATAGAAATAATCTTGGATGGATTAGTAAGACCTTAAGCCTAGGGATTCATGAAGAATGGTTGTCTCTAACTCCCTCAAGCCCTAGTTTCATTTATGAATATTTTTAAATGTGTATTGTTAATATTTTGAAGTGATTTGAGCCATCCAAAGTATTACAAATTATTTTTTCTTGAATGGGGGATTTTATGGTTTTGACTTTAGGGGATTAGCCCTATTTTCTATGCAATTTTAGTTCATATTGTTGCATATTTTTACTTCTTTCATTATTTTTATTGTTGGGCTACACTTTGACTCATAATTTAATGCCCAAGCAAGAGCACCTACGGATATTTCATTCTATATTATCTCCACACTATTATTGCGCTTGTAATAGACTCCAAATTTGGTATTTTTTTCTTTTTATATCAGTTTTTCAATATATAAGTGTAGGAAAATGGAAATATTGTCCAAAATTAGACTAAAAAATCAGATGAAATTCAAAGGAAATTTGTCCCACTTGATGTATGTATCTTTCCTCACTCTTGACCACTAAAGGAAACAATTCATTTTGGTATTTGAGTGGGTTCTCAAGTACTAGTTTGTATTTTATTTGATACTTATTCATATATAAGGTTTAACACTTTTTAAAATTAACTCCTAACCTTCATCAGACATAAGTGTTTTTAGTAACTTTCCTTTTAACTTGTGGTAGAGTTGTATGTAGTTTGGGATACCCCCCTGTGGCTTTCTAGGATTTGGCCTAAAGTGAGAGGAGATTGTGCTAAGGTGACATTGCGCATATCTCATGTGTGCTTACCCCCAAGAACCTTAGTTGTGACCTTTCCAAGTTTTTTAATTTGGGTGGTAATAGTACATATATATTTATTTAGACACGAAGGATACCCACTTTTAAGTCATTTGTGGTCATTCAAAGTGTCATTCTTGGTGTCATAAGCTTATAAGTTTCCTCTAGGGCTCAACCGTTTGGTTTTTTCTCTTGACCATACCCAATCTCCACAGGCTCATACTTAGTGTTCAAAACTCATAATGTTGACTATTCCTATCAAGAGACCAAAGATACCCTTGAAAGGTATTTTTTGTTGAATTCAAGATGTTGATGATGGCCTTAGATGCCTATGAGTTTGCTTTGGAACAATATTGTTAGATGTACCTTTTGAAAATTTAGGCATACAAGTATATCTACACTCTAGGAACACACACATGCTCTAGAGTGTGCACTTGTACATTCCTTTCAGTTCAATTTTTTTTTTAGGAGTGACAACTCTAGTGTACACATTTTTTAAGTTGGTGGCCTTTCTTTTACAAGAAAAACATAGTGGTTCATGTTGCAAATACAATAAAACATTCATTTTACTGATTACCTCTCATTATCTCTCTTTTTGATGTTGTTTTTATATAGGCTATGTAAATTCATCATTATTGAAACTATAGAAACATATAGAGTCAAATAAGTCGATTTCAAATATACAATTAAAAAAAATCAATATTTTTTAACGCAATTGAATCCCAAAAATGATATCTAATATAATTCACTATGGAAACCCCTCATACTTAAATATATCATAATCTGAGTCTATTTCTCTTATAACCTTTATTTTTTTGTATTTTTACTTGAATCATTTTAAAATAAGTTACATAAAGCACTAGTTGAAAATAAGATTTACAATTAAAAAGGAATAAAGTTGTTTGATAACGTTAAGATCCTTTTACACAATACTAATAATTTTTTTTTTTTTGCAATTTCAAAGATATGAATTTCTTTTAATTTAAAAAAATATAACATTATAAATTTTGAAAAATCTGTGTGCACAAGAACAATATGTAATTTACAATTCTACAATATATTTTAAGGAAATTCAATCATTTAGATAATCAACACCATCACTAATGGAAACCTATGTATATTATATTTTGCATGAAAATTAAAATATTGTTTTTTTTCCATGTTTGCATTGCCACTAACATATCGCTAGAAACCATTATTAGCTTAGGTACTCAACACCAACACCAATGGAAACATATGCATTATATTTTGCATGAGAAATAAAAAAATTGTTTGTTTTCCATATTTTCATTCCCAATAATGCATCATGACAATATCATTAGCTTAGGTATTCAACACCAACACTAATAGAAACATATGAATTATATTTAGCATGAAAAATAACAATTTCTTGATGGCCATTGCCACTAATAGATAATAAGAATACCATCATTAACTTAAGTACTCAACATCACTTTTAATGGAAACATATACATTATATTTTGCATGAAACATAACATATTTTTATTTTTAAAGAGATCATCATTAACTTACACTATGAAATTGGAGGAGAATAGAGAATTTGAGACTTGCCGTTTTTGGAAATTGAACATAGTTCCTCCCAACCACTTTAAATAAACCCAATTTATATAAATATTCAATAACTTAAATTCATTCATATTGAATAAATTATCCTTGCATCAATTCACTTACATATAAATTATTCTATGATTGTTTCTTATGTTGAAACTCCAAATCACAAGTCTAGCTAGACATTAAGACATGTTCAAAACTATTTTCAATGAAACATTTCCAAGATATAGTAGAGCATGAAATTTTCAGCAAGCTCTCTTGATTGTAGGAAAATGGAAAAGTAGAAGAATATTTTTAATGACCTATATGCATTAACTATACATGTCACAAACTTTTCATCTGTTAGTCATCAGTAATTTTTACTATATGAAGATGACTATAGATTGGTTCTAGATTTCTAAAAACAAAATTCCTTGAATATTGTGAGTTTTAGAAATCTCACAGCCTTCATTATCCTTATAGGAATTTTTTCACTATTCTATCAACCTTACCATTCCATGGTCACCCTGCCATTCCTAAAGGACTCCTTATGGACTTGTGCCACTCATCTCCATCCTTTTTTCCCACCTATGACCTCATTACTCTATTTTCCCTTGCCCATAACTCTACTTTACATTTAGGGTTACCTATAAGCCTATTCTTTCCCATGTTCACCGAGTTCCTCAAGCATTGATAGTCTCAAAACTATCTCTGTAGGATCTTTAGTTAAATAAAGTACATTGGATTTTGGATCTTCAATACACCACTTTGTCAATACTCTATTTTTACATTTGAAGATTCCAAGCCAATTTTCAGTCAAAGACTAGGTCAAAGAATTCTCCCACTAGGTCTATTAGGGTTTCATATTGTCCAAGGTCAATCATTGGTGTTTCAGACATTGTTTTTCTTTGTTAGAATATGGATCAGAGGTATTGAAATGTTGAGACATGGTTATTCAAGAAAATATCTGAAAATCTCCAAAGAAGACTACCTTGTCAAATTCAAGTTCTACAAAAGGTAAATGTAACTTGGCACTTCTGCAGGAGTGTAAGAGGTCAATCAACAGAAGAAATTGATAAGGTAAACTGTATGTTTCTAAAGGAAGACATCTTGCAGCAAGATAGACAGGAAGCACTTGGTATTACAGAGAATTAGGGTTTTTGAGCTTGATTGGGCCAGCAGTGTGCCAAGCAAGGATCAAATGTAGAAATGACCATGGAGGAGGTACACCAAGAAATCAAACATGAAGAGAATTTTATCAGAAATTATTGATTAGATAGGGAAAGGGTGAGGTGAACTGGACATAAATGAATGAACTTGAAAGGGCTATAGAGAACTTAGAAGACAACACTGATGATTGTCTTAAATGCACTCCAAACATCTAAGGTTTTGGGAAAATGGCTAAAGAAGGTGAAAAGGCATGGTTTGAACTCCATGATGCCAACAAAGAAAGGATTGTGAAAGATACCCATGACACGATCAGGTCCCATAATTGTAAAAAATAATTTTTCCATGCCTAAATGAGCAAAGTGTGGGTTAAAAACTCCATGATGAAAACATAGAAAGATTGTGAAAGTGTTGTTGTGCGCAAGCATCCTAGAGTTTTCCAAGGTGAATGTCTCATTGCCTCAAAGGGAAAAAGTGTAAAGAATATCAATAGGAAAGGTATACTAATCGTTTTAGGTCACACACTTGAAGTAAAAGATGATTTGAGTTTCAAGTTGGTAATAGAAGGGGTTTTGAAAATGATGCCTTGTGTTTGAGTTCCTAAGGTTGTCAAAAGTTAAACTAGCATGCTTCAAAGATAAAAAGGAAGAGCCACTTCAATTTTTTCATGACACCTGGTAAGTGAAGGTGTTAAAGGACATCAATAAGCCAGAGAGATTCAACTTTATGACTCAAGAAAAATATACAGAGCAAAGACATAAATAGTATTAGTAAGAAAGGTGAACTAAGTATTTTCAATCACCTACATATCAAAAGTGTCAAAGAAGGTAAAATAGTAAGCCAAACTCCATGATGAAAGCAAAAGGATTTGGAAGATGTCACTGTTTGATCAAATTCCATACTTGTCAAAAAGGATTTTGTCATGCCAAAATAAGCTAATGATGATTTAAGCTCCAAGGTGAAATTAAAGGAGGTTTTTTTTTTAAGGCTGCTATTGTGTCAAGATAAATACGTCAAATCCTCAGGATCAAATGGAAAGACAAATTTCATGTCTCCAACAAACTGCCAGCCAAGGTGAAAAAGCTAAGTTTCATGGTGTAAATCACATAGGATTTTGAAGATGTCACTATGCACTCATCACAAAATTTTCAAAATAAACTTTTATGCCTCAAGGAGAAATGGGAATGGTCAAATTCATCATCTTACCAGTCTGCATACAAATAGTGTAAAATTGTTAATGAGAAAAGGTGAAAAGTTGAATTAACTTGATGATGGAAACAAAAGAGGACTTTGAAGCTAGTGTTGTGTGTAAACATCACAAAATCATCAGAATAACATGTCAAGTCTCAAAGGAGTAAAAGAAGAGGATCAAGCTCATCTTTTCAGGCACCTGCAAGCAAAAAGTCAAAGGAATATTAGTGAAAAGTAAAAAGGGCTTAAAAACATTAGGAAAGTGGGTTTGCAAAGATTAAATTTAATTCCCTAGACTATAAAGGGTCATTTGGTTTTTCATATGACTCATTGTTCACTTGCAAAAAGTTGGAAGCATTCAGGAGAGGAAAAACTCTAAGTTTTCAAGGCAAATCGGGCAGAGTTTTTGTGGCGTTGCGCCCTCGAGTCAGCGACGCCGCGCACCAGGTCGAGCGTTCGCCCACAGCCTTTTTCTCCCGAAAGTGAAAAAATACACGGACCCTGCCACCTTTAGGCAAGGATTGTTTGTTGCCTTTTCACAGACAAACCCATAGTGTGCCTTTGAGCGTGGGCCCCCCGGCATGTTGCGTTACTTGCCCGGCCGGAAGCCTACCAAGAAAACAACCACTCAAAACCACCTCAAATTTGAACCAAGTCATCACCGAGGGTTTCTCGAAAATATAAATGTAAGTAGATGCCCTTAGCCCTTCTTCGAGCATTTGTAGTTTGTTATTAAATGAAGAAATAGTGAAGAAAGTAAAATGGTGGACATTGAGCCCTTATATTTGACCTACCAAATGGGAAATAGGCATGTGTTTGCCGCCCTTAGGAGGCAAGGGGCCATGCCTTCTACATCAACTAAGCATCTTGAAAAAGGCAAAGAAAAGGTCATTGATGAAGAAGAAGACCAGCATGAGACTGAACAATAATTTTAACTCATTCATATTGACAGCGATGATGAAAATGAGGCAAGGATCTCAAACATGCTGCTCCAAAGCAAGGATGCTTAGATTAGGGATTTTCAAGCCAATATAGGTAGGGATAAGAATTTCATCCATTATTATGAGGTTTAAAACAAGCAGCTAGAGGCACATAAGGCAATCTATGAGGTCAAAGCTATCAAAGCTCAGAAAGAGGTTTCAAAATCCAAGGCTAAGCTAGATGAGGCCTGAGATAGATATGAGAACATTGATGAAGAGGAAGAAAAGCTTCCTATGAGGAGGCCAAGGAAAATTGGCTTAAAGAAGGCCTTAGCCAAGGAGAGAGAGCAAGAGGCAGCCTTGGCAAAGCAACTCACTCCAAGTGAGCTGCTTGCCATGGAGATTGACTATGATCGGGAACCTTGGATTAAGAGGGAAAACATGCACTTAGAGGGTATGTTGGATAAGACCAAGAGGGACCTAGACCTCCAAAAGAAGATGGCAAGGCATATGCCTTAAGAAACAAGATTGCAAGGGCCAAGCTCAAAAGAGCCCTTGCAAAGATTCAAGCTCTCAAGGAGGAAAAACGTAAATAAAACCTTGAAATCCTTGCTGATTCATCCCTACAGGCATCACTAACATAATAAGGAAGGAAAATTCAAATTTTGGCATCTTTTTTCTAATTTTGTTTTTTGACTATTTTGGAGGGCCAAAGGTGCAGCAGCACTGGCGATGCGCTCCTTTTTGGGGCACTCTTTTGAGGAATGACTTACAGTTTTGGAATCATTAGTCCAAGGATGTCATCTCATTTTTGGGGCACTCTTTTGAGAAATGGATTATAGTTTTGGAATCATTAGGCCCAGGATATCATCCATAAAAAAATTCATATCATTTGGAGCATAACTGGTACTCCAAAAGTGCCAAAAACACCCAAAAAATCACCTTTCTACCGTATTTTAAGAGTTGGCGCTACGTCTTGATTAGTCTTGGGAGATTGAGTGTTTGAGATGGTAAATTAAGTCCAAAAAGAAAAATAAAGTAAGTTTTGGAAAGTAGTTTGGACAAGCTTTCCAATGAGCTATCGTGGAGCTCATTTGGACACCTGGAAGGCCTCCAAATCTTGGTCACAAAACATGTAATTGTTCCGGTGCAAGCGCGCTGCCCTTGGACCTTAGCATTGTGCCCTTTCCTCCAAAGTCAACAAAAGACAAAAATTTATTGAAAAAAGATATTTTTGAGGACTTTTAAGGCAAATCACTCCTATTTAGCTCAGAATTTATGTTTTAAGTTATTTTGCATTTATTAAGTTAGATATTTTGTGCCTTAGGCCTTGCATGGTCTCTTTGGACAAAAATAGCATTTATGATGTATTAATGACATTTTGGAAACCCTAGTTAGGGTTTTGGTCCTCCTTTCTAGTTAAATACTGCATTGAGGCCTCATTGTACATGTTGGTTTATTATTGAGAAAAATATCATAGACTTGAAGATTGAGGAGAAATTTGGCTTTGGACTTTGTGAATGTCTTGATTTGCATGCTGATGGAGCAAGCTCACTTGCAGGATTCTTGAACATAGTTAATGGGGATTTCTTTCCTATATAGTTCTTGTTTTCTTATGTTATCATTTTGTTTCATATTTCTCATGCAGTAGGACAAAAATTTTAGGCTAAGAAATGTTGTTTAGAGGCACCTTACCTCTGTCTGATCTCTACTGCTTGTATGTTTTCATCTGCTAGGTCATATTAGAGAATTATTGAATACTCTCTAGTTCCACTTATGCTTGTTTATTTTAAGAATGATTTAATAGAGCCAATGTCAAAGTCATTTAGGGTTAGCCCTGCTCTTTGATGTAACTTAAACATTGTTTTTGAGATCTTTGCTTTGAAGTATTGTTAATTAGGGTTTAGCTGAAGAGGTCTATGGTTTGCCCTGCCCTTTTGCTCATCTTAAATGGTTTTTTTGAAGTTCTTTGTAGTTTGATTAAGGAAATTAGGAGTTCCCTACTCTTTTATTATTACTACATGTTGTCTTAGATTTTTTCTTTGCCTGAAGGTGAAATCACTAGAAGACTTACAAGTTTCTTGCCTTCTATGGTTCATTAGATTGTTGTCTTGATGTTTACTTGGTGGGGTTTGGTCAAAGAAGTTATTGGTATGCCCTGTCTTTGGTTATTTATTTATGCATAGTTATTTTAAATGCTATTCTTGTTAAATTATTTTTTAAAGGATTCTTAACTACCCTTTGCACCTACTATGTTCACAATTTAATGTTTCACTTCACTCACATAAGCTTTTAGATCCATTTGGCTTTGTTAGACTTGCCCTGTGATATACCCTTGACCTGTTGTTGCACATCTCAAGACCTTTTGCAGACTCCATAGCCCAATGGTTTAAACCTATATCACTCTATATATTTTGCTTGACAACCTACCCAACCAACCAAACAAAAAAATGAACAATAATCCTTATAACTAGCCTAAAATAAAAACCCTAAAATCATACAAGTTAAATCATTTACACAAATATAGAGAGAGCCCTCTCTAAGTCCAAGAGAAAAATGAGTCCTAGGACTACAAAATGCAGTTTGATGTTACCCCTGTACATTTTGGTCTTTCCTAATCTGACAAATCATGAGGACCTAACATCATCCAAATGCATATTGCATATTTCCATGACTGGGTTGAAACAAAAAATACAAAACTAGCTCAAATTTCTAGATTTGAACGATATTGAGGAAGCTCAAAAAATCCATTTTTTTAAAGAAAATCTCTAATTGCTCATTAAATTTTTAACCCCCAACCTACAAAATCAAGTTCAAAGGACACTCCCCTCATCTAATAGACTCACCATTAGATGAAAGGAAGGACAAGAATCAATGCTTTCAAAATGCAACATAACCAATTGACATCTTTTTCAAACTCGGGTCCGTTCATTGAAGAGCTATCTGTTGAATACATAATTCTCATAGATGGTTTAGAGATGAATGTTGTTAATTATTACACTAAATTTTTTTCATTACCTATTTCTAAACCAAATAATTTTATATCTTATGTGCATAAAAATTCACAGAAACTACTTGAGAGACGAAAATATAAACCTTTTTCCTCTGCTCTTTGTCATAAACCCATAATCCAAAAAAATGGGAAATCTATGCCATCTATATTCAAAGCCTCTCTTGAATCTGCTAATTGAGCTCCCCCTCCTCCAAACTTTATGATTTCTCTTTCCTTGACTGACTCTGTCAATCGTGTAGAAATTTGAATAAAAGTTGAATTATTCAAGGATTATCACGATTTTTCTTTGAGCTTCATGCATAATACATAACCTCATACCACCATTGATCGTTAATTTGCGGAAATAGAAAGCGATTGCGTAGCACATTAAAACATAATCAAGCACACATATAGATGTTTACCGGGAGAGCGTAAAGCTAAAAACCCCAAATTGTACGTACTCTTAATGATAGAGATCATGTAACAATACATAGCACAAACTCCCTCCTGACTCTCGGCATTATCTCCAGTTGTTACCTGGTAAACTCGGATACGGAACAAGTCACGGTTCGAATCTCTCCAACATTTGCCGCGCAATCCAAGATGAGAATGAATGAGATCAGGACCATTAAGATCCTTGGCGCTTGGATAAATTAATCCTCTGGGCAATCTGTGGTAATGTGTGCCAAAATCTAACACATCTATAGTCACAAGCGATAGCAAACTCTTACCTTTCCTCTAACACTTGTCTCCACTGAATTGTCCATGCACTGAGTTAACTGATGTATTCTTTAGTTTATTTATGAGTTAATAATTAGTGAATTAATTAATAATTAATTCACACCACTCATCACTAGTGTATTTTTCAGTTAGACTAAATACAACTAGTTCAATTAAGTTAAACCGAACACAACTCCACCAACTGTCTCATCAACTCCACCAAACTCTGCCACATGAGTTCTAACTGAAGTCAACCATGCAATAGCTCAACTAACCCTTAGGAAAAGCATATTTCCTTCTGTCAGCTGCATGTGCCACATCCAAGCATCAAACTGAAGTGCTCCAAGAGGGTAAGATAATGTTTATAGTCTAAATATTATTAAGGGTTAATAATATTTGACTGTTCTATTTTTAGCCCGGCAGTCTAAAAATAGAAACCGCCCAATGTCTAAAAATAGAGGTCCATCTATTTTTACCAACCCGACCAATCATCCATAAATAACATCACGCAACTCATGGGGTGTGATCGACATAGTCTAAAAATAGACTTTGCGACAAAAAAAAAAAAAATCACCTGTGTGGCCCCCACCTAGTTTAGGTGATCACTTTCCAACTAGGATTAGGAAAGATGTTTCAAGATGCCTCCTTCACTGTTTCTTTTTGCAATCTTCAACACTCCCTCTCAACAATAAAGGACTGTCTTTGCATGCGACATGCAACTCCATGCATTCGCCCTGCAACCTTCACAAGCGCCATGCAACTCCATGCATCTACTCTGCAACTCCTCTAAAACTGAATAGGCTCCAAACAACTCAATCAGTCTAATGCATCTATCATCAAATTCTTCGACTTCTTCTGGGCCCAACTGCACATGTCATCAGGAACCACTACGTTGTTGAACTCTTGCACCCATGCACTCTGCACTTGTTGTCAACTCTGATTCGCGCTCCAGTATCCGACACTATCACTTTGATCTGCCTGCATCAATCCAACTGATCATGCTACTGCTGTGCTGTAGGCACCTCGTAGCCAGGTTCAATTCATGAGATCCACACCATCTCAAGAATCCTGCCAATCTCCTCTTGGGATTAATCATGCTACGCCCCACCTCTCACCTGGTGGTATAGCTGCATGCACTCCCTCTGCCCATCTGGCACGAAATTTCTCTTCATGAGTGGTTTCTCCCACTCCATGATCCTCATCTTGTGGCTGCTCCACATCCCGAGGTTCACTCTTACCTGCATGCAAAACTTGCTCCCTCTCAAGCATCAATTGCATGTCTTTCTTGCACTTCCCAACAGTAGGAAGCTCCGTAGACATCCCATCTACTTCAAGTCTGTAGAGATTCTTGGCTCGAATCCCAACCTTCTTGACTTGTCCTGTTGCCTTGTGCCGAAGGAAAAATTTTCCTTCACTAAAGACAACATCATACCCTTTATCCTCTAACATTGCGACTGAGATTAAATTATTCTTTAAACCTGTAACATGCACAACATCTTGTAAAAGAATGAGTTTACGACTCCCTGCGAAAGATTATGTGGTGCTAATTAGTCGCATTGTCATCAATCGCCCAACTCAACACCGCTGAAGATCTTTCTCCACCAAGTCACTGAAAAGATTCACATCTCCCGTCATGTGAAAGGAAGCGCCACTATCAAAATACCACCCTGATCCCAATGCACTAGACACCATGCATGCGATCAATGAGAAGTCCAGCTCAAATTGCGAGGCAAGAGCCTCACCAGCTGCAGCTCCAGCAGCCTGCTTGTTCTTCTTCTTTTGTGGACAATTCATGGCGTAATGTCCATGATCGTGACAGTGAAAACACTTCACTTTGGACATGTCACGCTTTTTACCATCTGCACCGGATTGAACGGCATTCGCCACCCTTCCCGCTGCTTGTGGCAGCCAAAACAATCACCAACCCAGATGCCTTTGATGAAGATCCATCTGCGGTACTCGCCTTGTCTCCTCTTGCACCTGATCCGACCAAAGTCGCTCCCATCTTCAGGAAATTTCTCCCGACCATTGACAGAGTCCTGATAGGAATGCCAACTCTTCGGAAACCCAAGGAGAGCCAAGCTCACCAAGTCCTCATCATCTAGAGTCACCCCCACACTTCCCAGCTCATCCCTGCATTGGATGAACTTCGTGAGGTACTTGGGCATATTGTCGCCTTTCTCCATCTTCATGTTTCTGAGTTTATCCTTGAGCGCCAACTTCCTCTAGTCACTCTTGATTTGGAATAAATCTGTTAAAGATTTCCACATCAAGAATGGAGTAGCCTTACCATGAAGGCTGGATACAATATGATCCTTGACGCCCTCCAACAGGATCCTTCGACATTTCGCGATCTTCTTTTGCCATGCCTCGACCAAAGCTGCATCAGTGGGCTTTGGGACATCCGCATCCACGAACTCCTTCAGCCCATTGTCATCGAGCACTACCTCCATCCTATCTCTCCATGCAATATAATTCGAGCTACCTTCAAGGGCATACTCCAATCGTAATCCTTGATAAGACATTTTGACTTCGACGCCAAGAAAACACTGCTGCAAATTCGAATTCCACCAGCTCAAAACTCAACCGCTTCTGATCTAATGTGAGAACAAAGTATTTCTAGCACAGAGATCGACTGTAGGGGCATTTATTGGATATATCACCTTTCAAAGAAAGGATGGATCCAGAGGCTACCTGGCCCTCGTACAGACTCTGTCTATCAAAATAAAATGTAATCACTGTAATAGATCCGATGATCAATTTCGCTCTGATACCATGTAGAAATTTGAATAATAGATGAATTATTCACTAAGATTATCCTGATTACACACTATTTGAGCTTCATGCATAATACATAACCTCTTCTACCATTGATCATCAATTTGCGGAATTAGAAGCAGTCGCATGCGCGCATTAAAACATAATCAAGCACACATATAACACAGTATGTAATGGGGAAAGCTTACAGCTGAAAACCCCCAACTATCTGTATATTATAATGATAGAGAACATGTAACAATACATAGCACAAAACTCCTCACAAGCTCTCAGCACTATCTCCAATTGTTACACACAAACTAGCTCAGATCTGAACAAGTCACAGGTTCAAATCTCCTCCAATGTTTGCCTGCCTCTACTGCGCAATCCAAGATGAGAATGAATGAGATCCAAGTTCGAATCCCCTTGGCTTGTACTGTGCAATCCTCATTGGCAATCTCAATCAATGCGTGTGAAAATCTCATTCATAGCTATAGTCACAACTGATAGCAAACTCACCCTTTCACCCACCTCTAACACTTGTCTCCACTGAACTGTCCATGCACTGAGTTAACTGATGTATTCTTTAGTTGATTTATGAGTTAATAATTAGTGAATTAATTAATAATTAATTCACACCACTCATCACTAGTGTATTTATTAGTTAGACTAAATACAACTAGTTCAACTAAGTTAAACCGAACACAACTCCATCAACTATCTCATCAACTCCACCAAACTCTGCCACATGAGTTCTAACTGAAGTCAACCATGCAATAGCTCAACTAAACCCTAGGAATAGCGTAATTCCTTTTTTCAGCTGCATGTGCCACATCTGTAGCTCGAACTAAAGTGCTCCAAGAGGATAAGATAATGTTTATAGTCCAAATATTATTAAGAGCTAATAATATTCGACTGATCTATTTTTAGACTGGCAGTCTAAAAATAGACTCCGCCCAGTATGTCTAAAAATAGAAGTCCATCTATTTTTCCAACTTGACCATCCCTCCATAAATAGCATCCTGCAACTCATAGAATCATGATCGACATGTCTAAAAATAGACTTTGCGACAAAAATCACCTGTGTGGTCCCCACCTAGTTTAGGTGATCACTTTCCAACTAGGATCAGGAAAGATGTTTCAGGATGCCTCCTTCACTGTTTCTTGTTGCCATATTCAACAAATCATGCTAACTACAAATGAGACCCTTATGATATTTCCAATACCTACCTTCCTTGAGATTTAATCTAATGAGAATTTACCAGCTGAAACATCCTTCTCATTTCAAAATGTTACTAATAGGAAGAAAACACATAACAAGAAAGATCTAGCTAGGGAGGGCATCTCCCCGGAGCAGATTCTAGGTGGTTTAAGCCTCTCCCCGTCCATTGATTCCTGCACTACTTTTTGGGCCCTTAGAGCATTGTTGCCCTCACTTTTATATCCTTAATGATTATATTATCTCTTAATATTTGTGGGGTAAGGGGAATCTCAAAAATCACCTCCTTCAAGAGACTTCTTGACCTTCATCGTCCTTCAATCATCTTACGACAAGAAACCATGGTGTCAGGTGAAAAGGTTAGAGACACATTAGGGAATATTTTTCCAGACTGGCATTCATGTTCCATTGACTCCGATGGTTTGTATGGAGTTTTAATATCTCTATGGGATCTTATAAATGCCTATTTTAAAGCATTCTCGTCCACTCTTGGCATCATCCTAAAATGGCATTTCAGGGGTTTTTATTTTCCCATCAGTCTTGTGAATTGTTATGGAGCTTACAGTGATAGGGAGAAATTATGGTATTGTGTTCAAGTAAGAGGTTTACTTGAGGATCCTTCTTTACTTTTGACTAGAGACCTTAAATTCAATACTGTTGATGGTGAATCTTGGGGAAATAAAACTCGCGAGGATCCTTTGATCCAATATTTCTCAACCATGCTAATAGAACATTCAATTCGTGATATATCCCCATTTCCCATAGCTCCAAATTGGATGAATGGTAGAGTGGGAAAGGTCGGAATTCCTAAGAAACTCGATAGATTTTTGATGGCAGTTCAGCTGGTCGGTCACATGGGGTGTCTGAGATCATTGATTGTACAAGATCAAATATCTGAACACCTGCCTATATTCCTGGATTTGGAATATGACTGTAAAAAAGACTATTACCCCTTCAAATTTAATAACTCTTGGTTGACAGAGGAGTCATTTAGAAGTCATGGGTTTTTCCAGGTGTGACAGTGATTTTCAACCTTGCCCTGCCATTTTTGGATAACTATAGTGTGATGGGTTCTCTTGTATTTGGTTGAGTTGGATTGCTGGATGGTTTTGAAAATGAGTGGGGTGGTCTCTGAAGAAGAACACAAGGCCTAGGAATCCCTGGACCGATGAAGGTGGGATTGTAGTAAAGCCAAATTTTTCATACCTCAGCGGGACTAGGAATCTTCAACTGGTGAATGGAGGGATATATGGTAAATCCTAGAGGTGTGTGCCCTCTATTAGGCTTAGGAATCCTCAACAGTGAATGGTAGGATATACCGTAAATCTTAGAGGGTGGAGTCTCGATTAGGCCTAGGAATCCTCGAGCGGTGATTGGTGATATATACAGTAAATTATATAGACTAGGAGATAGAAAAATTCCTCACGGTGTAGGTGGAGAGATCCAAAGGCATCCATGCTTGTATAGGCCTAGTAGTCCCTGAACTGTACATGGTGGGATTGTGGTAAACCCTAGTATTTTACTTTATTGTTTGGGCCTAGGAATCCCTTGGTGGATTTCGGTAAATCCTAAGGAAACCTGGTTGGTTTTCTTGTGAGTCCCACATTCATGCTTAGAATATGACACATGGGTTATTAGCTAAAAAAAATATTTGGTTCGACCCAATCTATGGTCAGGTGGTACGTGGAAGTCCTAGACCTGGTTGCATTTTGCATATGTTAATATGAGCTCCTTCTCCTTTGTATTTAATGTGTAAATGTACTTGTTCATATGTGTTTTCTATGGATGATATATCCTTGTTATTACTATTGGTTATATGTTGGTTATGAGTATGTTTTATGACATACTTGATGTATGGATCTTATCATATTTAGATTAACCAATGAATGAAAAATGAATATATGAACTAATAGATGATATCTCAGCTATTTTGATAAGCCATAAATTTGTCTTTAAAAATCTCTGATAATTATGAGACCCTTATGCTTAAATATGTTATTATGACCTACAGATTACATATTTGTGACATGTTTGACGAAATGCTTGTCATGGCTAGTAGGGTTCTGATTAAGTAACTGATCAAATTTTTGTATTAGTAGCTTGATTTCATGGTTATGTATCATTTCTGGAATTTTCATGAATTTATGGGAAGTGACTTGAGACCTAGCCCTAAAATAGTGGCTCAGAATATGAGGTTGCTAGTATAGAACTTCTAGAAAAATTCCACAGTCGTTGGCATACCTTATTGTGGGAGTAATTGGAAGGCCTCATTTGCATGCATGTCTTATCATGGGAATGGATGAGGGTTCATATAAAAAAAAATTATAAGTTATCTCAAAGGTTAAGCACTTGGAAGGGTTGGTTGGCTTCTCAAGGTCTGTAGGTCCTGAGGAAGGCCAGATTGGTTTGGTTTTGTCAGTTCCACTTCCTTAACTGTAAATGGTGGGTTGAATCATATCATAGTAGCCTCTCATCACATGTTTACCCCAATGAACTGGTTAACTTGGGTAAATGTGGGAGGATGTTGTTATAAGGGCTTCCTTGTGTTGTAGCACAAAAGTGATGTAACAAATCATATCATAGGAACAAACATTTCATGGTTTTCTCCTGTTTGAGTGTCCATGTAAAATTTCTTTGTATTGATTCGATGTGATATTATTCTTTATCATTGTGATGTTGATATAGATTAATGTGATCTAATAGTTAATGATAGATTGAAGTTAAAAGTATTATTGAAGGATCAAATTATTCACCCACTCTCCTAGTTAATTCCAACAAATAATTCATGGCCAAGTGTCGCTATCAAGGGACCAACATTATGGGGATCCACATCCTGAGTGTATAGATGTGAAGAGGGAGAAATTGTGGATGTGTGAGTTACCAACTCGGCCTTTGTTTTTCCACCCCTCTTGTGCGCCTTTTTATTTTGCTTGATTTTTTCTTTATATTACTATTTGTAGCTCAAATAATTTCTCATTAGGGTTGGTACATTCAAGGGTTCCTTTTTATGATGTAAAGGAGAAACATGTGCTTAGGAAATGGGTGATGTCCATGATGAGTGGGGTAGAGATCATGAAAATATTTTGCCCATATGATAATGAGTATATATCCTGACCATCATTTTCATTTTGATATTCTTTTATTTTACTTTCTGGCCATGATATGCTCTTTCCTTTTCTTTTAGTTACATTTACCTCCTAGAGTGAATTTCTAGGCCCTACCTAGGTATGTGGATGTATGGGTGCCAAATACTAGAGAACTAATGGTCAGTTGAACCAAAAGAATGGAGGTGGAATATGGGCTTGTAATGTAAGATGGAAAGTGGTAAGTATGGAATAGGGATAGATAGAACACACTATCTTAATTAAGGGTTCCTAAGTAGTGCCCCTCCTAAACCCATTGGGCCATTAGGGGAGGTCCCATTAGACTAGGACCAAAGATTAACCACCTATTTAAGGTGTGGGAACAAGATCACAACCAAAACCCTTATTTTTTCCAGGTTTCCCCATAACAATATCAAAATCCCAAATACAAACAAGCATAAGAACTTGATTACAAAATTAATAAAGTACCTTTTGATTAGAAGCCCACCTTCATCCGTGTGCTCTTACCAGATGGGTGCGAAGGTATATGATTGATGCATGTGACAGAGTTAAAATGGCATGTTATCGGCTAGTGGTGACTGTCAGGGGCTACATGGCTAGCCTACTGGATGTGAGGAATGGGAGAAATTTTTTCTCTTATAGAGTCACCCACTTTGGTGGGTAACAAGGCCATATTATATAGGGTTCCTTAACAAGGGTTTTGATTTTATTTCATTCCTTAGTTGATCTTGCGGTTGAAGGCTTTTCCATTTAGAGGGATCCCTTCTCATATCACTTTGGTTTCATAGCTTGTCTTAATTAGGAAAGATGTTATTTTAACTTCTAGGGTTTTATCCTCTTTCCCTAATCCAAAAGAATTAGGTTAAAAACTTTAAGAGGGGAATTCAACCTGATCCCAATTGTCTTAGTGGAGATAAGGCACTTAAGCCCTAGCCCTAAAGACAAAACACTTTTTTCAAAATTATAGTTCTTATCTCATATTTTACATAAATCCAAAAATCCAAAAATGTATTAAAATACAAAAAAATGAAAAAATAGAGCAAATACGTCGTAAAAATAAAAAAATTAAAATTAAACCATTGGAAAATTTTAATTTATCATCTAGAACAAAGTTTGCAAATTACAACTTTAGTCTAGACACTTTTTCTTGGGAGTTGTACCTATATTCTTAATCTAATGGCTCAAGTGGAAAAAAAATCCTCTTTTTTGTGCTTTTAAGGGCAATATAACATTTATTTTGAGGCTTTTAAGATGTACTCAATTTTGGAATTTTATCATAGCAATACTCTTGCAAGGATTAGTAAGACCCTAAGCCTATGGATTCATGTAGAAAGGTTGTCTCTAACTACCTCAAGCCCTAGTTTCATTTATGAATTGTTTTAAATGTGTATGATTAATATTTGGAAGTGATTTGAGCCACCCAAAGTATTACAAATTATTTGATCTTGAATGGGGGATTTTATGGTTTTGAACTTAGGAGAGTGGTCCTCTTTTCTATGCAAGTTTGGTTTAGATTATTGTAGATTTTTACTTCTTTCATATATTTTTTTATTGTTGGGCTAAAATTCGCCTCATAATTTAATTCCCAAGCAAAATCACCTAATGATATTTCATCCTAGATTATTTTCACACTATCATTTTGTTTGTAAGACACTCCAAATTTGGGATTTTCTTCATTTTCTATCATTTTGGCAATCTAGAAGTGTAGGATAATGACAAGATTTTCCAAAATCAGACTAAAATTTCAGAAGGCAATCAAAGAAAAGTCATTCTGCTTGATGTATGTATCTTTCCCACTCTTTCCCACACTCTTGAGCACCAAAGGTAATAATTCATTGTGGTATTTGAGTGGGTACTCAAGTGCTAGTTTGTATTTTATTAGATACTTATTCATATATAGGGTTTAACACTCTTTAAAATTATCTCTTAACTTTCATTATATATAAGTGTTTCTAGGCATTGATCTTTTAACTTGTTGGTGAAGTGTATGTAGACTGGGATACCCCTCATGGCTTTTTAGGAGTTGGCCTAAACTGAGGGGATATTTTGTGTAGGTGACTTTAGGCATACCTCCTATGTGCTTACCGCCAAGAACCTTATCTTTGACCTTGCCAAGCCTTGTTAATTTGGGTGGTAATAGTACCCATATATCTAGTCAGAGGCAAAGGATACCCATGCTAGGTTATTTGTGTCCATTCAAAGTGTCCTTCTAATTTCTTGGCCTCAAATGCTTATAAGTTTCCTTTAGGGCCTAACTCTTTGGTTTGTTCCCTTCATTGTATCCAAGCTCTATATTCTCATAATCAATGCTCAAAAACTCATAACGTTGACTATTCTCATCAAGAGATCAAGGATGCCCTTGAAAAGTCCTTTTCGGTGAGTCAAGGAGTTGTTCATGGCCTTAGATGTAGGGAAAATTTTAAGGATTGAAAATTATCTTGAAGTTTAAAAACATTGGTGAATCTCACTAGTCCCTAATATCCAAACTATAAATTTTTTATTAATGTACTTGTAAAATTATTCAAATTTATAATGATTTTTAGGCAGATAGGCCTTTCTTTTAAATCAGTGCACCTCTAAATTTTGTCAACACTTATCCTCTCCATCTAACACCTAGCACACATTTTTATGCCCACTTTTGTCTCTAGTTGACACGTTTTGCTCATAATTTGACCTATGTTTAACTACGTTACAGTTGGTTTACTGAAATGCGGGATAAGTAAAACAAATTGACTCGGTAGTTTTTTGAAAAACCTGGAATGTGCCACGATTAGAGGTCATGGAAAGAGTCTCTTTATCGTTGGCTTATTGCAATCCGAGATAAGTACAATGAATTGAGAGGTAGTATTTTGAAATACGCGAAAGGTGCTATGAATTGAGAGGTCATGACAAGAGTCTATTGAAATCTGTAGTGGGACTCATTCGCCATAGAAATGTAGAGGTTTAGTATGGCTTATTCGTTAATGGCGAAAAAAACCTGGCGGGGACCATCGAACTTTGATGATGAGAACTAAGTCGATAGTGAAGGGAAGGGTCCAATCCATGGACTGTCGAAGAGCACATGCAGCTTATTGTTATTATAATTTTACATCGAGAAGGATGCAGGAGCTTTCTCATCGGAGCATCTAGTATGTAGTTGTGGTAAACAGGAAAATGTTATTCAACTTTCACAACATTGAAGTAGCCATACATTAGCTTAGCTCTAGCTCAACATTAATCTATGTTGCTTTGCATTCTAGGATGGAGTCAGGAATGTGCTAACGTGAATTCTCCAGCGCAGAATATCATATGCACATCTTGTCAATTGTTGAATTTATGTTTTAACTTCTAGTTCGTATGCAGAGCATTTCATTTGAAGATCTGTGTTCTAATGGGTACATGATCACACCATGAACATAATGTTTGTGCTCAACGACATCCTTTATAAGACCTGAATAGTTTGTTAACATCCTATTTTAAAGATGTTTCCAAATAGTTGAATAGTTTTTCAACATCCTATTTGAACGTGTTTCCAAATAGCGCAAGCTGCCAGAGGATGTCCCATGTGTTGAGCAGAAACACAACCTTATTGTGTTGAGGGTAATGTTGCAGTTACAAAAATAAAACAAAATTATCTATACCAATAAGATAACCAACTTTCAAATATGAAATTTCTTTTTATGGCCCATGTAGTGATTACGATTAATATGCTCAAACCCAAAGATAACTAGAATTAGGAAGAGCTTTTGCCCAAGAATTCTCTCAGAAGCAATTCTTGCAGCATAAAGAGTACCCTGTCCAGTCTCTTTTCACAATGTGTTTAGTTGTTGCACTTAATGGAAAATGAGTCCTAATAAGTTGTTATTAAAAATCCAAATATCAACTTTAAAGTATAACTCCACATCAAGAACATATTCTAAGGATTTATTCGTCAAATTCTTTAACTGTAATTGTGAAAATCATACTTGGTTTTGCAATGGTTTCGTATGTGCTTCATTCATGATGACGATGATACTAGTACCACATTGGTGTATGCATTTCTATTATCTCGTTAGCGTTTCATTACAATCGTTGGTTATTTGGGTGAAAGGGACAAATTTGTAAATGAAAATGACATCATTTCTTTTCATTTAGTCAAAATTTTAGAGATAGCCTCTTGCAACGACGAATGGAGAGAGTGCTAAGAACTAACAAGATTTTATATTTTTAACATGAAATCAGATTTAATTTTCAATTTTTAACAGGAAGTAATATTTAATTTTCTATGGATGTGAGTGCATACAAAAAATATGATCAGGTGCTCAGTGTAAAAGATAAAAAATTAAAGTGCTCAGAATTGATTGAAAACTAAACAATCGCAATCGGCCCATCGCCAGCAATCTGACGCACTTCCTTTCATCAAAAACCGACTCCAGATGAAGAAGTTATAGCTCGCTGACTGCCATTCAGAACAGGCGAACTTTTAAAAAAATTGCAGAACAGTGACAGGTTGATGACATGGCAGCCCAGTAAGCATGCAGGGAATATTCTTCAATTTTTTCCCAGTGGCACTATGACAAGTGTCACAACAAGATTCGCCAGTTTGGTTTGAAAGTGAATTTTTTTTTTATATATCTTCTCCTATGGTTGAATTCAATTATATATATATATATGAGGACAACTAGAGAAGCCGAAGAGCACGTGATACAACCGGGGGCCGCCATGTGCCCCCTCTAGTGGACCCTCTCCAACTCCAAGGTTAAAATTCATATTTATCTTGTAGTCGGATTAATTTATATGGTGGCATGTGTATCCTGAGTTCAACTGTATAGTGGGAGGCATGGCTTATATATACAAAGTAAACAAAGTCCGAACATTATGGTTGCATTAATATATTATATCGAGTCGAATTATTTGTTAAAATGAAATTTTAACTATGGTGGTTCGTAGATTACATTATAAAAATTCGAATGTTGTGGGTTTAAATGTTTTGAACTATATATCGTGGAAAAATGCCCCTTACCCGAGAGCTAGGCGGAGAAGAGGCTTGACCCCCGACCTCCCAAATATCGGCAGTCTATGTAATAGGACCATAGGTTGAAACTTAACTATCTACGATTTCGACATATATATGTATTGCTCGATTTTTTTACAGCAGGGGTTTGGAGGGGGCGAACCCCCTCCCATGTGACCTCCCCATATGACTAAAACCAAAATACCGGCAGGCGGAGTTTGATAACCACAGGATTATGGTTAAGCACGGGGTTTATTACCCCTTAACCCATGATTATGGTGTTAAACATTATGTTAAACCAAGATTTGTATTAAACCCTGCTTATCATGCTAATTGCGCTTATCCATAGTTTAATTAATTTAACTCATAGATTAACTTGGCAAAGTTTTAGGCGCACCACCAAATTCGGTAGGACTTCCAACTTTGGTGGACTTATCTGGAGTCTTCTCCAAATTTGGGGGAGATTTCCCAGGAAATTTGAATGAGCCATATCTTGAGCAATTTTTGACCAATTTTGGCTTAGGAAGAGTCATTCATAGCATATTTCCATGCTCTGGATCCATTAGTATAGATTGCGGAGGCAGAAGAGAAATTATAAAGGTGTTTTTGTCACTTGGAAGAAAAAGGAAGCTTAGGGCCACCAGGAGGGAAGGCCATGCCTAGATTAGCTGAAGGCCAAATTGAGAGAATGAATAGTCATTTCTGATATATTTTTACATTTTTGACTCATTGGAGTATATTTCAGGAGCTGTAGGTGAATGTAAACATAATTTTTTGCACTTTTGAGCTAATACAGAGGCCCAAGCCATGAAAGCTAAACTAAGGAGATGTAGCCCAAGAGGGGTGAACTCCCTCATCAAAAAATTATGTTGATGGATCAATTGTGATGGATTGTTATGTATTTTGTTGTTGTTTTTCAACATTTGATTTTCATACATTAATCTCTTTAATTAACACATAATAGTCAGTTAATTTACTTGTTTGACACACATAAGCAATAATGAAACCTATGTACATCAAGCATAATATCAGCAAATAAATTTTAAATCTGAAGATGAAATTAGCACAAAAAAACAGACATTCATATTCATATCAAGTTCGTATCAGACCTTGGTTTAAAGGTGATTAGGAGATCATGTCCAAATTAAGAAAATGCTCAAAAATGGAAGTGCTCAGAAATGGTTGCAATTTGAATGACTGGAAAGTTCTCGTCGCTGCGATTCTGGCACCATGAACAGTTCTTAAAACCGAGGTCCTATGTGAAAGTTATTGAGGTTTGAAATTGTCTAATAACCTCCAAAAATTGACCTTTGACTCAATTTGACCTTATGAATTTAAAATATATATATATTATGCAAAAAAAAAATTTATTAAGGTTTGATGGGCCTATCAGCGGGTAGGCTGCCACGTGGCCCCAGGCCAGAGTCAAGTGGGTGGAAAAAGTTTTATGAATCCATGGGTTTCGAACCCTGGACCTCACCGTCGCGGGCAGGAGCGACTAGCCAACTCGCCTACACCATGTCACTTAACCTGTATGGGCAACATATCATATTTGAATTTTAATCAAATTTTGGGCGGCGGAAAATGGGGACCAGATCCCACACATCATATGACCAGTGGATGAGAACCAGGGGCCTAGCACCGACGGGAAACTTGGCAACGACTAACCGTTAGCCATTAACACCCCATGTGACCACTCAGTAAATTAAATGTGGAGGTTGGCGGACGGATAAGAACGCGGTTTTTCCGATGGTTTAAAGGGAACCGCATGTGAACAACGCAGTGCCTAACATTAAATGCCACAGTTACAATTCTGACAGTTTGGGGTGGAGCCCGCCATTTCAGTCATTTCCGCCGAATCTGGAGTTTTAACTGGAGTTCCTCCAGTTTTGGAGGAGGTTTTCTGGTGACACTGGGCAAAAATTTGTTTTGGTCATAACTTTCTCAATTTTGGACAAAACAAGATGAAATTTTAGTCAATTTTGGGTTTCTTGAGCATTCTGAAGAGTTTGGAACAAGTTTCAGAGTGAACAGAGGTGATCTACAATAGATTTTTCTTCAGGGGAGATGAAGAAGCCATGAGGGAAATCATGGAGAAGGCACTGTATTGGGATGTATTTCACTGTTTAAGCCAAAACAAAAGCCATTTCTAGCTATTTTCTATCTTCTGAAGTTGAATTTTCAGTTGGTTTTTCCTGTTAAGGCATATTTTTCACTGTGTAACAATTTTGAGCAAATTAATAGAGCAAGGACATGCCATTGGGGAGCCTTGGATCGGCAAATGTAGCCCAGGAGGGGTGAACTACCTCAACAATTTATTGTGTTATGTTATGGTGAATTTTACTTGCTGTGTATTTCTACTGTGATATGTTAAACAATAAATTTAATTAACAAATCCTCACACATAAAACTCAGAAACAAACCAAAACTACCTTGTTTAACCTGCAAGTCATGGAGAAACATTTTCACACTAAATTATTTGAGAATGGATACTTTACATAGCATTACAAATAGTTCCATTTTCAGATCAAAATGCAAGGTTCTTTGCTTGATATTTTCTTGAGTTTTGTGCAAGTTTAATGGTTGCAAGTTTGTGATGCTGACAAGGTTAAAGTTGCAGCGAGATGAAGGGAAATTGTTGGTTGCAAGTCTTGAGATTAGGACCAGAAGAAGGAGAGCTACAAGAGTACCATCTTCACCCAAAGTTTCACTCACAACTGCACTTAAAGCAACTCAATATTTGTTTCAATAATATGAGATTGAAGAGGTACAAGTTGTACAAGAAGTTGAGTTGATTGAAGAGGTACAAACATCAAAAGTTGAGCTTGAATCCATAGCCATCATATCAGGTGTTGGAGAAACTGAATGTCATTCAGAAGAGGATGATGTCAAGAGAGACTTCAATGACATAAAGAGGATGGTTAAGATTATGTTTGATGCATTTACTACTAGGATGGCAGGAGAAGGTTCCGAGCCTCCACATGGAGAAGGAACTTAAGATGATTAGAAGGATGAAGAGAAAATTTCAAAGGGTAGTGGAGGAAATCCACCTCCATCTCCACCATCTTCATCATTCTCATCTTCTCCATTAGCATCATCTTCCACTTCCATCACAAAAACTACCCACACTCACTCAAAATCCACAAGAGGAAAAACACCTTTACTGAAACTAGATGTCAAATTTGAGCTTGCAATGTATAATGGCGAGGTAAATGCAAAGAGGCTTGATAATTGGATACGTCAATTGGAGGTGTATTGCATAATTTATAACCTTCATGAATATGACATAAAGATTCATTTGGCTTCTTTGAGGATGGAAGGATCTTCACTTGTATGGTGGGAAGTAAGGACTCAAGAAGAGATTAAAAACTACGGTAAATATCTATTTATTGGTCAAGTTTTATTGTTGCCATTAAAAGGAAATTATATCCATTATATTACATTAAAAATGCCATTATGGATTGGGAAAATTTTAGACAGTTGAAAGGGAAAAGTGTGCAAGATTATACTCATGAATTTAGAAGAAGAGCTCTTATTTTGGGTATTAATTTATATTCTCAATAAAAAAATTAAAGTACATTGGGGGTTTGCACAGTTACCTTAGGCACACTATTCTCATGTTTAATCCCACAAACATAGATGAATTTTATGTTGAAGCCACACACTTAGAAGCAAGAGGGAAACAGAACATAGATAAGAAAAGTGATAGAAAGGGTAAAGGAAAGGGAAAGTTTTATAGAAGAGGAAAGAGAAATAGCTTTGTCAAAAGAGAGAAGGAAAAACTCACATGTAAACATTGTTTGAAAAATGGCCATGATGAAGACCATTGTTGGCAACTTCATCCAGAGTTAAAGCCAAACAAATTGAAATCCAAAGAGATGGGGAAAATTGTTGCTATAATTGAACATGACTTAGGTTCAGATTCAGGATATGAGACAAATATTACAACCATGAGTTTTGAAAGGTAAGAACATAGCAAACACTAGTTCTTCAAATTGTTCCAATGTTACTCAAGATGAAGATACAAGAATAGAAATTTTCCATACTAGAGTTGTCTCTAAACATACCAATATTGATACACTTTTTTATAGTGGGTCACAATCTAACTTGATTTTCGAAGACTTGGTTAAGAAGTTAGACCTTGAAACTGTTAGACAACCAATACCTTATCGAATAGGGTTGATATGAAAGAATCCAAACTTGCAGGTTACAAGGAAGTGCATACAAATATTCGCCATCATTTCAAAATTTCTTGATGAAGTTGAACTTGATGTGGTGCCGCTTGAGGTATCAGGTATTGTATTGAGAAGTCCTTATCTGTATGATAGGAAAGTAGTATTTCATCACCATGAGAATAAGTATCACTTTTTTAAAGATGGTATTGAGTACATAGTTAGAGTGCATAATAAGAACACAAGTTTGTCTCTTATACATGTAGGAGAAATGAAGAGGATAGTGAATGCAAGTCAGAATTTGGCATTGTTAATGATCAAACAAAGATATGTTTTGAATCAAACCTTTCAAAAATATTCGTATGCTTGTAATGAGATGTTAAAGGATTCTGGCAGGTTGCCTTTGAAAGGAGGTCAACAAGATGTAAAACATTTGCAGTAGTCAACATCAATGTTGAGCAGTGTTGGAAACAAGATGTCGGTGCAAGAGAGAGCAAAGGTCAAAGAGAAAATGACAAATAAGTTTGACAAAGAAGGCATGGGTTCCGAAAATTCTTGTTTTTGGTTTCCAAAAGGTACATGGCAATAGCGAAGATACTTGGTCAAGAGTCAACGCAAGTACAAAGCAAGATCAGTTAAGAATCGCCATGGCGATAATGTGCAAGGTGAGACAATTTTTAAATTTCCTTTAATTAATTACCAAGGTAGGAACAAGATGGTTTCTGCAAGAACAACTTGTTGCTCTAAAAATTCATGGCAATTTCAGCATGACGGTGTCAATGACAACAAGAAAAGGTCACAAGAATCAAGGAAAAATTTAACTTTTTTTGTGAAAAGCTCCAATTGATGAAAATGGGAAAATTTCAGTGGAGAGAGACTGGAAGGGTGAGGGAAAAATACCCTCATCCACATGTTCACTAATCAAAGATATCTTGGGGTCCAAAAGGCTTCCAATGGGGAGGAATGATCAGGTGCTTAGTGTAAAATCTAAAAAATGAAAGTGCTCAGAATTGATTGGAAATTGAACGACTACGATCGACCCATCGCCAAGAATCTGGCACACTTCGTTTAGTCGAAAACTAACTCTGAATCAAGAATTTATAACCTGCTAACTGTCGTTCAGAATAGGTGAATTTAAAAAAAAGTTCAGAATAGTGACAGGTTGATGACATGGCAGCCCAGTCCGCATGCAGGGAGTATTTTTCAGTTTTTTCCGAGTGGTACTATGACAACTGTCACAAAAAGATTCACCAGTTTGGTTTAAAAGTGATTTTTTTTTTTTTTTTTATATCTGCTTCCAAGGCTAAATTCGATTTTTTTATATATATAAGGGACAACCCAACCAAAGGCTAACATATGCTGCATCTAGGGGTCACCACGTGGACCCTCTCCCACTCCAAGGTTTGAATTTCATATTTATCCTATGGTCAGATTAATTTATATGGTGGCATATTATTTATCCTAAGGTTCAAACTATATGGTGGGAGGCATACCTTATATATAAATTATGAACATTATGGTGGCATTCATATATTATATCGGGCCGAATTATTATATTAAACCAAATTTTAACTATGGTGGTCTGCCAATTACATTATACAAAGTCCAAATGTTTTGGGTTCAAAGGTTTTGAACTATATATATTGGCGGAAAAAAGTTTATACCAAAAGCTGGGCAGAGGTCGGGGCTCGACCCCACAACCTCCCCCAAACCACCGACGCTCCCTGTTAATAGACCACAGTTTGAGACTTAACTATCTACAGCTTCAACATATATTTGTATTGTTTGATTTTTTACAACGTGGGTTTGGAGGGGCCCAACCCCCTCCCATGCGACCTCCCCATATGACTAAGACCAAAATACCAATGGGCGGAGTTCGATAACCACACGATTATGGTTAAGCACGAGGTTTATTACCCCTTAACCCATGATCATGGCACTAAACATTATGTTAAACCAAGATTTGTATTAAACCACGCTTATCATGCTTATCCACAATTGATCCACAGTTTAATTAATTTAACTCATAGATTAACTTGGCAGAGTTTTAGGGGCACCTATTGGTTCCCCATGTTTTTTATTGATTTGGAAAATCAAAAGACAAGGAAACATCAGAACCAATCTTTAGATTTCCAGGATCTAGTCCTCCTGTTCTCAGAGAGGGATCTCTCAGATATTTGTTTGCAAAGGTTTATCTTGTTTGCTTTTGGTTATGGATTTTAGACTAGTTATTACGTGCAGATGTTTGTTTGGTTGGGTTGAGTTGATACAGTAGAATATGAAAGGTCTAGGAAAGATAGACAGAAAGAGGAAATATCCGGTTCATTGGGCAATGGAGTCAAAATAAGATCATAACAAACTCTTCAAGGGATATGGGATATCAAAGGGAAAATCTAACTTGGCCACAGGATCCTTTGTTTTGGAATGAGATGGACATTAATGATTTGGAAAAAGAAATTTAATTCTCAACAAAGGGAACTTGAGAAACATAACTTATCAATAAAGAGATATTTGATAGACAGGGCTAACCATAAATTCTACAAACATTCTTTAAGAAAATAATGATTTCAAGACAACTTCTAAAATGAAATGTAAGATTCGGGGAACACCCTATTTCCTCAAAGATTTTATTTTAAAGGATTTAGAAAACATAAAATATTCACTGATAATTGCATTCATAGAAGAGGGAACACCTAAATAACATCTGTGTTTGCAACTATAAAGACCTTCAAAACAACTGTTTAAGCAGGGGCAAAGGGTAAGATCAAAACCGACCTCTTTGGTTAACCTAAGACAATGGTACTTCGAAGGGAGATTTCAATAACGGCTTTCAAGTGATGGCAGACAAGCAGGGAGAACCATAACATGCTGAAACCGACTATTTGAGCTATCAAGGAAATAAACGAGCATGAAGACTAAAGAGAAGTTTTAAAGCCTCTAAAATACTTCAGCAGAAGAAAACATAAAACAGTGAAGGGTGAACAGGTCTAAGGTGCTTCCAGGAGTCATTTCTTAGCCTAAAACTTTCAGCCTATTGTAGTAAGAAATTATGGAACATAATGAAAACAAGGAAAAAACATTTAACAGTTCAGAGCACTTCACCAACAGCCAAGCTCATGGATCAAATGATAGAGCCTTCTCAGGAACAGACATGCAACGGCATCATCGAGACATCCAAGACTCCAAATTATTTTCAACTTCAACAGACTTGTATATTTATTTCAGAGAGTTTCAATATTACAACTTGTGATCAAACAACAACCAACCTTCTCATCTTATGTAGAAGTACTTATAGGAAGATGAGGAGGTGAGAACTAACAAAAATATCTCGTGAACCATTAATACAGATTAAATGACTTCTCGGTCTCTTGAGGGGTTCGATGGAGAAGTGTACAGGTGGATCACTGTATTAATGTTTTACAATTAATATCGAAGCTCGGTGGGAGCTTTATTTGACTTTGAGGCTCTATGTTCTGTCCAGAGCAACTCTGCAGCTATTTTCTATTACACTCCTTTGGAAAAATTAACTTCTTGGCAGCGCTGGAGGCAGATATTTTCTGAATCAATAACTTCGGCCTCTGTGAGAAGTGTACAGGTGGATCACTGTATTAATGTTTTACAATTAATATCTAAAAACTAGGTGAGAACTGGTGCAGCTTTGAGGCTCTATGTTGTCTTGAACAGAAAAACTCTGCATTATTTTCTATTACCTCCTTTGTGAGAATTAACTTCTTAGCGCGCTGGAGAAGATATTTCTGAATCAATAACCGGCCTCTTGTTTGAAAGGATTTCCCAAGCCATAGTGTTCGCTTAATTAGTATTGAGAATCCAATTGCCTGAATGTGGCGGTGGAGGCTTTGCATGCGATTAAAAGACTTTAGGTTTCCCTTCATGTGTTTTTAGAGGTAAGTTAAACACAATGCTGTCTTAGCCGTAATCCCCATAAAAATTGTCTTCAATCTTCATCTGTTGTGCTTCTGTCTTCAAACTTATACTCTTTAACTGTGTTTGAATTAAAACAATGTCTTGTCGATGTGCAGACCCGCATTGGGCTTTACGGCATCAATACTCATAGAGTACTGACGAAACATGGAATGGAGCCCCGCGGATGGCTTCTTTTTAATGAAACGAGGGCATGAGAATCGTCATTCCCAGCTCTTGGCATTTCTTCGTTATACAATGGAAAACCATTTAGAACACTTGCATCAAACACAAAACAATTAAGAAATCCTGCGAAAAATAGGTTTAAACTGCTTCAGATGGCGGGGGAGGAGCGTAGCCGTCGGATAAAAATATCTAACGGTGGAGATCGGCGCAAAACAGAAAAAATGAGAGCGGGGAGAAAAAATAAGGCGGGGTGGTTTTGGACCGTCCGATCTGGACATGTGGACAGTCCTGATCTAATCGGAGGACTGTGGAACGGGCTTGCGATTAGCGTTCGGGCGACCAGTGCGATCAAGCGATGACCGTTGGATCAGCGGGAAATGAACGGATAGGATGTAATCGGAGGGATCGCAAGGGTGTGCGATGGCCGTCGGATTGCGAAACAGATGGACGGCTGCGATGGAATCGGCGGATCACAATCGGGAGTGAGACGGGAAGGCTTGCGATTGCGATCAGAGGGAACTTGCGATTGAGCGCAAACCGTCGATCTGAGAACAAGATCAACGGTTGGGATTTAATCGGGGATCGGAAATCGGGGGTGAAACATTGCGATTGCGATTGAAACATTGCAATGCGATTTAGCGATAACCGTTGATTCAAGAACGAGATCAACGGTGGAGAACCATTCGGGGGAGAAAACCTTGCATATTTTTATGAAACCCAAACTTTTGGTATAATCAAAGGTTTTTATGGATCGGGCGGAAGAATATATATATAAAGCGGACAGGCGCCTGACTGCGGGGCCTTCGGATATATGGAATGTAATATGCCCGGGAGTATAGAGACAAGGGCCAATCGCAATCGGGCCATTGAGCCTGGTCTTTCCGATCAACCCATTTGTGTTGTTTCCGATTGCGATTGCGCAATCGGCTCTTTTCAATCAACCCATTTATATTCAGCACGTGGTTTTAATTTTTTAACTTAAAACTTTCGGAAAGTGGGTTTTTGGGTTTACAAAGGGAAATATTGATTGGAGAGGGATTTTTCAATGGTTTATGGCCCGATTGCGGGCTCTATGGTTATATGAGGAAATAATATGATCGGGGGGTTTTATATGAAAGGCTAATCGCAATCGGAGCTTTGTAATGGTTCAAAGTCATGCACCCTTTGGATATTTGCGATGCGATTAGCGCTGAAAAGCTTTGGCGTTTGGTTTTAACACATGGGCATGTGGGGGGAAGTGGTTTAGGACTTAGCCCAAGGGGCTTAGGTCCATAGCAATAAAACTTTGATTTTTTATGAGAAATTTTCAAGGATTTTAATGGATTTGGGGGTTCCAAAATAGTTAAAAAGTGAGTTTTTAACTATGAAAGGGGAAATTTTAATAAATGGAAAGAAGAGGACTTATGAAAATAAGGTAGTTTTGATGGAGAAAAAGGGGAGCAGATGAAGGGTTTTGAGAAGAGGAGAATGGCGATCTTTCAGCAGTCTTTCAGTTGGAGTCAGCAGAAATTCCTGAGTATAAAAAAATGGGACAGCAAATGAGGATTTGGGACAGAGGCATGAGGCCTTAAAGAGACTTCAAGAGCCAACAATTTTTAGTGATAAAATTTGTTCCTTGGAGGCTCAAAAAGATCTTAGCCACCTTTTGATATAACAAAATATTATAGGTGGCTAACACCTGAATTGACAGAATTAAAAATGCAGTTACAGGAATTGTTGGATAAAGGGTATATAAGGCCAAGTGTGTCCCCTTGGGGTGCACTAGTACTATTTGTGAAGAAGAAAGATGGAAAAATGTGGATGTGTATGGACTACCGATAATTAAATAAAATAATTGTCAAGAATAAATATCCGCTGCCCCAAATTGATTATATTTTTGATCAAGTAAAAGGAGCAACAATGTTTTCCAAGATTGACTTGAGGTCTGGGTATCATGAGATCAGAATTAAAGATGAAGATATATCCAAAAAAACCTTACGTACCAGGTACAGACATTATGAATTTGTGGTGCTACCTTTTGGATTAACTAACACACTAGCCACCTTTATGAGCTTGATGCAAGGAACCTTTCACCCATTTCTAGATAAATTTGTGTTAATTTTTATTGATGATATTTTGATCTATTCTAAAAGTCTTGAAGAACACAAAGAACATTTGCGTTTGGTATTGAAGATGCTACGAGAACACCAACTCTATGCCAAGTTCATTAAATGTGATTTTTATAAAGAGCAGATCTAGTATATGGGCCATGTAATATCTGATGAAGGAATTGGAATGGACCTGGAAAAGATTAAAACGATCATGGAATGGAGAGTTCCCAGGAACGTCACTGACATAAGATCATTCATGGGCCTAGATGGATACTATCGATGGTTTCAATTGAGGGCTTTTCCAAAATAGATTTCCCTATCACTTCCTTGCAATGGAAGGGGCGAGTGTTTGAGTGGACTGCGGAATGTCAAAACAGTTTTGAAAAGCTAAAAATATTGTTAACTACTGCTCCTGTATTAAAAGTAGCAGACCTTAGTGGAATTTTTGAGGTCTGCACGAATGTTTGCAAAGAAGGAGTGGGGGAAATATTAACTCAAGAAGGTAAGGGTATAGCATACGAATCTAGAAAGTTGAAGGATCATGAAAAGAGATACTTTGCTTATGATTTAGAGTTAACAGCCGTAGTACATGCCCTTCGAATTTGGAGGCACTATTTGCTGGGAAAAATGTTTATATTAAGAATTTATCATTGTAGTTTTACCAACTATTTCAAACAATCATATTTAAACGCCTGCCAAACAAGATGGAATGCATTCCTAAGCGAGTTTGATTTAGATATTCAAACCGAGTTGCTGATGCATTAAGCTGAAAATTGCATGGCATATATGAGTTGTATGTTAATCAAGAATAATCTAAGTTCTAGGTGCAAATAATAGAAGCGACAAAAAGGGACCCTGAGCATCATTTCAAATGGAGGTAACTATGATTTCTGTTTACAAGAGGTGAATGAACAAATAATGTTAGGAGATGCTTTTGAGGACAGGATGCTCAAGTACCATTGCTGTAAAAACCATTAGTTTAAAATTTTCATTCATTGTACATAAAACATTGCCTCAGAAAAGTCACAAAGACACAAAACAGAAAAAATAGAAAAATAGGGCAGATTTGAAGAAAAGGTACAACCCCATACCCAAAAAATAGTAATGTTGAAAGTGTGCAAGCCTAAATGCCACTACTTGTTAAAAAAGAAGGTCTTGTTCAGTCATCTAGCCTAATCATGGCTGAGCATGTTTTCAATTTATTGTTGATAGGTTAGTTAAAGAATGTTGGTCAAATCATTTAAGCTTGACTTGTCAAAAGGAAATAGATTAGGAATGAAAGATACTGGTTCCACATGGTTAAATCTGAACCAAGGAGAATGATAGGGATGATTAACTAATGATGAAACACAACCCTCATACCTTCTAGTTTTGTTTTTGCGAAAATAATGTTTGTGTGCAGCTTGTACTAATGCCACAACCCATGATGAATCAGATTGTCTAATCCTGGTTCAAATCATGTTTTCAATTTCATGTTGATAGTTTAGAGAATGAAGTTTATCATACCGCTTAATCTTGACAATCAAATATTATAGGTAGAGAATAAAAAGAATTCATTAGCATAATGTGAACTCTTGGAAGTAATAAGAGTAGAAGTAGATAGTTTGTTTTTGTTTTCAAAGGAAAAGGAATGTCAGGGGTTTGCTAGTTTAAGTGCACCCAAGGAAGAAAAAATGTTAGGCAAATAAGATGGGTAGGTAGAGATGAAGTTGGAGTAATCATGTTTTTAAGATTATTAAGATCAAAACTTCAAGCAAGCATCAAAAAAAGAAAAGAAGAAAAATATGCCCAATGGATGAGGCACTGGTCTTCATAAAACAAGAGATCTGAAGTTCTGGACACCTCCTAAAAAGGAGATGCTCTCCCCAAGTGGAGCCACTGTTAGTCATCAGTAATTTTTTCCTTTGAAGATGACTAAATTTTTATCCCATACTTCTATAAACAAAATTCATGAATATTGTAAGTTCTAGAAATATCACTGCCTTCATTATCCTTAGGATAAATTTTTCACTATTTTACTACTCTATCAAGACATGGTCAGTCTACCACTCCCAGAAGACCCATCATGGGCTCAAGCTACTCATCTTCACTGTGTTTTTCCACCTTGGACCTTAGCACTCAGTTTGGACTTGCCCAATCCCTTCATTTGCAATCTATGATCACCAACCAACCTACTTTTTCCCCTATTCACCAAGTGCCTCAAGCATTGGTGGTTTCAAGCTACCTTTCTAGGATATTTAGATAAATCAAAGTCATCAGTTTCTAGGATTTCAATGCATCAAGGTTTGTCAAAACTCTGTTTTACACCTACAAACCCTAAGTCAAGTTTTTAGCTAAAGGCCAAGTCCAAAAGGCCTCCCAATAGCTCCTGTAGTGTTTCATAGGTTATTCATTGTTTTGGTTTTCTAAAAATGAATGTGTTTCATATGCCAAGAAGGTGAATCAAATGGAAAATGAGGTAAGCAATTTTTTATCCAAGTTTGATGGAAAAACCCTCAAGAGAGACCTCCTTGATCAAAGCACAACTTCTGCAAAGAACAACTTCCCATCTTAGACATTTCTGCAGGAATGAAAGAGATGGCCATCAAAAAAAAGAGAGGTAAGTTAACAGGGTAAATCATCACAAAGGACATTCATAGCAAAGGGGAGACAACATGCCTATGAACAAAGAGAATAAAGGTTTTTATAACTGATTGGCAAAACAGGTGTTGCCTAGTAGGGAGTCCATGCAAAGGATCACAAGGACATAGGTACATAAGTGCCATTGAGTATAAATTGAAGATTTATTTGAACAGGAAATGAAGGTGAGAGACCTCCTTGATGACAACAGGCAGAAGTTGAAAAATGATATCAGAGGATGACTTACATGGTTTATCAAGACAACATTGTTTCACTGCACCAAAGGGAGAAATTCTAAAGAGTATCAGTGTGAAGGAGCCTAAAATTTAAAATTAAAGTCAAAGGTCTTCAAAATGGTCAAGATAAGAAAAAAATTAGGTAAAGTTCCAAAATGGAAAATCATGCTAACCATGAAATCCCTGTTGGGTGACTAAAAGTTGTAAAAATTCAAACATATGACAAAAGGATCAAAGACAAATCTGTTATGGGAAACTGCAGAAAATTATAAACTGACCAAAGACAAAACATTAGCCAAAGTAGGTTTCTAGTTTTAATTTATTATAAGAGTATAAAAGCATCATCATTTATCTCCCAAGTTCACTTATCATCTGCAAAGGAGAGCAAAGGGTCTTCAGAGAGAAATTTCAGGGTTTTTGGCAAGTTTCGGGCAGGAGAATCCAAGTGTTACGCTCCTGTAAAGCTGAGCTACACGCCTATGGGTGCTCTCTTTATAAACTGCAACAGGGCACTGCGCTCCTGTAGCAGTGCGCTATGCGTTTACCGCGTTCAGGACTGTCCGACTGACTCTCCAGGGCGCTACGCGTAGGGCGCGTTTAGCATTACCCTTTCTGCGTGTAGGATCGTCCGATACCGTTCAGTGTAGAGGCCCAAAACCACTCTGCCCAGCTTGTGCTACATGCTGGGCCGTTTAGGCCTAACCCGACAGCCATGCAGAAGGATCCAACTCGGCCTGTGCTATGCTTAGGGTCGTTCAGGTCGACCCGACTGCGTGCAAAATCTGCCTGTGCTGCGCTCCTGTGCTCCGCCTGGGTGTTACACGTTGGGCCATTCAGGCTGACACGACAACACGTGCAGGAGCCCGAGTGCTACGCTCCTGTGCTGTGCGTTCAACCAGGAAGTTGTTTAAGCCAGCGCAACCCACAAATTTGTTCAAGACCCCTCCAAATTCTTGCTTGGCACGTCCTGAAGTTTCTAAAGGAGGTATTTAGATTTTCTACCCCCTCTCATGTTGTTTTAAAGGGTGAATTTAGAAAGAAAGTTAGAAACCCTAGAGGAAGAGATAAGTTTTGTCTCCATGCTAAGAAGTGGCTCTTCTACCAAATAACATCTCCATTTGCATAACTAGCCTTCACACTGCCAAGGTTGACACTACTGTCTCCTCACCATCGCACTCACTCTCTTCATATCATTTCACAAGCAACTTCAAGGTTTTTATTTCAAAATCAAGAGTAAAGGATAAAATTCCTAGAGAAGGTATTGTTGACAGTGGCGATGGAGGCCAAAGGCCTAGGGGACCACAGAGAAAGGGTAGGAGAGAAAACAGGTTTGAGCCTTTGAGCACCAAGGAGTTGACAGCCTCCCCTACCACAGTTGCATATTTCCAAGAGGTAGGATGTTTTTATTTCTGTGAAAAAGTACAAAGAGTCAAAATTCACCCTGATTTGACTAGAATTTTCATCCTAAACCTTCATAAACACCAAGTACACCTAGTTTTGAGCTGTCCACAAATACAATTGCTATGGCCACCGGGATACCTTGCATGGCAGAAAAATGGTTCAAAGAGGTGAATTTGGACTTGATCCATTACCAACCATTCTTGAAACCAAGATACCAAGCTGATTGTAAGACTATTTTTCCCTTTTCCCATCTGTTGGAAAGATATGCCCCTTTAATGAAAGTCATCATGAAATACTTCACCTATGAGGGTAGGTTTTCTAGGATCTATTCCTACCATATAAGACTGCTCATGCATTTTAATAGGACCAAGATAATGCATTTGCCTTATTACCTTTATATAAGTATTGATAATATGTCATACATTATGCAAAAGATGCCTCCTTCACAACAAAGGAAGAGTCTTTTCCACCATTCTCTTATCAAGATCATTGTGTTGCATCAATTAGAGCAACCAGGTATCCCATGGGAACTATTCATCGCCCATGATGTTTTCACAAATCCACAGCCTATTCCTCTGCAAATTGTACCCTCATCATCTCATCCACCTTCCTCCACTCCTCCATCAACCCCCACTAACCATGATTCATCCTCTCCCCAAGAGAACCTCCCTCTTTCACCTTCCCCTAAAGCATAAAAACAAGAATAAAGTGATGAAGAACAAGAGGAAAAAAGTGACCAAGAGGAAAATGAAAGCCAAGAAGAAAATGGCATTCAAGAGGAAGAAACAAGTGATGAGGGAGAGGAAAATGAAAATAAAGAAAGTGGTGATGGTGAAGAAGAAACAAAGGATAGTTAGGAAGAAAATGACAATGAAAAAGAGGAAAATTTAGAACAAGAAGACCATGAAGAGGCAGATTTTGAAGATAAGGGCAGTGAGCCCAATAGTGAAGAAGAAATAGATGGAAGCAATGAACAAGAAGATGACATGGCAGGAGATATAGAAGGGGATGGCAGTGGTAAAAATGAAAACAATGAGGACAATACAGGGGATAGAAAAGAGTTTGAGGAAAATGAAGAAACTGATGAAGGTACCTCTAACAATGACCCCACAAAAAACATCAATGATGAAAAGATAGAGGCAAATTTCGAGGACAAAGGAAATGAGCAGAACAGTGAAGAAGAAGAAGAAGGCAGTGAGCCAAATGAGGAGGAAGAAACAAATGATAGTCAAGAGGAAGAAACAAGTGACGAGGGAGAGGAAAATGAAAATGAAGAAATTGGTGATGGTGAAGAAGAAACAAAGGACAGTAAGGAAGAAAATGACAATGACAAAGAGGACAATTTAGAACAAGTTTAACATGAAGAGGCAAATAATGAAGAGGCAGATTTTGAAGATAAGGCCAGTGAGCCCAATAGTGAAGAAGAAACATATGCAAGAAATGAACAAGAAGATGACATGGCAGGAGATATAGAAGGGGATGATAGTGGTCAAAATGAAAACAATGAGGACATTACAGGGGATAACAAAGAGTTTGAGGAAAATTAAGAAACTAATGAAGGTACCTCTAACGGTGACCCCACAAAAAATATCAATGATGAAAAGATAGAGGAAGATTTTGAGGACAAAGGAAATGAGCAGAATAGTGAAGAAGAAGAAGAAGGCAGTGAGCCAAATGAGTAGGAAGAAACAAATGACAGTTAAGAGACAGAAGCAGAATTTGAAGAAGAGATAGAGGCATAAATAGAAGAAGATGGCAGTAAACATGACAGTGATAAATATGAAAACAATGAGCATGACAATGGGCAAAACAATGACACTAATGAAGAAGGGACAGGTAATGAAGAGACATATTATGAAGACACGGGCAGTGAATAGTGTAGTGGTGAAAGGAACAATGACAAAGAGGCCATCCATGAAGATGAAAATGCACAATACAACGATTAAGACACTAATAAAAACACCTCTAATGGTGACACCACAGAGATTGATAATGTTGCAAACATAGAGGATAACAATGCAGAAGATATGGAAGAAAATGACAATGATGAAGATCATGATAGTGATGATAGCATGAAGGAAAATGAAAATACCTCTCAAGAGGGCAGTCAAGAACAAAATGAAGAATACATTAATGTAGAGATCATTGATGAAAGGAAAGGCAATCTTGAGATCAGTCATGGTAAGAGCATTATAGTAAACAAATTTAAGTTTCTTCGTCTCACATATCAAAGGGGATCAAGGCAAGTGTTTGTTGCCTCCAAAAGGCAAGGGAAATTTCCATCTACATCAGCTCAAAGGCTTGACAAGGGCAAAGAAAAGATGAAAAAAGATAAGAAAAGTAAGGGAGGCAGGAAAACTACTCAAAAGCCACAATTCATTGACCTAGACAGTGATACTAAAGATAAGGAGGTGGCCACTAGACTACTTCTCCAAAGCAAAGATGCACAAATAAGGGATTGGGAGAGGGATTTTGAGATGGCACAATATATCATTCAGTATTATAAGAATGAACACAAGTACTTTAAGAAGATAAAAAGGGGACTTTCTCTCCAGAAAAAGATGACCAAGCATTATGCAATGAAAAACAAACTTGCTTGTGCCAAACTGAAGGAAGCCCTTAATGAAATTCAAGTAATAAAAGAAGAAAAAGGCCAATATAGGCTTGTAATCTTGGAACAAGCTTCTCTACAGGTCTCCTAAAACTGATGAGGCATACTTCCACCAAATTTGGGAGAATTTTGACAAGTTTTGGTTTTTTGCTAATTTGAGGGCCAAGTGGGTAGTACACATGGTGCTACGCTTTTTTTCAGAGCATATTCAGGAGGAAAGGTTTACATTTTTAGGATACTCATCACAATTATAGCATTCTCACAAAGTTTCAGATCAATTGGAGTTGTTTTGGTCCTCCAAAAGGGTCAAAAACACCCTAATTTTCACCATTCTGCCTGCTTTTCAGGACATGTGTTGCACCTTTACCAGTCTTGGAATTTTTTATTTTTGAATAGGTTTTAGAGGTCGAATTAGAGAAACAAGGGTATATCTGGAAAGTACACTCAAAGGTCTTTCCAAAGAGCCTTTACGGAGCCTATTCTGACATCGGGAAGGCCTTCAAAACACTGCTGCAAGATGACCCATTTTTCTTGTTCCTGTACTACGCCCTTGGGATGGAAATTCATATTAAAACACAATACTGCGCCCTTAGCAGAGGGAAAGTAAACAATGTATGATAGGAAATTTTTAGGAGGCTTTTCAGACCTCAAATTTCAATTTCTTTGCTAAAAATTCCCGAAAAGATATGTTTTTTTTAGATATTTTGTGCCTTGGGCCTTGCAAGGTCTCAACGACAATAGTGACATTTTTTATTAGCCAATAGGATTCTAGAGAATCTATTAGGTTTTTCTCCTCCTTTATTGTTAAAAGGAGCATTGAGGACTCATTTTAAATGTTGGCATTTGATGAGTTTTGAGAGCAATACATGGTTCTTTGAGGTTAAAGAGAAATTTGGTGTTGTGGAGCTTGTGGATGATTTGCTTTGATTGATGATGATGAAGGCTTGCTTGTAGGATCCCTGAGCTTGGTTTATGGTGTTGTATCTTTAATTTGTTCATGTTTCTTGTTGATCATTGTGTCCATCCTTCTATGTTTCAGTAGATCAGAAAAGTATAGGCTAAGAATTGTTGTTTGAGGCACCTTAGTCCTTCTCGTTTACAACTATCTTTATGTTTTCCTCTGCTAGGAAATTTTAAAGAATTATTGATTGCTCCTTAGACCCCCTATGCTTGTTTATTTCATCAATGGATTAATATGATAGTTTACAAATATGTTTTATGGCAATCCCTGCTTATTTTATGCTATCTAAACTCTGTCTTGAAATCTCTCTTTGAAGTATTACTTGTTAGGTTAAGCCAAGGAGGTCTTGTTTCGATCTTGCCCTTTGTCCATGCCTATCAGTTTGCCTCAAAGTTCTTTGTAGCTTGATAAATAATGTTTAGGAGTTCCTTCTTTTTTGATTAAAGTTATTTTGTTATCTTAAATGTTTTCTAAAGCTTGAAGGTGAAGTCACTAGAAGTTAAATGAGTTTCTCGCCTTCTATATTTCATTGGAATGTTTGTCTAGAATGCTTATTAGCTTGAGTTGAATCAAAGAGTTACTGGTTTTCCCTGTCTATTGATTGCTTCATTATGTTAATGGTGTTTTATACCTTCTTGTTTATGGGTACATGAAAAAGGATTCTTAAAACTGCCCTTTTCCCTACCTTGTTTCCCCAACTTAATGTCCATTTCACTTCACACATAACCTTAAAGATCCATTGACCACACCAGATTTGCCCTGTGATGTACCCTGATTCATTATTGAGATATCAATGAATTTCATAGAATCCATAGCCCAATTATTTGATGACCTCTCACTCCACCTATCCTACTTGATCATCTTACCCAACCAAAAAAACAACAAACCCTACACTTAACAACTAGCCTAAAATCAACCATCTAGGAAAACAAAGTCACATCCTTTGCATAATAATAGAGAGAGCCCTCTCTGAGTCCAGGAAGGCTTCGTCCTAGGACTCCAAAGACTGGTCTGATGTTACCCTGTGCATTTGGTCTACCAATCTGCTAAATCATGGGAAATTATCACACTCACTAAAGAAGAGTCTAGCTTTTTGCGATGTGCTCTCACAATAAAATCCTTGACATCCTTGAATAAATGGTACTTGTTCTCATGGCGATGAAACATAGCTTTCCTGTCATACAAGTAAGGAATTTCCAACACCACACCTGTAATATCAAGCGGAACAACATCCAATTCAATCGTGTCAATAAAATGTGTTGTTATTAGCGCAACATGCACTTCTTTGAAACCTATAAATTTGCATCCTTGCAGATCCAACCAAGAGGATATGGTTTAGGATGTGGAATGGTTTCAAGATTTAGTTTCTTGACTAAGTCTTCAGAAATAAGGTTTGCTTGTGACCCACTATCAACTAGTGTGTCAATCTTGGTGTGTTTGGAAATGACCCTCACATGAAATAGTTCAATTCTTTTCTCTTCACTTGGAGCTTCTATGTGACAGTTAGAAATACTAGAATTGGGTTTAGTTTCATTCTCTTTTCCCTTAAAGTTCTTTAGTGGCATAGATATGATTTTAGTTTCATCTCCTAATTATGATCCTAGATCTTGTTCAGCTATTGCAACTGTCTTTCCTTTCTCCTTCGCTTTATCTTTGGCTTTAAAACTTTCTGGTTTCAACTCTAGATGAAGTTTCCAACAATGGTCCTCATCATAGCTTGTTTTAGAACAGTGTTTGCAGAAAAAATTTCCCTTCTCTTTTCTAGAATTTTCATTTCTTTTTTTCTTCCCTTTGCCTTTAAACTCACTTTCCTCATTCCCATCTAAATTTTGTTTACCCCTTGCCTCTAAATGTGTGGCTTGAACACAAAACTCATCTAAGCTTATAGGATTAAACATGAGAATGGTATGCCTTAGGTAAGTATGAAGACCTCCTATATACTTGAGTAAAGTGTCTTGGCTATGCAAATATATTCCTAGTAAAAGAGCTATTCTTCTAAATTATTAGGTATAAACTTGAATATTTTGTCCTTTCAACTGTTTAAAATTTTTCCAATCCATTATGGCTTTCTGCATTTTAGCTAATGGATAAAACTGATCTTTTATTGTAGAAATGAAATTAGACCATGATAATATAATCTTACCATATTTTTTTATCTCCTCCTTTGTCTTGGCTTCCCACCAAACAAGAGCTGCACCTTCCATTCTCAATGAAGCTAGCTGAATTTTGGTTTCGTCATCATGAATATTTTGAATTCTCAAATAGACTTCTAATTGCCTAATCCAATTATCTAGCTTTCTGCATTTACTTCACCATCAAACTTTGGCAATTCAAACTTAACATCAAGTTTAAGAAAAGGACTTTTACCCGTGTTCTTGACTTTGTGAGAATGATGTACTGAATATGATGTAGAGGTTGATGAAGATGAAGATGAGGGTGATGATGGCGACTTTCCACTGTATCCATTTCCTCCATTACCCTTCTTGGATTTATCCTCATCATTATGGCCTCCCGATGATCCTTCTCCTTCCTTGTGAATTTTGGATCCTTCTCCTTCTAGTTTCTCATTCCTTTCTCTATAAAAGACTCTCATCATTTCTATCAAATCAAGGAATGATTTTATAAACACCCTTTCTTCCTCTTTGGGATCAACTTCTTCATGGATTTCTCCTTCCCTTTAAGACATGCTTATGGCTTCTTCTGCTTCTCTTGGAGGTGTAATTGAAGGTGGAGATAATGGCACTCTTTCCCTCCTTAACTGAGGATTACTATAAGTCCTTGCCAATTGACCTTCTCCTCTCTTAAGCTTCAACCTAGTAAGCATGAAAAACCTTGCAAATATTTAACAAGCTTTGCACAAGAACAATACAGAGAGAAACACTAGTTGTCCTAATGCTCAAAACCTATGCTCTAATACCAACTTGATCTGAATGGGATGTATTAGTTTTGATGTGCTAAGTATCCAAACAGTAATTAAAATGTGTGCATAAGGTTCTTTGAAGTTTGCAGGTTAAACAAATGGTTTTAAATTAGTTAAACAAATTTTTGTGTTAGGTCCCTATATTACTAGTATAGCCCGTTGTTGTTGTTAGTGTAACCCCCTTATTGTTATTATTTTACCCCTATAACCCACATATTGTTATTATTGTTCCCTTAAATTATTATTGTTAGGTCGGCTAGGATTACATTGTGGCCCCATGGACTCCTATATATAGCAAGGAGGTTTTGTCATTTGTATCATCCAAGAATTGTTCATTCATGTAATGTATTAGAGGTTTCCCCCTCGAAGTGTCTTATTTCTAAGGCGTTGGCATCTCTTTTATTCTATTTTTGGAGCTGGTTTCACAACATTTGGTATCGAAGCTTTGGATTCTAGGGTTTCGCTGCTCCAAACCGGTCATCGTGGAATTTTCGCTATAAATTTTTTCTACGAAGTTTCAGAAGCTAAAATTTTTAGGGTGTGAAGCTGAAATCCTGAGGAAGCTTGTCTAAAAATTTCAGAGCTTGGTTCGCAATATTTTCGGAGATATCATCTGTGGAAGTTAGGTCTTTTTTCAAGCTCCTAAACAAGTCATCGTGGCATTTTCGCTATAAATTTTTTTCTACGAAGGTTCGAAAGCGAAATGTTTAGGCGGGGAAGCTGAAATCTGAAAACTCATCACAAAATTTCGGAAGCTTGGCTCGCAATTTTTCGAGACATGATCGTGGAAGACGGTGCTTTTCGAGGCTCTGAACTTCATCTCGAAGAATTGTTCGTGGAAAATCTTCATAACTCTCTCTCTGGGGATCATATTGGAGTGCCGTAAAAATTGGTCGCAATTACATGGACTATAGTTTCTTGGCTATTAATTTCGAGCTAAAGACGAAAGAGCTTAATTCTAATTTTTTTCTTGGTAAACGATGGATTCATTGTATGCTCATTTGTGAACCGGTCCATAATTAGGTCATTGTGGGAGATTGGACATAACTTTGCCTTGGAGAATCCAAATCAAGTCAGACCTATGGGATTCAAAAGATAATTTAGAAGGCTACCTCAGTGCCAAATTTAAGATATTGAAGAATGCCAATCACGAGAGATAATCCACATTCATAATCGAGCTCTTCAAAAGCAAGAAAAAGGTGTGTATTTTTTTCCGAATTGCATAAGTCTTGTTTGAAGAATCAATTTGAATTGATTCCAAGGGAATATTGTAGAATAGATATTAGTATTGGGTTCTAAAAAATGCCCCGTAAAAATAATTCAACACCCATTAAGCCTTGAGAAGGCTCTACTATGACTCATGAAGATGAAGAATTGCAACATGATCTATCAAAATTACAAGAGCAAGTGCACCAAATTTCGCTCTCGCAAAGAGCAACAAAAAATGAAATGGAAGTTTTGAAGAAAGGCGTGGAAGTGAAGATGGATGGTTTGAAGAATAATATGGATGGTTTGAATAAAGGCGTGGAATCTAAGATAGATGGCATGGAAGCTAACATGGAATCTAAGATGAATGAAATGGAAGCTAAGATCGATGAAAAAATGAAAGAAAACATGGAAAACATGAAGAATTATCTAAAAGAAGACATGGAAGGTTTGACAAAGTTGATACAAGAAATGTTTCCTAATGGTGAAAAGATAGTAGAGGAAACTCATGATGAGAACAAAATAATGTTAATCGTGACTTCATAAACTCTAATGTTGGCGGGAAGAACCACCATATTCCAAAAATGGATATGAGGAAGTTTGATGGAAAGGATCCTATAACATGGATACTATAGATGGAGCAATATTTTGTTCTCCATAATGTGCAAAATGCACAAAAGGTACGCATTGCAACTTTACATTTAGAACAAAATACATTTGTATGGTATCGATGGCTTTGCTCCTGTAAAAAAATTGTCACTTGGTCAATTTTTACGGAGGAAATGATAGCACATTATGAGAATACAAAGAGCAACACCTTCTTTAGCCAATTGATAAATCTCAAACAAAAGGGTTTAGTGGGGCAGCACATTGAGGACTTCCAAAAATTGAATATAAAGGTAACTGATATTCCAGAGGAACACAGGATTGATCTCTTCATAGGCACTTTAAAGGATAACATCCAACATGAAGTTCGTGTTTTGGAACCTGATTCATTGGAGAAGACATTCAGGTTGGCAAGAAAAATTGAATGTAAAATTATGGCGACAAGGAAGCCTACCACTCACTTCTATAAAGAAGGAAGTGTTGCTACACCTAGATTTCCACAACCTACAAGGTTGACACCACAACAATTCGAAGAAAAAAGAGCAAAAGGGCTTTGCTACAGTTGTGATAGCAAATACACTAAAGGTCATAAGTGTGCTGAGAAGAAATTATTTTACATAGATTGTGAAGAAGAAGAAGAAAATGAACAAGAAGAGGATATACACCAGGAACCAGCCTTAGAAGAGGAAGAAATGAATTCGACCATATCGTGTAATGCTCTGGCAGGAATTACCACTCCTCAAACTCTCGAGATAGAAGGACATATCAAGAAGAAAAGGGTAATAGTGTTGATTGATTCAGGTAGCACCCATAATTTTATTCATTATAAGGTAGCCAAGGAATTAAATTGTTTCCTATACCAAGCACCAGAATGTCAAGTGATGGTTGCAAATGGAGGAACTATAAATTGCTCTGGAAAATGCCATAATATCAAGCTAACCATGGGGGAATATGTATTGACTAGTCCAATGCTTTCCATTCCTATGGGAGGTGCTGATGTTGTACTAGGAGTACGATGGTTACAATCTTTGGGGACGGTAGCTTTTAATTTTCAAGAAATTTTCTTGAAATTTTTTTCAGAAGGAAAGGAAGTCGAATTACGGGGTATTGAAGGGAAGCCAGGAAGGATAATAAGCTATAATGTCATGACAAAGCTTCTAAAGAAAGAACAACGAGGCGTAATTGCACAATTATGCTCTCTAGAAGTTCCGACATCAAAATCATCTATTTCTGAAGATCTCCAGCAAGTCTTGGACAATCATTCCAAGGTGTTTGAAACTCCCAAAGGACTCCCACCTATTCGTGATCATGATCATGCTATTCATTTGATTCCAGGAAGTGTTCCTCCAAACATCGGGCCTTATAGATATCCTTACATCCAAAAGAGAGAAATTGAACGTATGATTGCAGAAATGTTAGAGGCGGGTATAATTCAACCTAGTCAAAGTTCTTTCTCTGCTCCTGTAGTATTGGTACACAAGAAGGATGGATCATGGCGCATGTGTCCGGATTATAGGGAGCTCAATAAGCTCACCATTAAAGATAAATTTCCCATTCTGTGATTGATGAATTATTGGATGAATTACATGGAGCAATTTATTTTACCAAGTTGGATCTTCGTTCAGGATATCATCAAATTAGAATGAAGACTGAAGATATTCCAAAAACAGCATTTCGAACTCATGAGGGTCATTATGAATTTTTGGTCATGCCTTTTGGCCTTACCAATGCGACTTCTACATTTCAAGGGTTGATGAATTCCTTTTTCAAACCCTTCCTTAGAAAATTTGTGCTAGTATTTTTTGATGATATACTACTCTACAACAGGTCTTGGAAGGATCATGTTGAACATGTTGACGGGGTACTCAAACTATTGCAGGACAAACAATTATATGAAAAAACATCCAAATGTTTCTTTGGAGTCCAAGAGGTGGAATATCTGGGTCATATTGTATCTCACGAGGGTGTTAAAGTAGACCCTAACAAAATTAAAGCCATTAAGGAATGGAAAGTCCACACAACCATAAAGCAGTTGCGAGGATTTCTCGGGTTAACAGGGTATTATCGCAAGTTTGTTAAGAATTATGGGAGAATAGCAGCACCTCTAACAACATTATTTAAGAAAGATGCATTTTCATGGACTCCTGAAGCAACTAAGGCCTTTGAACATCTTAAAGAGGCAATGTGCCTAGCACCGGTCTTAGCTACGCCAGACTTCACAAAAGCCTTTATTGTGGAATGTGATGCCTCAGGAAATGGAATTGGTGTTGTTTTAATGCAGGAAGGAAGACCCATTGCTTTTGAAAGTCGTCCAATCAAAGGAAAGTATTTA